>CAJQZJ010031795.1:4920758-4945913 GCA_907164525.1 Lophiomys imhausi | reverse complement strand
CTATCTATCTATCTATCTATCTATCTATCTATCTATCTATCTATCTAAATGTTTGCCTGCTTGTAAACTGCTGATCAGATGTGAGTTCTCAGCTACTTCTCAGCACCTGCCTGCCTGACTCTACAATCCTGATATGATGATAATAGACTAACCCTCTGTAACTATAAGCAAGCCCCAATTAAATGCTTCCTTTTATAAGTTGCCTTGGTCATGGTGTTTCACCACACCAATAGTAACTAAGACATATATACACATCTTTTCAGTTCTGTTCCTTTAGAGAACCCTGACTAATGCAACCAAAGCAACTCTCCAAAGACGTCCTCTAAGTTCCACAGGTGGTTCATGGCATGTACACTCACATACACACACACATACAAACATGCATACAAAGATCACTTGTTCACAGATTCTCACTACCAAGATGTCACTATCAAAACCAGGAGAGTAAAAAACAAAAACAGAGCTGGGCGTAGTGGCGCACGCCTTTAATCCCAGCACTTGGGAGGCAGAGGCAGGCAGATCTCTGTGAGTTAGAGGCCAGCCTGGTCTACAAAGAGAGTCCAGGACAGCCAGGGATGTTAGAGAAACCCTGTCTCGAAAAACCAAAAACAAAAAAAAAACCCAAAAATCAAAAACAAAATATAGGAGAGTAAACTATCACAGTCAAACAAAGAAATGACAAATTTCAAACTATTTTCCAGCAAGCTAAACCCTTTTCATGGAAATTTAACTTTTTCTTACATCATAATCACCATAATTGTAAAATTTTGCTAGTATATAAAGTTCCCAATAATTGCTAGTCTGACTTAAAATTCAAACAACAAATAACTTAATAATGAGTTATTAAGTTCCTGCTTTGTGTGAAAAGCAAACCATCTACTTGGCATCACACTAGTGATACTGTTGTTTTTCTCATATCCACTATGCATGTGTACTCTAGCACATGTACATTCTAAGAGCAACACACTCTTCGATTAGAATCAATCTCTTAGGATGCCAGTTTTAAGATCCAGGCCAGAACATCCAAGGCCTTATAATAAGTACCTCTTATTAGTATAACAAATGCCTTTATTTAAAGTATGAGGATCAGAAGGCACCCTCAGAACAGAGAGGAGTACACTGACCAGGAATAAATATCAGAAAGTGAAAATTCTTCTGGTATATACTGCAGGCCAGAAGCTAGGACCTCTAATAAAGACTTCTCAGTCAATTAGAACAAAATCCCAATATTATAACTTGGCAGCATTCAAAAGACTGAGGCAGGAGAATCAGGAATTTGAGAGGAGCCTGGGATATATATAGCAAGACCTTGTCTCAAAACAAATCAATTTGACCTCAGGTTACCTTTTGACCTCATTCCTCATCAATATTCTCCAACCTGTAGGGAACTCTGGCCCTTTAAACTTTAAAAGAGATGAAAGAGAAATAGAAATGGGAAAACCTGCAGCTATCTGGAGCACAGATCTTCCAAATGAGTTCTGTAAAGCCCCTCTCCCCCTGCTTTCCTTCTTCTCCTCCTCACTCCCCTCCTTTCTCCTGGCTGACTTGGTAGCCCCCTCAAGAAGTCAAGGACCTCCTTCCTCACCTCCAGCCCCAGTACTAGAACTGCAGCCCCCCACCAACACACCTGTCCTCTCCCAGTCTGAAATAACTCTTTTCTATCTCATTCTGTCCAAAAAGGAAACCTGACATCTAAAACAAAAACTAGTTTTTGTTTTATTTAGTAGTTATTTCATTCCCTAAGGAATTAGATGGATTTTTGGAGGTAAGCCAAACTGATATGTTTTCATGAAAAGTAAAATAAATAAAAGGAACTGTATAGCTCAGGGCAGGAATTATATCAACAGGGTAAAAACAATCCTGGCTCTTCAACCACTTGAAACTACATTGTCAAAATGAAAATAAGCTTCAGACTCATAATTGTGGGGGCATGCAAAATTCAGGCTCTATTGCACACTGCAACAAAATTTTAAATTATCTAAGAACTACTTCTAAAAATATGAATTCAGGCCCTCTCATCTAAATTCTTAACTTTAGAATTACACCGATTGTGCTTTTTAAACTGTGATTACAAGCCGGGCGGTGGTGGCGCACGCCTTTAATCCCAGCACTTGGGAGGCAGAGGCAGGCGGATCTTTGTGAGTTCGAGGCCAGCCTGGTCTACAAAGTGAGTCCAGGACAGCCAAGCATACACAGAGAAACCCTGTCTCGAAAAACCAAAAAAAAAAAAAAAAAAAAAAAAAAAAAAAAAAAAAAAAAAAAAAAACTGTGATTACAGCGAATGGAGAGCTGGCTCAGGGGTTAGGAGTACTTGCTGCTGATCCAGAGTACCCAAGTTCAGTTCCCAGCACCTATATCAGGTGGCTCACAACCACCTCTAACTCCAGATACAGGGGACCCAATACCCTCTTCAGGGCACATGCACTAATGTGCACAGACCTTCACACAGATACATATATATGTACCTAGTTAAAAATAAGAATCTTTTTTAACAATGTGATTCCATGCTGAGAGGGTAGACTGGACCACTCAAAGAATTTTAAAACATTCCTCTCACACACACACACACACACACACACACACACACACACACGTAAGGAGATTTTCAGAAAGATTTTTTTTTTGGATAGGTTTTTTTTTTTTTTGGGTGGGGGGGATTGAGACAGGGTTTCTCTATGTATCCATGGCTGTTCTGGACTCACTTTGTAGACCAGGCTGGCCTTGAACTCACAGAGATCCACTTGCCTCTGCTCCCTGAGTGCTGGGATTAAAGATGTGTGCCACCACACCTGGCAATTAGACAGCTGCGAACTACCATGTGGGTGCTGGGATTTGAACTCAGGTCCTTTGGAAGAACAGCCAGTGCTCTTAACCGCTGAACCATCTCCAGCCCCAGATTTTTTTTTTTTAAAGACAGGATTTTTGTTGTAGCCCTGGCTGCCTGGCTGTCCTGGAACTTTGTAGACCAGGCTGGCCTCAAACTCACAAGAGATCCTCCTGCCTCTACCTCCCAAGTGCTAGGATTAAAGGTATGTGCCATCACCACCCAGCTGGAATCACTAGCTCATTTGGAATTATAGGGTATACTCTCTCAGGAAGTGATAGCCTGAAAAAGTACACTTGGGTAATTGCTGAGCACATTACATTTGCATGCACATGCATACACACACACATACACACACAATAATGCAGCAATAAAATTCATGGTCTTTTAAGCAGCAAAACCCTTTCATCTTCCAATAGCAAAGGTCTATGATGTGACAATTTGTCTATGTGGGAGACAGAAGAAGTTATCTGGGAAAGACACAACATTCAGTATGCAGTACAAAGGTCCTTCAAATACAAAGACAGACTGAAGCATTAGGTACTGCACAATAAGAGTTTTATTAGCAAGAGATCCTCCTTATTTTAAGATAACTAGAGCCAAACATGGTGAACATCTTCAATCCTAGAATGTAGGATGTGAAAGTAGGAGAATCACAGCATGTTCAAGGCCAGCATGGGCTATAAAACAAAACTCTTGTCTTAGATATAAAACCAGAACAAAATGAAAAATAATTATGCCAAAAGATCCTACTATGCCTGGTGGTGGTGGCACATGCCTTTAATCCCAGCACTTGGGAGGCAGAGACAGGTAGATCTCTGTGAGTTCAAGGCCAGTCTGGTCTACAGAGCTTGGTCTTCCAGGACAGCCAGGGCTATACACACACACCAAAACCAAAACAAAACAAAACAAAAAAAAACCCTGTCTGGTAAAAAATAAAAAATTAAATTAAAAAAAAAAGAGAGACCTGCCTACCACTCCACATGGCAATGTCAGGAAAAGATTTCCAGAGACCTACCTGCCTGCTGCCATACAGCACAGGTAGACCGTAGACACACAGAGGCCACCTGCCGCCATACCACACATGCCACATAGGCAGGCTATAGATACCTGAGGTTCGCTTGCCACCACACCACACAGCAACCAGGAAGCAGAGGTCACCCAGAACCTGGCAGCTTTGTGGTCTGCTTGCAATGGTAGCCACTACAATGTTAAAATATGTGGTAGATAGATGGGAGACAAAGAGAAGTAGAACAGCTTCAGCATTATGAAGACAGGTGGAACTGGAGACTCAAGGGTGGAGAGGAACAGCCTGCTGTGAGTAGCCAACCCTACCAGCTGAGCAACGGTGAAGTCTCAGTCTGTCCTGCTTCTAAGGGCCATGTCATACAGCAGCAGGGTCTGCGTTGATGTCCATGGCTCACCTTACCCTAGAAACCATGCGGATGGCCCTGGTCTGTGCAGCCACCAGTGACCACACAGATGTCCACAGGCTATGCAAAACTGGCCTCGCCCCTCATTTGGGCTTTGGCATTCTGGAGAACTGACCCCACCTCTCACCAGTGGCAGCACTCGGGAAAGTGGACTCTGCACCTTGCCTGGGCAGCACAGTAGAGCTGGTCCTGGTGGCAAGGGCACAGGTGAGACAGCCCAAAGGGCGAGATCAGGGTAGAGCTGGCCCTGTCACTCATCTGCCATGAGGTAGTGTGGGTGTGGGGGTGATGTCCTTCCCCCTCCACTACCACTTTCAGTAGTCAGGAAAAATGGCCATGAGGTCATCAAAGTGGAAAAAGCCAACCCTGCCTCCTGCCAATGGTGGCATTGGGTGGCCTAGTTGAAGCAGTGCTAGAGAGCTTGCCCTGGTGGTATGGATGTGGGAGAACTGTCTGGCTGACCAGCCCACCCAGGCTCAGATCTAGGGCTTTGAGTTGGCCCCACTCCAAAATCTACATCATCTGTGAACTGTTAAAGTGCCTGAAAGGCCCAGTTCTGCTGATCCAAAACTGCAGGATCGCCATGACACAGGACAACTGGATAATGGGGAAGAGACCTGATGAGAACCCAATATTGATGGTGTGACAAAAGCCAGAGACCGGAACCAGACCAATGATTCACTGCAATGAATATTTTAAGTGAAGATGTGTGGACATGGGGTATACTATGGAACACACTGTGACACACTACAGCTTCCATGATAAGATGTTTTCTATGCTTTGCTTTGTTTCTTTTTTGTTTGTTTGTTTTTTAAGTTTTCTTTTGGTGGGGGAGGTTGCAAGGACAGAGGATGGTACAAGGGAACCAGGAGATGAGTAGGACTGAGGTGCATAATGTGAGACTCAGAGAACAAATAAAAAGTTTAAAAAATAAAGAAAAAAACCTACTTAATGTGAATTCACTTAATAACAATGACTTAATAATAATAAAAGGGAGGAGATACACATAGAACATAGAGGAAACTGCTGAGAAAGGAAGTATCCACATTGAAAGGCCAAACAAGAAGTCTGTTTCACACCACACACAAAAATTAACTCCTCATATGCTGCCAACATCAGTGGGAAAGGCAATTCAATATATCATTTATGCAACAGGGTCAGGAAATGGCTCATGTCTCAGGTCGAAGAAAAATTTGTCAAAAAGAAATAAAAGCACTTATCATAATGGCAAAGTATGACAAACTGGACTTCACCAAAATTACTCATTAAAAAGCACCATTTTTTGCTAGGATGGGAGGAAGTATGCTCACAGCAGCACTTAACTGTCAAAACTTCACAATCCAAACATATGAGAAAAATGTGGCATATTCATACAAAACAGATTAACTTAATTGGTAAGTATTAAACCAACAACAAGAGATTTGACACACATGTGTGAGTATGAATAGATGGAGCTGTGTGATTCTAGTCGTGTGATATTCAAAACTGAATAGCACTGTGAAGTTCAGCAGTTAAATGTGTGCTAAATTTGCTCAAGGCCAAGTTTAATCCCTGTCATAACTATTGTCTCCAAAAAGTGAGAAAAAAAAAAACCAAGATGGTTTAAAGGTATAAACTTCTGTGGTGAAACTATACAGTAGGGCAAAAAGGTGCCAAGGGGAGGAGAAACACTGAAGGAAAGGGACCCTGAGTGCCACCCATCCCATGTTTTGACTGACAATGGTGACCCAGTTTTACACACTATTATATGTATATATTTTAGTCATTGTATTTGTGTGTGTGCTATGGTATTCACATGGAGGTCAGAAGACAACTTGTGGAAGGAAGTTGGTCCTCTCCTCCCACCACATGGGTCCCAGAGGTCACACTCAGAATGGTAGCAAGCACCTTCACTCACTATCTCACTCGTCCAGAATTTTTTGTTTGGTTTTGGTTTTGATTTTTTGGGAACAGGGTCTCACTATGTAGCCCTGGCTGTCCTGGAACTCACCTTGTAGAGAGAGCAAGCTGACCTGAAACTCACAGAGACACTCCTCCCTCTGTATCCTGCGTGCTGGGATTAAATGTGTGTGTGGGCCACCATGCCCAGCCTACCCACAATTTTTTTTTTTTAATAAAAAGAGAACAAGTTTCTAAAGCATGAAACTGGTAAGTAGAAAAAAATATTTAACTTGAAAAACAAAAGTAGAAAGTATGGGAAGTGTTGTACATTTAACAAAATACAGATTATAACTCTATGTTTAACAAGTAATTCTTGAGAACTTGTCATGAACCTGACAGTCTGGATTTAGTGACTAAAACCCAAACAGTTCTCATCCAGCACCTTCAAGTGCAGGAGTCACGTTCAAAGAACCAACACATCAGTCATGCTAGCAAAATGAGAAAGGAGCTGCACGTCACTCCTCAGTCCTCACAATTATCCTCACTTTAAGTGTGAAAAGATCAGTTTAGAGAGAAAGGATCTGTCAGCAGAGCAGAAAATCAAACCCAGGGCTAATAAAGGAAAGGTTATAGCTAGTGTGCAAATAAACACAAAAACCATGACTTTATTTCAACATACAAATGCTGTTAGATAAGGGAGCCAAGGCCAAGGATTTGCTCACCCTATAGTCTATATCATAGAAAAGAACTACTATACCAGAGCCTTTCTTGCTAATGAGTTAACTGAATGCAAAAAGGTACTAGAATCTGTAATTCAAAAATCACCTTGTTCATAAACATCCACAATTACAATGTGTCAAGTAAAAATTTGTAACATACTTAAAAAGAAGAGTTCCTAGAGGTGGCTGGTGGTGACAACAGAACACTGTGTTTTCACTATCACAGACTGAATACTCAAAATGGTTATGTTTTATGTGATGTTATTTTACCACAGGAGGAAAACACAGACAAAAACAACAACTAAGTCACCAAAGATATGACATTATAGAAAAATGTGACAGAAGTAAAATCATACACTATCTAGGGATTGGAGACCAGCTTGCTCAATGGCCTATAATCCCCACTATTCATCTCAGTTACTGCAGGTATAAGCAGCTGAATTCCTTTTTGTTGCTAAGTAGCTTAACTACCTACTGAGGATTTCTCAACTGATTCCAGTTTGGGGCTATACCCCTAGAGCTGCTGATCATTTGCATACAGGTGTTCATGTGATTCTGTTTTAATTTCTCCAGAATTAATGCCCAGGCGTGCAACTGTTGAGTTGTGTAGTAATTGTGTGTTATTTTACAGAATGTAAAGGATGTGTGGAAAAAAAGAAAACATGGAAACTCACTACTTTGAAGGCTAATTTAAAAATATAAGTTTTGTTTTGTTTTAAAGCAGTTTCAACACAGGTACGTGCATGAGTGGACACAGGACCCAGAAAGCACGGGTTATTAAATTGAAACTCTCAAAGCTAAGCATGGGATACCTTCTTACAAGTTATTAGTCAGGGAGGCTCAGAAAGTACCTCCCCACCCAAACAACATGGGCTGTTTCCATTGCTCTTGGTTGCCCAATGTAACCAGATGGTAGTAAGACCCTATTACTGAAGATACAACAACTTTGGTTGCATACAGGACATAGAGAAATCAAGATAGAACTGACCTGAAAACTTCCTCCTAGCTGGCCAGTTTTCATGCCAGAACATGTTTTGTAGGCCACTGGGGGAGGAAAGACATCAATGGTCTCACTAAAGGTCTCACTGGACCCTGAATGCTACAATACAGACCAAAAAGACAAAATGTGTCCACTGGTGCAATAGTGATATAAGGGTACAAGGATAAACAATTGGTGTTAGTGAACTTAAAGCATGTTCCACAAAAGTTTGTAGAAACCTAGTCAAAAGCCCATGAGTCAGGAGAAGGGGGGTTATAGGCCCTAAATGGGGACCACATTACTGTTGTTTTGCTAAGCAGACATGTTGTTAGACAGCCTTCTAAATATTTATGTTTAGGAGCCAGTCGTGGTGGCACACACCTTTAATTCCAGCACTTGGGAGACAGAGGCAGATGAGTTTAAAGCCAGCTTGGATCACAAAGAGAGTTCCAGGATGGCCAGGGCTACAGAGAAACCCTGTCTTGAAAAAACAAAAAAGAGTAAATATTTATGTTTATAAATAAACTATAAACTAGTTATAAACTAGTGCTACGGTCATCTTGGCCAAAGAAGCCTCTTTCTGCGGTGGGCAGCAATTCAGAGACTCATAGTATACTGAGAATAAGGGAGGGAGGGAGGGAGAGAGGGAGGGAGGGAGGAAGGAAGGAATAGAAAGAAGACATGAAGGTGGGAAAGGAACATGTATATACAAGAAGAGGATGTTGGGGGTATACGTGCATGAAATTCTCAACGAAAAAAATAAAGCATTCTAAAACAAAACAAAAAAATATCAAAGAATGCTTCATGACTTGAAAATTATAACAAATTCCAATTTTATGTACTTATTCTCTTCTATAGTGCCTGTGGCTGCTTTCATGCTACAGTAGCAGAACTGACTGATTATGATGTCCATAAAGCCCAAAACATTTACTAGCTGGCCATGAAAGTGGCCAGCTATGTTTGCTGACTAGCCAGCTGAATAGAAACCAGTAGCTTTAGGTTCAGTCAGACAAATGGAGAGCAACAGAGAAAGACACTCAACATCCTTTTTTGGCCTCTGAATATCCCCACATACATATATACACCACATACCATCCAACACACACAAGCACATGAGCACATGATGTGATGGGCCATACCTATAGTCCAAGTATTTGGGAAGCTGTACCAAGAGGATCACAGCAAGTTTTGAGACCAACTTGGGCTACATTGTGTACCAGACTAGCCAGAAGTACATAGCAAACTCCTATCTCAAAAAGAAACAAAAAGAGAAATTGAAATGACAATCCACAGAAAGGCTTTACAAATTATATCTGATAAGGGAATAGTCCCAAAACATGAGAAATCGATATGAATCAGTAAGACTCATAACAACAACAACAAAAGTGTGGAAGAATGTCTGGGTTCCTGATCTTATTAACTCCCTAGATTTATCTTGTCTTAGAATAAACTCTCACCTTTGCCTATTTTCTGTAGCTTCTGTAAGCAGGTTTTCTATTTGGACCTAATGCAATAACTGGTAACAACAAATGAAGTCTCCCTCTAGCCTTTGCCCATCCCCTACTGTAACTCTTATTCTCACTCATTTCACCCAGCAAAAAATGACATCAGTAATCCCCACACAGGAAAGCCTTTGACAAGTTTCCCCTGAAAAGAACACTCCTCTTCCATACACCCTCCTAGTAGATTCTTGACTCTTCAAAAAGAAAAAAAGGAAAAACAAAACTCTTCAACTAAGCAGATATTACCTAAACATCCTGTCTAAAACACTTTAAGCCCCTTCTCCACTTTACTGCACCTCATCACTTATTAACATATTGCCTTGCTTACTGTCTATGTCTCTCCCAAGAATTTTAGCTTCATGAGGACATAACTTTGTTCCCTGCTAAAACCTGCAACTAGAATGCTGGGCACACAGGAGATGATCAACAAATATGGATAAATGAATGACTATAATCAAGAAAAATGAGGTAGGACTATGAAGAGTGAAAATTATTAAAGGTGAATGTCAACTGCTTAAGGCCTATCAGCCCACCACGGCGAGCTCCATAGAGCTCCTGCATCCAGTGCACTGAGCAGAGAAGAAGCTCTCAGCTTTTTCAACAGAAGCCCACGCATGGCTGTGGCACTAGTTCTATGTAACACAATGAGAGTCACAAAAATAGAACAGATTCATTCTAAAATTGTTTTGGCTGGTCTTGCTTTGGAAAAAAGGACATTTAACTGAAGCAAATGAACAAACATGCCAAAATCGAAGCTTCCACTCAGTGAGTTTGTTACTTATTATTATTGAATACCTGCTTTTTCAACAGCAAAGTACATAGAAATATGAGATATTCACTAATGCAGCTGATTTTGGAAAATGTTAGTTTGTGATATACAATGTAGTAACAAGGTTTTAAAACTTTTAAAAGTTTTTGTTCCAAAATACTTTTGTTTGCAAACAATTTAAAAGTCTGTCCTAACAAATGCCCAGATTTTATCTGGAAGGACAGATGAGAAGTAACAGAGTTTCCTCCTGGGGACAGAATTAGGTACTCAGGAAAATAGGGAGGGAGATATTCTCAATATTTAACCTTTTTAACTTTGGAAATGTATCACATTAATGAATTACTTATGCAAAAACAGATTGATCTGTGTCTGAAGCAGCCGCAGAGCAATCACATGCAAACACACACACACATTTACAGAAGATATGAGGAATATGAAAGTTCCACAATTCCTACCACCCAGAGAGGCAATTCACGGTAATAATCTAAATAATTAGAAATTACTTGTACAGCCAAGCATGTGGTACATGCCTTTAGTCCCACCACTGAGGAGGCAGGGGCAGGAGGATGGACCTCTGTATATTTCAGGCCCGTCAGAGTTACATAGTGAAACTCAGTCTCAAAAGGAAAAAGAAATTTCTTATTTAGAGATAAGAATTTCTATATTCAAACATACTTTTCACTTTATAGAAGAAAATTTGATGCCTATATTTTGTTCTATCAAATAAGCCAACATTTCTCCTCAAATCTTCATTTTTTAAAAAAATTATACTCTCAGGACAAGAAAATGATACTATCAGAAACATAAAAACAAGAAAAATTTCTAAAAATGAGCTGGGAATATAGCTCAGTGGTAGCACAAAACAATTTTTTTTCTAAATGAGTTTTTTTTGTTTTGTTTTGTTTTTCGAGACAGGGTTTCTCTGTGTAGCCCTGGCTGTCCTGGACTCAGTTTGTAGACCAGGCTGGCCTCGAACTCGCAAGATCCGCCTGCCTCTGCCTCCCAAGTGCTGGGATTAAAGGCGTGCGCCACCACTGCCCGGCTTCTAAATGAGTTTTAATAATGAGATTCTTTAGTAGTTGTTTCCTGAAAGTTCTCATTAATTATACAAATCCAGATTAGAAATTAAAATGCCCAGAGTTGAGAGAAAGACTTAAACTGCAAGAGAGCACAGGGCTGAACGCTCAGCATGACGTCCAGGAAATGTCTTGACCTTCTCTTTTCTCTAAGATCATTGTTACTCGTGGTCTCTCTTCTGTTTCAAATATTCTCTCAAGTCACAAGCAGTGAACTTCCGAAGGATTACAAGACATCAGCAGAGATTAAACAGGAACTTTTACTGGCATACTTGAGATATCTATGGAGTCTATCAGTGGCCCATGTTCTAAAACAAGCTTGACTTGTAATATTGGTAAAATGTATTCCCTGGTATAAACCGCATATAGCCAATGTATTCGTTTTATATCCAGGAAAAAATAGATAGGCAATAAGTACCAGTCGACTCTCATATATATGCACACATACATATATAATTTTTATTACTAATTACAACTAACTACACCTAAGTACTTGACAACCATAACTCATTCAATTGCCTGCAGACCAATAGGAGCATACAGAAGGACACCTCTCCGGTGATGCTTAAAACCTGTTACTACACTACACCACGAACTAAATGAAACGCCAGGAGTACCAAGCGCCTCAAGTCACAGGCTGCTTCAAGTGTCACTTGGAAAACGAATATCCCATTGGATGCGTTCACACTCCCCCGCCCTCAGCACTCCCGCCGAGACCTCCAAAAAGCATTATGTCATCCACTATCCGCACATCTCTCACGCTGTCCTGTGCTCCCAGATCCCAGGCCTGATGAGGAGGCAACCCGAGAGGTCTCCGCCTCTCCAAGTTCTCTCCACCACAGTCATGTGCGCCACCGCCCCAGTTTCTCCCGAAGAGAGAAACAAGTTCGCTCCCTAACTTCGCAAGCTGGGAAGGGTGAAGGCATTGGGGCCCAGAGCCCCTCAGCGAGTACCCCGCAGGCCTAACCAGGGTCTGCCTCCTTCTCGGAGAAAGATCAAAGACCCCGCGAGACGAGGACCGGAGCTGGGAAGGAGGCCTGGACTCAGGGAGGCACAGCGACCCTCTGGACAGGAGACCAAGTTGGCCAGGGGCGCGGGCTCCGGGTGGAAGCTGCAGTTCCGGGACTCACGGTCGGTGCAGTGGCTCCTCGGCCGGACCCGGCAGCGGCGGTGGTGGCGGCGCATGGGGTGGCGGCTGCCCCTGAGGCGGCGGCTGAGGCGGCAGCGGCGGCGGCGGTGGTGGCGGCGGCGGCTGTGGCTGCTGCTGCTGCTGTTGCTGCTGCTGGAATGACTTAAGCGACTCGAAAGCTTTCATCAGCTTTTCCAGTGTTGCCATGACGGCCTCCTGCCCGACGGGACAAACTCTGAAGGCGTGGAGCCTACTCGCACTACGCGGCGCCACTTAACAGCGAGGCAATGAATGGGGTTCTGCGCGGCATGCAGAAATGGAACCAAGACATACAGCCATCTTGGGCCTGTCCCGGCAACCCCCGCGGCGCCTGCGTCCAATGACGTCATGCCGGCCAATGACGTCAGGACACGCCGGACTCGCAGAAAGGACAGGCGGAAGCGACGTCTTTCCCAATGGCTGGATGTAGGCGTGTCCGGCTTCTGCTTGCTTACTAAGAGTTTAAGCCTTTTCTGTGTTGCCTCGCCCCTTCCCACAAAGTCAGGTCCCTGAGTGAAGGGGGCCAGGCAAGAGCGTTATGAAATGGGCGGGACGGGCTACTAGATGAGGCGAGGAGATGAGCCGAGAGCTGGCTTGAGGGGCGTGGCCATGTACCCGAGAGGAGTAGACGCCAGATAAGAGGTTAGGAGGTGGGCGCAGGAGTTGGAGACTCTGCTGGGTTTGGTGAGACTTGGAAGGAAGAGGAAGTTGGAAAGGGGAAGGGCAGCAAAGAAATTTCCCTGCAGAAAGCCACCCTACATCTGGAGTCACCGGGATGGCGGCTGTAGAGCTCGGAACCCGAAACCCAGAGATTCTATCATCCACAAGCCAGCCGGTGGTCTGAGCTGCAGTCCAGAGAGCAGCGTACTGGGATGCTCCCTGTAATAAGAAGGAACCAGAATGACCCGTATGCAGGACCAAAGAATCGTTATGATGTGGATCCCGAAGCTTTGGTAAGCTCTGATGTAAAATCTTACTATACGAAGAGAGGCACCAGAAGGATCTGCTGTAGAGGAAGTTGAGAAAGGGTTCCAGGCAGGAAGCAGTAGTTGTTGCCCAAAGAAAGGCTGTGGATAGTGCAGCTTTGATCATCTGATCAATCAACACTCCACAATGGGTCCCAGAGCATGGGCACTGCTCTGGCCATCAACCAGGACGTACAAAAGGACTCATTGCCACCAGTGCCGAGGTTCTTGTCTCCAGAGCGTCCATATCCCACAGGTGAGCCAATTAAAGCAGAAAGCTGAGAATGGTGCGGATTCACCCAGGCAGCTCCTGCTGCTTGTCCAGCAGTGTTGGCTTCAGAGAGAGCTGTCTGGAGGTGAATGCAGTAAGAAACCTATTGGAGCCTCTCAGGCTACTCCTAAGAGTTAAGAGCCTTATTCCATGGCCATGGGACACTCCATCTTCTCAAAATGATCAAATACACAGAAACTAACCAAACTATCCACTGTATCATGGGGATATGAGGAGCCCATCCCTGTTAAACTGGGAAGGACAGCAGAGAAACAGTCTTTAGATTCTATGTCCCTCCTGTTACTAATGGATACACAGAGCCAGTGCCAGCTCCCACATGAAACAGGCTTTAACAGCTGGTCAAGGCTGGTAGTTGCTAGTAGGCAGGCAGACTTAGAAGAAGGCCCAGTGAGTCCTGCCTCTTAGCAATCTCTAGGCTATGACATCCCTGCTCCCAAATATGGGCAGCTGGTAACTGACTTCTAGCCAATACAAGGCAAAGTAATGGAGTGTCACACTGTTGTTAGGTTACAAATGTAACTTCAGTCTTGCTGACTATCTCCCATCTTCTAAGCTTACATGCATTGATGAAGAGCAATTGACACGACTAACAAAGAACTGCCCATGACCAACAGTCAGGACTGATATTGGTGGCCCATCAGCCCCAAAAAGACGTAAACCCTGCCAATACCACTAAAGCTCTAAGGTGATTCTTTTGAGACCAAGCTTTCAGATAAGAGGACACTTGAACCTGAGTGCCCACTGTGAGAAGCGGGTAACAGAGGACCTAAGTGAGCTGGGCCGAGATTCTGGACCCACACAAAGTGGATAGTCATAAATATGTATTGCTAGGCCTCTATACTCTGGTAGTTGGTTGGGCAGCAACAGATAGGTATATTGGTTGGCTTGCACTGCTGTATCAAGGTACACTGTCTGGGAGCTATCAAAAGATGTTTATATTTTCATAGTCCTTCAAACTAAAAATCCAAAATAAAGGTGTTGGCAGAGAGCTTCCACTGGAGACCTCATACCATCATTCCTCTGTGTCTATGTCCTAATTTTTTATGAAAATATAAGTAACTTCTGACAAAATGAGGTTACTAGATCTTAATCCAGTTACTTATGTTTTTATAAAAAACACAAAGGTTTAAATCTCTTTAAAGACTTCAAGGACTTAGTGGTATGTGCCTATAATACCATCAATAAAGAAGGTGAGGCAGGAAGATTTCAAGTTCTTGGTTACATAGTGAGTTCCAAGCCAGATTGGCTACTTAGGAAGACCCATCAGAAGAGGGGAGAGAGGTGGTCCAAACAAAGACCATTCTGATAGTCTGAGGGGTTAATGCTTAAGTATATAAATTATGAAGTGAAATAGTTCCATCCATAAAAACAAGTTTCATTCTAGCAGTTAATCTGACCTTATTCAGAAATATGACCTGTTTTTTGTTTTTGTTTTTAAATCTGGGCACCTCGCCATTTAGCTAAAATACCACATTTCCATAGTCTTTCCATAGCTAACTACAACCACGTGACTAAGACCTACCCAGTGAGATATAAGCAGTAGTGTTACTTATAGTCTTCTGTAAAGGAAAGGGTGTATTTACCTTTTCCTGATACTTATAATGAGAACATGTTGGTTGCGGGTAGAGCAGTCATTTTGGGTCAGTGTGAAACTCACATTCTGGGATGAAGGAGCTGGAGCTGTCCCTCTAGTTGCCTGCCCATTTCTGGGCTTCTTGTGACAGAGCAATACATTTCCATTTTGTCTAAGCCTGAGTTATACTATTAGATGTGCCTACACTAAATTTTGGCCAATCATGGGAAATCTATGTGTCACTGAGACTGCATATGGCAATACAGGTGTAGCCATTCCTAGAAGAAAGTCACCTGCCTAGAACTTTCTAGAAGCTTAGCAGAGTCTCTGGTAAGAAAGCCTTGCAAGGGGCTGGAGAGATGGCTCAGTAGTTAAGAGCACTGACTGCTCTTCCAGAGGACCCAGGTTCAATTCCCAGCACCCACATGACAGCTCATGACTGTCTGTGACTCCAAGATCTGACACCCTCATGCAGACATACTTCCAGGCAAAACACCAATGCACATAAAAAATAAAATAAGCCGGGCGGTGGTGGCGCACGCCTTTAATCCCAGCACTTAGGAGGCAGAGGCAGGCGGATCTTTGTGAGTTCGAGGCCAGCCTGGTCTACAAAGTGAGTCCAGGACAGTCAAGGATACACAGAGAAACTCTGTCTCAAAAAAAAAAAAAAAAAAACAAATAAATAAATAAATAAAAAGCCTTGTAAAAAGGGCTGTCAAACCAGATGTAGGGTGAATGCCATTAATTCCAGCCCTTGAGAGGGAAAAGCAGGCAGACCACTGTGAGTTCAAGGCAGGCCTGGACTACATAGAAAGACCCTGTCTCAAACAAAATATTACATAAAAAAACATTTTTTAAAAGTACTACATGATGTTTCCATAATATATACACTGAAGAAATAAGACTCATCTCTTCAAACAATTATCATTCCTTTTCAAAAAAAAAACTTTTACAATTTTGTAAAGTTCAAAGAAAAGTTTAGCATACTTCAAAAAATAAAAATTTAGAATTTAACACAGTGGAGAAATTGGCTCCAAAGCCTTAAAAATGGGCACAGTGCCCAAACAACAGACACAGATCCAATAATTGATCCTAGGAGAACAACCAGGAATGTGTGACAAATGATCATTTCCTACAGCAACACTGAAAGTATCAAGAGTAGACGGATTACTTAAGTGAATCACGAGGCAGGCACCGAGTAAAGAGCCAGGTTGTGGTTAGAGCCTCTCTTTGTCCTCCTGGGTGCTGTCAGCTCAATTCTGTTATTTGGAAACCTGATAAATTAGTCTCCATTACTGCAATGAAAATTTTATCAAATCTCTTCCTTTGGTTCTTTGATCAGTTTTCACTTTAAATCTTAACATTATTTGCCTGTGTAAGAGCTCTAATAATATGTAGGGCAAATTTACTTTTTATCACTGTGATAAGTTATCTGAGAAGACACCTTCACATAGGAAGAATCCTCAGTTTCAGTA
The DNA here is from genome assembly GCA_907164525.1 of Lophiomys imhausi. Lineage (NCBI taxonomy): Eukaryota > Metazoa > Chordata > Mammalia > Rodentia > Muridae > Lophiomys > Lophiomys imhausi. The sequence goes on along the minus strand of CAJQZJ010031795.1, from coordinate 4,929,257 downwards.
GTTTTAGTCCATAGTCACTTGGCTCCACTGCTTCTGAGCCTGTGCAATGGTACCACAGAAAATCACACTCAGGAATGTGACTGGACAGATGACTTACCTCCTGGTAGAAAGAAGAACCTGAGATAAGGTAAACCCTCCAAAGACATACTCTCAGTGACCTATTTCTTCCAACTAGTTCCCATGTTCTCATAGCCCATTCAGCTATGAACTCATCAGTGAAGTAATCTATTAATTAAGGTAGCACCCTTATGATCCAAGTAGCTTTCTCTAAACTACAATCTGGGTGCAAAGCCCTCATCACATGAGCCTTTTGAGGGAATATTTCTTATCTAAATCACAGCAATCTGCCTCTGGCCAACAAAGTGGTCCATTTCACAATACATAATACATTTAGTTCATCTCTAGAGGTCCCGACAACCTCAGTAGTTTGAACACTGCTCAAAAGTCTAAAGTTTCTCTTTCTTTTGCAAGTGGACATCCAATTGGACCAGCTGCAGGCCCTGCACTTCCTATATAAGCAGATATATTTATCCCTCTCAGGTCTCTGAGGTGGTTGAAGAATAGACAGCTAGAGTCTCATAGTTAAATTTTGAGTTGTTTAGGAATCAAGAGGGTGTTATAGATCTAAGAAGATACTCTTAAAATTGTGTTGCAAGTTAGTATGAATGTTGAGTCAGATATAGACCTTTAAACTCATGGAGATGGTTAGATAGTAGAATGTTAAAGTCAGAGGCCAAATATGTATAAACTGGACATTGGGAAGGTATACTGGGCCATTTAACTCTCATAAATGTGGCATATTTATATCTGTTGTTTTGTATAGTATTTACTGTTATAAGAGAAGGAACCATCTGTTGGACTGAAAGGGGAAGCTGCTGAGGGGAAGAGGGTGGAAGGGCGGGATAGGAAGGGGGAATAGGGAGGGGTTTGTGACTGAGATGTAACTTGAAGAAAAAAAAAATAAAGTATTTAATAATAAAAAAAAAGAAGAAGATCAGAGGCAGGTAGCGGGATTTCCTAGGGTAACAGGAATCCCAGAAAGGACAGTTTGAGGTGGATGATATGAGGTGAGAGGCCCCAGTATGACCAGCAGAAGGTACACAGGACTAAGGGGAAGGACAGACACAAAAGTGGTGGAAGAAGCATTCATTCATTCATTCAAGGCTCTTCACAAAGCCTTCCACAAACCCTGAGGACTGTTAGGATTGGACATAAACTGAACGTTAAGAGGGCCCTTGTGAAACTGACTTCATTCTTACCAGGACTGTTCTGGCAGTTGGGGGAGGCATGCAGCTTAGTGACAACACACATAACCAACATGCATGAAGTCAATGGTTCAATTCCCAGTAACTAGGGGAAAACAAGCAAAAACATCATTCCATAATTCTGCTTTATAGTTACTGTCTGTCAGAGATACTGGGCCAAAAGGCTGAAGACAAATGCTCCATTGTTATAGAGAGAAATTGGGGACTGTCCAGGCAACCAGTTGTCTATCATTTCTTAGTTTTGGAAGCTGCTTGCTCTGCACTTCCTGTTTACTCAGATATAATTACCTTTCTCAGGTCTCTGATGTGGTTGAGGACTAGATAGTTATAGTCTCACAGTTAAGTTTTAAGTTGTTTAGGAATTAAAAGGATGTTCTAGGTCTAAGAAGATTTTTTTTTTTTTTGGTTTTTTTCGAGACAGGGTTTCTCTGAATATCTCTGGCTGTCCTGGACTCGCTTTGTAGACCAGGCTGGCCTCGAACTCACAAAGATCCGCCTGCCTCTGCCTCCCAAGTGCTGGGATTAAAGGCGTGCGCCACCACCGCCCGGCTTAAGAAGATGTTTTTAAGTTGGTAATGCAAGTTAGGATGGAAACTGAGTTAGGTATAGAACTTTAAACTCATTGAGATAGATAAGATAGAATATTATTATTAGTTGCCAAATATATGTGGACTGGACATTGGAAATGTACGTAATACCTTTAAAATTTCCTAATTGTTGCCAAATTGTTCTTATTGTTTTGTATTGTATTTGTTACAAGAAAGAGTAGGCCAGGCATAGTTTTGAATGCCTTTAATCCCCAATACTTTGGAGGCACAGGCAGGCAGATTTCTGTGAGTTCAAGGACAGCCTGGTCTACAAAGTGAGTTCCAGGACAGTCAGGACTGTTTCAAAACCCTGTCTTGAAAAGCCAAAAAAAGAAAAAAGAAAAAAAAAAGTCTAAAGTTTCTGAGATTCAAGGCAAATTCTTAGCTGTGAGCCCCTGTAACCCAAAAAGAAAGTTATATACTTCCAATATACAGTGTTAGGACAGGGTCCATGTATTAAGGTTTAAGAAGAACAGAACTGATAGAATAAATATATATTAGAAAGGGGATTTTTTTTAAGTTGGCTAACACCAGACAGCCTGGACAGTCCAACCACACCTCTCTGCATGATGTAAAGGCTAAGAACCTAGGAGCTGTTCAGTCTACCAACTTAGATCCCTCAGCAGTACCAATTTGTAGCTGAAAGCCTAGATGATTCCTAGAGAGCTGCCACTCCTCAATTGGAAGGCGAAAACAAACAAAAGGAAGCTATGCCCTTAGAGGCACTGCACATGTGGCTGCTGTGTCACACATGCATCAGTAGGTGGCAGAGAAGTGAGGCTATGTCTACATTCAATATTCTGACCTATGAACATCAGAATGAATAGCAGCCTAACATTTTGGGGAGTGGGGGGGAGGGGAGGGCAGGGGGAAGCAAGCCAGATACCAATACCAGTTCAGTGCAGTGGGGCCCAGAAGGGGAGCTAGTGTGTGTTGACCACCAGTCCAGCACCAGACAAGCACCAGATGGGCTCCCAGAACAGGAATCAAAACAGGAACTAGGGGAGCCCTGCCTGGCCCTGGATTAGGGGGTTGTACATGAGCCAGCCCTAAGCATTTAAGTGTGGGAGAGCTAGCCCTGCCTTTTATCTGCTTTGTGGTGGTGATGTTGGCAAGGGAGATATCCTCTCTTTTTGGCTTGCACCACCAGTGACAGAAAGGAGACCTGACCCTGATGGGGTCATAAGAGCAGGAGAGTAGGCCCTGCACCTTGGTTGGGCAGCACAACAGCTGACTCTGGATGTGGGAGTTGTAGGTGAGCCAGCCCTGAGGGAGTGAGTGTGGGAGAGCCAGCCCTGCCTTTTGTCTGCTTTGAGGAGGTGTTGACGTGGGAGAAGATCACCTTTACTCTCTTGCCCTTGCCATTGGCTGCAGGCAGGAGAATTGGCTCTTATGGGATCATGAAAGCAGGAAAGCTGATCCAACCCCTTACCTGCTATACCACTTGAGAGTTTAATTTGCAGGGCCAGAACCAGGGCTTTGAGTTGGCCCACTTCTTGGATGAACTGCTGGAATGCATGAAGAGGCCAGTTTCACAGACCCAAAATTACAGGATCTCCATGACACAGGACAATAACAGCATATCTGGAGAGGAGTCCCAGTGAGGTTCCAGTATTGATACAATAGCAAAAGCCTGAGGCCTTATACCAGACCAAGGAGTCATTATAATGAACATTTGCAAACAAAAACTTGTGGACAAAGAGGAATATTGTGGGACACACTGAGACACACTACAGCTTCCACAAAGAGATTTTTTTTTTTAATGCTGGGGGCGGTTGCAAGGGTGGAGGGTGGGTCTGAGAGGAAAGGGAACAGGGTGAATGATGTGAAATTCACAAAATAAAACACAATAAAAAGGAAAAAAAGTTAAAAAAAAGCCAAGCAAAAATCCTGGGTGCTGATGTCAGTGAAAGATAGCAGAAATGGTACCAACAGAGTAGATGTACTCACCAGCAAGGAGCTAAGGCAGGTAAGCAAGCAATTTTTCCCTCAGACACTCATACATGGGCTGCCATCAGAAAGTGATGTCTACTCTGGGAGAGGATCTTCCCCCTCAGTGAATCTAGAATATACACTCCAGAAGTGTCTCTTAGGTGATTTCAGATGCAATAAAGTTGACAACCCAGTACACATGTTACTCCAAAAGGGAAGAATAGGAAAATGTCAACAAGGAAACGAACCCAAACTTGGCAAGTCACCTATTAACACTGGTTGTTGCTGTGTCTACCAACAACACATATGGGGCATGTGTTGATATGACTCCTGGGATTTTGCTTGCCTGCTACAGCCTACCTTGCTTCACCCTTGGACTGGCCCTGCTTGCTGCCAGTGGCTTTCCTTGGCAGATATTCTGTAATAGCTTCCTTCTACAAATTAACTTTACCTTGTTTGAGAGTAAAAGTATGTACTAAGGGCAGGTCTGTATTCTAGCCAGAGGGATTAAATGTGTGTGGTGTGTCTGCATTCCAGCCTTCCATCTGGATCACACAGACCTAGAAGGTCTTTGAATGAGATCAGAGCAACTATGTTGTTGGATTAAAATTCTCCCACAACATTCCACATTCCTGGGGTCTCTAATGCACCTTCAGCTTCACTCACAGCATCACACATCACTTTCTCAGGGGCAGGTTAAAGAGGTTCCAATTCTGCAGGCAACCGCTTTATCTCCTAGGATTTCCTGCTATCCATAGGGTTTAGCACATGCGTGAAAATAAAGGCCCATGTCTGAATACTTTAAGAACATAACACACATGGATGTGCCATACCTATGGCAATTTGCTATATAATATATAGTGTCATTTACTATATAAATATCTGGAAGTTATGTTCTTTGCTCCTACCTAGATTTTCATAATGATCTGAAGGTCAAGGTGAGAAGTAGGAATTTTTAAAGCCCTCTAAGAGATCAACAACAGTATGTGATGACATGGAAAGAATTTTTAACCCATTTATCATACATCCCCTTCTTTACCTCTAGCTTACCCTGAATTATAGGGGACCCTAAATAGCCACAGAGAAACCCCAACCTACCTGTCAAATCTTGTGTGCTCCTTGAAAACACCTGTGTGCTTGATGGCCGTTTGATAGAGTTGGGCCTTAGATGCAAAGATGTGGATGAGACTCTACAAGCAGCTCGGGGATGGTTTCACAGGGGACTCTTGGAAGAACAATCCCAATTGTTCTATCTGTCTAGCCTCACTTTCTCCTTACACTGTGAGAGATCTAGAAAGGACTGCATGGAATTCACAAAGTGGCCCCTTGGACTAAACAGGGGCCTAGTGTGTCTAGTATTCATTCCAACTTGAGGATTACCTCAGTGCTCTTTATTGAATACCTTACCCTAATCTGAGTTGTGTCAGGATTGAATTGAAGTACAGAACACCAAGTTGATGTTAGAGAATTGGCTGGCACGGTAGAAACCCTACACATCTAGCATCAGAAGTGACACAATAAGAGTGGTATGGGCATTAGAAGGAAAGCAGTTTGCTTTTCTAGTCTCAAGGGTGGCTCTTTTGGTTTCTTAGTTCAAGACATACACTTCTGTACATATAAACAAGCACAGTTTGACGTAGTTGGTCTTTTGGCAAAGGGCTGTATCTGATAGTTTCTGAAAAACACTTCCCTTCACCTCTAAGTCAGAGGTTATCTCATCTCTTTTTTGTCTATCCTCTAAGTGGTGCTTTTTTGAAACACTCCCTCCCTAGACCCCTCCAAAAATGGAACTGCCATGCCATTTCAATTCCTAGAAGTCCTTATCATCCTTAGAAATGTACCCTGCCTTGGTTGTGCCTTCCATCCATTGGTACCATTGAAATATTCTGCATGTCCAGCAAGTGCAGGAATGTGGTAAATTCTAATTTTCTATTGCCTCAGCATCCATTATAAATTTTACACCAGAAACAATGCTCAGTCACTGTGAGGCTTAATCACCATTGTTGACTTGACAGAGTGTAGAATCATCAGGAAAACCAATCTCTGGACATGTCTGTGAGGGACTTTCTAAGTTTAAGTTAACTGAGGAGGAAAGACCCACTGTAAATATAGGCAGGAAGATGCCATGGGCTGGGGTCCCAGACTAAATGAAAAGGAAAAAGCAAGCCGAGCACCATAATTTCATCATTCTCTCCTATCTGACAGTGGATGCAGCTGCTTCCTTCCCTGCCATGGTGGACTTAATCCTTTGAAACTGTAAGTCAGAATAAATCCTTCTTTCCTGATATAACTCTGAGATAAAGATAATAAAGAACACCAAGACAATACCACAGTTGTAATGAATGACCACTAAAACTAAACCAAGAGGCCACTCATGAGCTCCACAGAGGCCTTTCTAGACCTTCTTTTCTAATTAAGGGGAAGGTAAGGCTGAATAATCTTAAATTGTTTTGTCAACTGTTTTGACACAGCAATGATATAAGTACTAATACAGATCACTGGTAATAAAAGTGGGGTCGTTACAGTGATAAAGATGACCACATGTTTCTTAGACTTCTGGAACTGGTGTATGGGAAGTTTATGTGGAAGAGTTCAGAGGGAAAAAAAATGTTGAATACTAACTATATTAGTATAACCAGAGCTTAATGGGCTTTTTTTTTTTTTTTCAAGGTAGGGTTTCTCTGTGTAACAGCCCTGGCTGTCCTGGACTCACTCTGTAGACCAGGCCTGGAATGCACAGAGATCCACCTGCCTCTGCTTCCCAAGTGCTGGGATTAAAGGTGTGCACCACCATGCCTGGCTATTTATTTATTACTTCAGGTTACATCTTCATCACAATACCCTCTTTCCACCCCTCCCAGTCCCGCCCTCCCACTCTCTAGCCCCTATCCCTTCCATCCCACTCCTTTGCAGTGGAATGTCCCTATATAACAGTCCCTAGCCCCAGTAGGCAGTCATATGAGGGCCAAGAGCCTTCTCATACACTGGGAGCCTACAAGGCAGCACCACTAGGGCAAAGTGTCTCATTGACAGGAAACAAAGTGTTCCTGTTCCCTTTGGTGCATTAGTTGTAATATAGTTATCCTGTACTATATGGCTAAAATCCAATTATAAGTGTATAGATGCCATGTGCATCCTTCTGAGTCTGGGATGGCTCACTCAGGATGAGCTTCTCTAGTTCCATTCATTTGGCTGAAAATTGCATGATTTCGTTGTTTCTGATGGCTGAGTATTCCATTGTGTAGATGTACCACAGAATTTTTTTTATCCATTCCTCGGTTGAGGGACATCTGGGTTGTTTCCATTTTCTAGCTACTACAAATAAGGCCGCTATGAAACTAGATGAGGAAACTCCCTTGTGATTTGGTGAGGAATCATTTGGATGTATACCCAGAAGTGGTATAGCTGGGTCTTGAGATAGAGCTATTCCAAGTTTTCTAAGATATCGCCAGAATGATTTCCATAGTGGTTGTACAAGCTTGCACTCCCGCCAGCAATGGAGGAGTGTTCCCCTCTCTCCACAACCTCACCAGCATGTGCTATCATTTGAGCTTTTGATCTTAGCCATTCTGACAGGTGTGAGATGGAATCTCAGAGTCGTCTTGAGTTGCATTTCTCTGATGATTAAAGATGCTGAGCATTTTTTCAAGTGTCTCTCAGCCATTAGGGATTCCTCCTTTGTGAATTCTCTGTTTAGCTCGGTTCCCCATTTTTTGATTGGATTATTTGGTTTCTTGGCATTTAATTTCTTTTAATAGGCCTTTTTGATGGAAGCCTAGAAGACAAGTATGCTGAGAGAGGGAATAGGAAATGATTTGTAAGGAGTAGGAAAAAAATATCATAAGGAGCATAAGATCTCAATCCAGATTCCCAGCACTCACTTCAAAAGGCTAGGTGTTAGCTGGGTGGTGGTGGTGCACACCTTTGATTCCAGCAATCAAGAAAGCAGACAGATCTCTATGAGTTCGAGGCCAGCCTGGTCTACAGAGTAAGTTCCAGAACAGCCAGAGCTACACAGAGAAACTCTGTCTCAAAAACCAAAACACCAGCCGGGCGGTGGTGGCGCACACCTTTAATCCCAGCACTTGGGAGGCAGAGGCAGGCGGATCTTTGCGAGTTCAAGGCCAGCCTGGTCTACATAGTGAGTCCAGCACAGCCAGGGCTACACAGAGAAACCTTGTCTCGAAAAAAAAAAAAAAAAACAAAAAACAACCAACAACAACAACAAAAAAAAGCTAGGTGTTAGAAGCCAGAGTGATGGCTGAGCAATTATAAGCTCGTATTACTTTTGCAGAGTATCTGGTTTGACTCACAGTACCCACATGGTAACCCACAATCATCCAGTTCCATGGGATCCAACACCTTCTTCTGACTTCTGAGAGGACTGTGCACACAAGGTACCAGGTATTAGATTTTGGAGTGTGGAGTAAAGAGACAGAGGCAGAAATAGACCAGAATCTGACCTCAACAAAGGAGACTGTTTATTTCCATGAGAAAAGGGAGTCTTCGAGGAGGGAATACTTAAGAGTTTATATAAAGGCATGGGGATGAGGAATAATGTTATATACAAGTCTGCAGTCTCTCCTTTCTTGTATTGTCTGTTCAATCCTTTCTAGAATTCACTGATAATACTTTGAGGATGGCCAGCTATATCCTCACAAGAGTTCCTTTCTTTCTTTCTCTCTCTCTCTCTCTTTCTTTCTTTTTTTTTTTTT
>CAJQZJ010031795.1:4835757-4920748 GCA_907164525.1 Lophiomys imhausi | reverse complement strand
CTTTCTTTCTTTCTTTCTTTCTTTCTTTCTTTCTTTCTTTCCTTCCTTCCTTCCTTCTTTCCTTTCTTTCCTTTCTTTTCTTTCGTTTTCCAGCCAAGGCCCTCCATCACCAGGCGTACCTGTGGTGAATATACATACATGCAGGCAAAACACTCATACATATAAAAAAGTTAATTTTTTAAAAAGTCAGGTATAGTTGCATGCTTCTGTAATCCCAGCACTGGAGTAGATAAAAACAGGTGGACCCTTAGAGCTCACAGCCAACAAGTCTAGGCAGTTAAAAGAGTACCAGATTCAGAGAGTGAAAAACCTTATCTCTAAAGACAAGGTAAAGAGCAATCAAGGAAGATGCAAACACAAAGAATACTAAGAGAAATGTGAACAGAAGACAGTCAGTGTCCTGGCTCATTAAGATTCAGAGGTGAACAAGTATTTGATCAGGTACTGGGCTAATAGCATGTGATAGTCTAGCAAACAACCTAGCTCTATTCTGCCCATGTTCAAAGAACTTGAGTGAGACTGAATTTGAATATAATGGATTGATTTGTTTGGTGGAAATATTAAGACAGTATTTCATTCAGGCTGTGTTATGGTTAGTGTTCACTGTTCTTATCCAAGCCTATAGTGAGGAGCAGGGGTGAAAGCAGGGGCAGGAACCAGAGCAGAAAAATCACTGAATTTTGGCAAAGAAAGATGTAAAGAAACCTAGCGCTCTGCACTGGGACCAAAGGAAAGCTATCTTTAGGATAAGACTACCCCTCCCAACCCACTGAAGTTTCCATCTTGTGGAAATGCACATTCAATTGACAGGAGGGAATGAATCTAAAAGAGAACACTGCTGAAGGAATTGCCTACTTAAGAACAAGTGCCTAGGGAAGTGTTTTCCCCAGATCAGCACAGAGGCCAATGGAACTGTAGTCCAAGGGGACCAGGTTCCATCCCAAGCTGACAGCAGAAATTCGGCAGTGTTATCCAAATAGTATGGATGCTTTAGGAATGAAAGATAAGGGATTAATAATGGAGGTCATGGCATTTTAAAAATTACTAACGATAAATACTATGTGGCGGGTTTGAAGTTCTTGTAAGCAGATTCTAGGCTGTCACCACATGAAGATGTGAAGGTAAAGCTGCAGTTGCAATGGAGTCCTTGTATCTTTATTTCTTTTATTGTTGCTGAAACAAAATACTCATGACAAAAGCAATTTAAAGGTTGGAGAGATGATGGGTCATCAGGTAAAGGCACTTGATGGCAAACCTAACGAGCTGAGTTCGATCCCTAGAACCTACATGGTAGAAGAAAAGAATCAACTCCTGTAAGTTGTCTATTGACCTCTGTGACAGTATTTCTTGAAAGGATTAACTGAGGATGGGAGACCCTCCCCTAGAGTAGGCAGCACCTTCTAGAGGTGCCATATATAAAGAGGTCTGAAGGAAAAGCAGAGCTGCTTTTCAAAGGCTGATTTGCCCTTATTGTTGTCATCCTTCATGGACATCAGAACCTAGCTTCTTTAGCCTTCTAACATGGAATGAAGATCAGCAACTCTCCAGAAGTCCTTCAAGCCTTCAATACCAAATTGGGACTGCTGAGGCTTCCAGACTCAAGGACTAAGCAGCTACCAGATTCTCAGCCCATACTGTACAAGTCAATCTGATCTATCCCCTTTATAGTCATTCAATCAGTTCTGTCCTTCTAGAGAACCCTGACTAAAATCCCATGTTCTGTATCCCACTACATATGATAATACAGAAATAAAGCCCTCCTTGAGATAGCATCACCACACTTCATAGTGGCTTATGTAACTGGACCACAAGTGTCACAAAAGCTATAACAGTCCCCAGGAGTGGTCCTTACCCCTGGCCAGTACTAGTGGCCATATTCAGCAATGAGGTCTACATCGAGTATAACATTCCTCCCAGGAGGCAAGCTATATTCTTTCCTGAGTCCAGTTAGTTCCATATTAGAAGATCAAGATTAGAAGTATTCTTTCTTAATATTGCGTCCATATACAAGGGTCAATACCATTGTGGCCAACTATAATCTTAATTTTGTATCAATATGCAAATATCAATACCGACGTAGACCAATACAATCTTATTTTTTATTAGTTTTTTTTTTTTGGTTTTTTTTCGAGACAGGGTTTCTCTGTGTATCCTTGGCTGTCCTGGAGTCACTTTGTAGACCGGGCTGGCCTCGAACTCACAAAGATCCGCCTGCCTCTGCCTCCCAAGTGCTGGGATTAAAGGCGTGCGCCACCACCACCCGGCTTACAATCTTATTTTTTGTACAATAAACAATGGTCAATACCACTTTAGCCAAATATACTACTAATTTTGTATCAATATACAAAGGTATAAGGGCATATTCAATAATCTGACCCTTCTTCTTGGTCCTTCCTGTGCTATGTCTATGTCTCAATTTTTCTCAAGTCCGTGCATTCCTACATAGGAGATAAAGAAGGATGCAGAAAAGGGAAAGAAGGAATACCCTGGTTCTAACCTCCAAAGCCCATTAAACAGGACCATTTAACAACTTGTAATCTCTTCCCCTAAATAACAGAGTTTTCAGTTGTCCTTCAAATAACCAAAAAAGGGGGGGGGGCAGAGAAACACCCTCCCCACCCTCTGGGTATGGGATGTCGCTCTCTTAAAATGACTTCCTGCTGATTTGGGTCATAGTAAACCTGTTTGGGGCCCAAACCAAAATGGAAAAATGGTTAAAAAATGTTAATACAATCCTTTGTAGCAGGGAAGTCGACAGCCTAGCTCTGCCAAGACAGGGTAGGTTAGTCCTTCATAATCCCTGCTCTACAATAAATGTCTGTCAGAGAAACAGGATCAAAAGGCTGAAGACTGATGCTGGAATGTATGGAGAGAAAATGGGAACTGTCCAGGTAGTCACTGGTTTGTCATTTCTTAGTATTGGAAGCTGCAGGCCCTACACTTCCTATATAATCAGATATATTTATCCTTCTCAGCTCTCTGAGGTGGTTGAAGAATAGACAGCTTGAGTCTCATAGCTAAATTTTGAGTTGTTTAGGAATCAAGAGGGCATTCTAGATCTAAGAAGATGGTTATAATAATGATGCAAGTTAGTATGAAAGCTAAGTCAGTAATAGAACTTTAAACTCATGGAGATGGTTAGAAGGTAGAAGGTTAAAGTCAGGGGCCAAATATGTATGAACTGGACATTGGGAAGGTATACTGGGCCATTTAACTCTCATAAATGTGGCATATTTAATTCTGCTGTTTTGTATAGAATTTACTGTTATAAGAGAAAGAACCATTTGTTGGATTGAAAAGGGAAGCTGTTGGGGGGGAAGAGGGTGGAAGGGTGGGACAGGAAGGGGGAATTTGGAAGGGTTTGTGACTGAGATGTAAGTTGAAGAAAAAAAATAAAGTACTTATATAAAAAAAAAAGAAGTATTCTTTCATGTTTCAGAACATGACTTACAACTCCACTTGGCCCTCAAGATGTATGTCAAGAAGCAAGATGCAGGATTTCTACAGCACTCATCATCCAAGTGGCAGGGGTGAAACAGAAATGTGATCTGTTTGATGAGATAGTAGCGGCTCAGTAAGATACAATCCAAGGGGATGAGGTAGCAGAAAACTGGTTAGAACTGGATTTGATTTAGAGGATAAGAGACCTCAATGAACCATAGGGAAATCCTTTCCACTTTGTATGTGATGTAACATCGTCTCAGGAAGATGGTGTGTGGCTTCAGGTAACATTTAACTACATGTAGAGCCAAGAATCTACCCCAAACCACCAGGGATGAATACCAAAGCAGGCAGGGGTGATAAGATTAAAAAGATGAAGGAGGAGGAGGAGGAAAAGAAAGAGAAGAAGGAGAAGCATCATCATCATCTATGATTCTGGGAGAGAATTTTCAACTAACAATTTATAAAAGTAGTATTCATAGTTCAGTAAAAACCTGAGTGAAGTTGAGGGAAAACTGAACAGGGTTCTAAGCAGTGTTGGAACAGAACACAGAGACAAGACTTCTGAAAATTGATCAAATGCACAAGACATCCACACTTGGGAGTTTTAGGGTACACAGTGGTATTCTCAGGCTTCTTTAATTCAGCTTTGGTAAAAAGACAATGCAGAGATATTAATGTAATAATATATGAAAGCACATTATAAACAGTGTTATAAACTGTTTATTACAATTCATGGAAAGGACAAGACACTGAGTATGTGACAGGTTCCTTCTTAACACCAGGGTCTCGGTCTGTGGTCTGCACAATGAACGGTCAGCGTTGTGTTGGCTCCCCCTCCTCACTTTGGGCAAAGTTCAGGCAGCCCTGCAACACACAGCACAATGGCCAGCCTCAGCCATGTCCCTAATGCCAAGATGTCTTTGCTTTGCTTGGGTAGCCATGAGTTCCATAAGCATGGATTCAACCAACCCCGAATCAAAAATATTAAAAAAAAAAGTTTTTAAGTCATATGACAGTAAATCGAATAAGTTTAAAAGTATGGTATGACAACTATTTGTATATTGTAGTATGTATTGTAAGTAATCCAGAGGTGATTTAGAGTAATCAGAAGTTTATATAGCTTGTATATATACTGTCCATTTATACAAAAGACAAGCACTTGACTTCGGCATCTTGGAACAAATGATATAATGTTCTAGAAACTGGGAGGATACTAGTTGTGAGGCAAGCAAAAACTTTAAATATATTTTTCTTATTTACTTCAAAAAATGGAATTCTAAATGTATTTCCAGATACTCATGAAGCTGAGCAAAAAGGATCTCAAATTTAAGACTAGCTCAGGCAACTTATTGAGACCCTGTTTCAAAATGTTTTAAAAATAAAAGGTGGAGGGTGCAGGGACGTAGCTCATTGTTAAAGTACTTTTCAGGTATACACAAAGTTCTAACTTCCATCCTTGTACTACTAAAAATAACTTGTAATGCCATAAGCCTAACATATTCAGAGATACTGCCTCAAGATGGGTTCTGCTGCTTTGTTACTGTTGCATGCTAACTCAAACTCAATAGTGAGTGAGTGAGTGCAGAAGACAAATGAGGCCCACTGGCTCCTTCACCAACAGGTGCCATGGTAAAAAGATGCTCCAAATTATACAATGTATTCATCACTGGCAAGCTCTTCAGTGGATGTCACATGGGCTCTGAATAAGGAGATGCCCAGTAGGACTTAACTGTATGCAGAAATAGACTGATTTGGTCAGTTCATATAGCTATCTCTTAGTGATGAGGAAAAATGTGGTCAGAATAACAACCATTTTGGGATATTTTTATCACCAAAGTCTTCTTTTTCTGTCTTGAAAAAAATAAGAGTTAGGATGCTGTCAAACAATCTTTTAGTAAATTCCTCAAGAAATGATAGGTACAATGAAAAAAAGAAAAAGAATTGCTTGGTACAAAGCAAAACAATACATTCACAGGACATTGTACTTGGTGAAATTATTTTCTAACCTTGTCAAGTGTGTTGCCACACACTTTTAATCCCAACGCTCAGGAGGCTGAGGCAGGAGGACCAGGAGTCCAGAGTCTTCCTTGGCTATAAGTAAGAGTAAGCAAGTATCAGTAAGAGTAATGCTACTACAGAAAGTCTCTCCAAATGATTTCCAATTTTAGAAGGGATCCTGCTTTCCCTGTGTAAGTGGACATGAGAGAGCAGTAGCTAGAATCAGAACATGGAGAACTAAACAAGCATTATTTGTGGAAGTTCCATCAGTGCTGACTTTTGAGCTGGGTCAAATGCTTTGTCACCAAAACAGGAAGCAGCTTCAGTGCTAACAAGTCATTGCTTTGTGGTCAGAACAGTCTTTCTAACAAATAGCAAGCAGCACTGTGAAGACTCTTACAGGTAAACTTTAAATAGAATCATATGGCTCTTAGCCAGGTGTGGTGGCACATACCTTTAATCCTAGCACTCAGGAGGCAGAGGCAGGTGGATCTCTGTGAGTTCAAGGCTAGCCTGGTCTACAAAATGAGTCCAGGATAACACAGAGAAACCCTGTCTTTAAAAACAAAACAAAAAATTATATGGGTTTTAAACTATATGAAATCAATCTGTGTGTGTCTGTGTTAGTGTTAGAGTATGTGTGTGTGTATGTGTGTGTACTTCTGTCTGTCTCCTTTTATCTTCCTCCTCTTCTAACAAAATGAGCTGGCCTCAAATTCACAGTAATTCTTTGACCTCAGCCTCCTAAGTGTGAGTTATACCTAGGCTGCAATTTCTTATATGAGGCATTGCAAAAAGAAAAGATACTAGCCCGTCAATGATGGCACATGCCTTTAATCCCAGCACTTAGGAGGCAGAGGCTCATGGACATGGTCTACAAAGTAAGTTCAAGGACAGCGAGAGCTACACAGAGAAACCATGTCTTGAAAAACAAAACAAACAAACAAAAAAAAAAAAACAAAGAAAAAGGAAAGGGCTGTTTTCCTTTAAATTTTTAAATTTTTTTTTCCTTTTGGTACATATACACACATATTGGGAGGGGTGTCTAAATACACATACATACACCCCTGTTTCTCAGAACCCAAACCTTTGCACATATTATACAAATGTTCTATTCTAAGCAACAACTCCAGCCACAACAATTGACTTTTTACAAAAGATTTTTTTACCCCTCTTCTGAAGAATCTAGCGAGGAAATTTCTCTTTTGTCTGAGAATGGGACAAATCTTCTCTTTTTTACATGATGACAAATCATCCTCAATTCTACTTTCACTTAGGTCCTTGAAACATCCAGATTCAATCATCTGTATGCACAGAAGACAGAATAGAGGAACTTTAAAGACACCATGAGAGGTTCAGTGATCTCCCAGTGCTTTCAGCTTTCACCAATTCTCTGGCTCCATGTTCCTGGACTCCTGGTTTCTGACCTCCTCTTGGAATAAGTAAAGTAGCCTCTTGTTCCTCTTTCTCCAAATGTATACCCAAAAAAAAGCTAATTCCACTGGAGTGCCAGCTAGCCTTACTTAGGGTACAGGACTCCAGGGTGGCAGGTAAATCTCAATGTCATCTTTTGCCCGCCTCCTGTAACTAGGACCACAGTAGCTGCCAACTGCTGATAAGGTCTTGGTTTACCCATGATCTAGTCCTCATGGTCAAGCATAAATTTACTTTGCAGACACATACACAAACACATTATTGTTAAAAATAGCATAACCCCCCTGCCCCTAGAGGCATTGCAGATGTGACTGCTATGTCACATGTGCATCAGTAGGTGGCAGAAAAGAGAGAGGCTATGTCTACATTCAGTGTTCTGACCCATGAATGAATAGTAGCCTAAAATTCCTGGGGGGGGGGTGGGGAAGCTGGATACCAATAGCACTTGGGCACCATGGGGTAGCCTGAGATGACTACCAGACCAGTGCCAGGCAAGCACCAGATGGGCTCCCAGGACAGGAAACAAACCAGAAACTAGAAGAACTCTGCCTGGTCCTGGATGTGGGAGTTGTGGTTAAGCCAGCCCTGCCTTCTGTGTACTTTGTGGTGGTGTGGCTAGGGAGAGATGCCCTCCCCTCCCTTTGGGCCTCACCACCATTAGCCAACAGGAGATGGGGTCACAAGAGCAGGAAAGCTGTCCCTGCCCCTCACATGCTGCAGCACTCAGGAGAGCAAGTCCTGCACCTTTCCATAGTAGAACTGGCCATGCAAGTTGGGGTTGCAAGTCCAGAACTAGGGCTTTGAGTTGGCCCACCCCAACATCTACCCCATGGATGAACTTCTGGAGTGCAAGAAGAGGTCAGTTCCACAACCCAGGACTGCAGGATCTCCATGACACAGGACAGTTATGGCATATCCCAGAGGAGTTCTAGTGAGGTCCCAGTACTGATGGAGTAGCAGAAACCAGGGGCCTCATACCAGACCAGTCATTATAATGAACATTTGCAAGCAGAATGTGTGGACAAAGGGGAACATTGTGAGACATACTGAGATACACTGCAACTTCTAAAATAAGCTGTTATTTTTTATGCTGGGACAGATTGCAAGGGTGGAGGGTAGGTCTGGGGGGAGGTGGGAGATGGGAAGAAACAGGGTGCATGATGTGAAATTCACAAAATAAAGATTTTTTTTCCAAAAAAAAAGCATAAACCACTCTGCTAGAAAGAGTAGTACCTCATTCTGCCAGGGGATGGTGACACACCCTGTAGCAAATTCGGCATAGAAAGCATCATCTTCAGAATCCAGGTTGACTCCTTTCACCACAGAGAACTGCCCAATATCCAAGATATCCTTACAATAAATGGCCTGAGGCTGGGCACCGAGAACAAAGAAAGGCATCAGCCTATGAGACAACTCAAATAACTCTTCTTGTTTTGTTGTTTGGTTAGTTTTCTTCTGTATTTTTGAGAGAGGGAAAGGTAGCCTAGGCTGTCCTTGAACTCACGGTCTGGCTGCCTTGACCACCCATAGCTACTATATTTAGCTTATAAAGACGTTTTAACTTTTCAGCTGCTGGGGATTGAACATAGGACCCACACATATTGGGTAAGCACTCTACCACTTAATTACATTCCCAGTCCTAAAGCAACTCTGAGCTCCTTTAATCACAAAGAAAAAGTCCACATGTATTCCTCCCCATCCTCTTCATTGTTAAGGCCGTCTTTTCAAGCTAATTTTCTAATTTTTACCACATATATTCTGTGACACAGAAATTCCTATGTCACTTTTCTCAGGGAACGTTTAGTGTCACAGATCCTATTGTATCTCTGTTCTAGCTCTCCCCACAAAGAGTTCATATACCCCTCATGAGGATCTCTTTTCTTCTCTACAGCAAAAAATAGGCTGCAAAGACTGAAACTAAGAGAGAGCTTTGAAGATGCATGGAAACCACTGCCTCTGGGATCCGTTAGTGACAATTTTACCCTGCTCCTGGCACTGAACATCCTACCTGCAAAGTACTTCCTTAGCATTTGGATGAAAAGGTGGAAGCAACCTTTTTGCTAGCAACTTCTCCTCTAGGATTAGGACCCAGGCCTGCAGCCTCTACCATGGCACTGCTGTCCTCAGAAGCAGGGAGGTCAGATAAACATACAGGGCTGTCAAGGCCCAGGCCTCCATTCCTGCAGAGTTTGCCTGCCCTTCTGGGACTAAAAAGAACACAAAGCACAGAACTCTGTAACTAAGGAGTCGTTTTGTACTAATGCAAAATACACCAACAGTACTGAGGAATCACTGCACTGTTTGCTGGGTTGACCAAATGATATGTGTCATGATCACAGTGGTAGTCTGCAGGTCCCTGGTCAGAACTGTTCCTATCTTCATCAATCCCACAAGTGAAGGTTAAAAGGATTGGCAATCCCTCTCTTAGAACAGTCTAAGCCATAAAGCCCTACCAAGAGCCTTTTTTTAAAAAAATTATTTATTTTATGTATGAGTGCTCTATCTGCATGTACACCTGCAGCCAGAAGAGAGCATCAGATCACATTGTGGATGGTTGTGAGACACCATGTGGTTGCTGGGAATTGAACTCAGGACCTCTGGAAGAACAATCAGTACTCTTTACCGCTGAGCCATCTCTCCAGCCCCCCTACCAAGAGTCTTAATTCTGTAAGCAGAATATCCAGAGCTTGCTGTTGAATTGCCTCCAAATGGGGTAATTTCTTTAAACCAAGGAAACAGACAGCATCCACAGGATGGCCCCTGTCCACGGTGTTCCCCTTCCCTCCTGAGAGACTACCTTGGCCTGCCTTCCCTGCTTTTCACCCAAGCAGTCCCATCTCCAGGTCTGACAGCCATATGAAGTCCAAGTCATGCATGCCTCACTGTCAGGCAACACTCTCCCAAACTGCCAGTTAGTTTGTCTTCCTACCTATCTCTCCAAGCAAAGGCATTCCCTTGTCTACCTTTCTCCCCTTTTGCCTTCACACTTAAGAGCTGTGCTGGAGTTAATCTCCATTCCCTGAATATGTCAAGTAGAAATCAGTTCCAAGGAATCAGTCATGACTATAACAAATATTATGGACATTAAGCAAGCACTTCAACTTTTGAAGAAGTCTTACAAATAAAAATATCTTAATTGTAGATCTCTTAATTCCATGCAACAATGAAAACTCTACCTTATCTTCCCATTTTTAGACTATATCTATAGCAGACAGCTAAGGATAGAGACCAGGAGATATTCATTCAATTATCCTTTCATCAGTAGTTCACTTATTATGTACTATATTTGCTACATATACTTATTGTGTAGTATATTATGTACCAGGCACTGATAAGTGCCAGGCCCTGTACGTTGTGAAGGCATGACATTTTTGACCCCAACAGCAAACTCATGAGGAAGCACACATATTGACAGCTCCAGTCTCAGTAACTCATAAAAAGTAGAGAGGGATGCACATTCCAAAATAAAGCAGCTGCATGCACTCAGTGTAAAGAGTGAGCACATGGATGAAAGTGAGAACCCACCACTGAGATCAGACAGGAACACTGGCACATGGAGGACCTTAAAGGGCATGCCAAGGAGGTTTGAAATGGCACTAAGAATTGGGAGGATAGGAGTTAGGTTACCCCAGCAGTGACAGACTGCACACTCCAGGCCTGGAAGCAGAGTGCTACTAACAAGGTCTGCCTAAGACTGTGGGAGTGGTGGGATATAAGCAGAAGAAGCAGCAGAAATAACAGACCTCATATAGCAGAACCCACCTGCTGGAAGTATCAAGTGTGCTTTAACAAAAAGACTGTTATGGGAATCAGTGCTCTTGGGGACCTAGCTACTCTGCGTAGCATACTTACATCAGGATAGAAAGGAGGATCTAACATATTTGCTTCCAGCCTGCTGAAATTAATGTCCTTGAACACTGGGTGCTGTTTTACAGCAGCAGCTCCATCATTCTGACAGCCTAGCCGCTGACTTGGATCCTTGATGAGTAACTATACCAGAGAGAAACAGTCAACTGAAGTTATTAGGATAGAAATGTAAACTCAAAACTGTCTGTTTAACAACCAAAGAAGTAGCTGAGTGGTGGTGGTGCACACCTTTAATCCCAGCATTTGGGAGGCAGAGGCAGGAGGATCTCTCTGAGTTCAAGCCCAACCTACAGAGTTCCAGGACAGCCAGGGTTATACAGAGAAACTCTTGTCTTAAAAAACAAAACAAAAAACACAAACAAAAACAAAAAAATCACAACCAAAGAAGTGACAGAAAGGATATATAACCAAATAAATAGCCACCAGAGTTTTCAAGTATAAACCAAACTGTGAAAATTCAGATTTAACTAAGTAGATTATAGTTTCACAAAGGGTAAAACCTGACTCTTGCCACGAGTGATCAAGAGATGGACACTTAAGAAGCCATGCTTCATGGTGAACCGCTTTAGTCTAGCACTTGGGCAGAAGAAGGTGAGTCAAGAATTGAGTAAGCCTCCTTCTAGAAACTGTATATACTTAACTCTCTGTCTCTATCCTGTTTCTAACATCATTTCTGCTCTTTCCCCTTTTTGGTTTAAGTATGTATTTGTGTGAGTGTGTGTACATGCCATAGTGCATGTATAGAGGTCAGGGGACATTTTTCTAGATCAAAAGTCCATTCTTGCTTTCCATCTTGTTGAGGCAGGGTGTCTTGTTTCTGCTGCTGTGTTGTGTATTCCAGGCTATCTGGCCTCACAAACTGCCAGATGATTCTCCCATCTCTGCCACCTACTCTAGCCTTAGAAGTACAGGGATTACAGAAGTATGCTACAACATCTGGCTTTTGGCATAGACTCTGGAGATAAAACTCATGTCATCAGGCTTATGTGACAAGTATTTTAACCCACTGAACCATCTCTTGGGTCACTGGACTTTTTCAAGACCGGGTCTTGTAGTCCAGGCTTATCTTGAGATACTCTTATGCATATCTGCACCTCCAGAGTGCTAGGGTTATTGCCATGTGCTACTATACGTTCAACAATCTCTTTCAAAAGTATTCTTTTTGTTTGTTAATTTATTTGTTTCCAAGTAGGGTCTCACTACATAGCTCTAGCTGTCCTGGAACTCATTCTGTAGACCTGGCTGCCTGCCTCTGCCTCTAGAGTGCTGGGATTAAAGGTGTTGCACCACCACTGCCTGGCCAAAAATATTTTTTACATATTTATAACTCATAAATTCAAATAAGCCTTCTTTTGTAATTATTATCAATAAAAAAAAGACTGGTCCAAGTTCTTGTCCCTCTGCATATCCTCCTCTCTGCTTTTTGGAAAGTTACATGTGTCTAGGATGCTTTCCTATAATCCATCTGTGGGTAATTTAGCCCATTGATTAAGAGTCAGCTGTTTCTCTTCACAGTAGTTAATGAGCATGGTGGTTGATATTAGCTGTTACATGAACACAATCGAGAATCACCTGGAAAGGGAGTCTTAAAGAGAATTGTTCAGATTAGTTTTACTTGTGGGCATTTTTTTTAACTCTCATACATTACAACAACAACAACAACAAAAGGAGCAGGCCTCCCAGGGATAACAACCAAACACAACATAAAATTATAATACGACTAAGCACAAACCCTTATATTAAGGCTGGATGAGGCAACCCAGTAGGAAGAAAAGGGTCCCAAGTGCAAGATTTGTGGGCATTCTTGTGAGGGGTTTTCTTAATTGAGTTAATTGAGATAGAAAGACCCACCCTTAATGTGGACTGTAACATTTCATGTCTGGGTCCTGGATTGAATGGAGGTAGGCAGATGAGAACTGGTATGCATGCAGTACTTCATTGGCCTTGCTGTTGAAGGGAGATGTGATTTGACTAGCTGCTTCAAGTTCCTGCTGCCTTGACTCCCCTACAATGATGGACTATAACCTGCAATTATGAACCAAATAAGCCCTTTCTCCCTTACGTTGTTTTTATTTAGGTGTTTTATCACAGCATCAGGAAACAATTAAGACAAGAAATATGTATCAACAATTTACCTTCATTATTTGATTTTATCCTCCCAGCATCTTGTCTCACCTGCATCTTATAGACAACAGACTGTAGCTTAGAGAGGTAAGACATGGGATGCTGAGACCAGGCCAATTGAACAAATAGTCTACTTAAAAAAGCTGTCCTTTGCTCAGACTCTACTTTCTTCCTCAGTGCCTCTAGCATAATAATAATTTTATCCTTGAAACACTGATCCCTTCTTTAAGTTTATAATACCCAAAGTCTACCTGTTAGTCATTCTTCTGGATGTAGCCTAAGATTAAACAATGAGTTCTTTGTGGGCAAGTCCCATCTCTGATTTCACGGTACAGCTCTGTCAGTCTCCCAAGTACACAAGTACTCTGTCAATATTTACAAATCCAGATGCAAAAGTAGCTTGATCAAAACAATGAAATGCTGTCAGCCCCAAGCTGAGTAGGCAAGCTGGGAGAAAAGCCAGAAGGTCCCATGGTTCAATGACAAACTTTTAATACCCATCACTTTGTATATGGAAACAAAATGGAACCCCAAACAATTATTACCCAGACAGTGTGAACTCACATAAATTACCAGTATATTTCAGTAATAGGCACAATTGTTGGCCATTCTCACACCCATGTAGGCCCAACCCTTTATCAATTACACTACCATGCCAATTTCTCCCTAGGTCACAAGCTAGGTTCCTCATGTCCAGCATGGCCTCATCAACTCCTTTCCAGTTTCTTGGCTGTGTATCCCTCTAGCTGTTCTGTTCTAACCCTGGACTGGAGGAGCTTTGATTCCAACAACCCACAGCTTACATTTGGCTATAATTACCTTTTCCTGTGTCTTTTTTTTCATCAACTTAAGACTGTGTGGTCCAGTACTCAATCCTCTTTTGCATGCACCCAGCTTCCCTGCCTGCCTCCCTTCCTGCTTCATCTTACCTGCCTGTCCAAACTGGCAAAGAGAACCAGGCAAAGGCATATCTCTGCTGTCTCTGGATCCATCTCCATGCACAAAGAGCAGGGCAGGAACAAAACACCCATGAGTTATGGCCATCATCTCCCTATCTATAACTTGATGCCTATAGAGGATCCTCTTTTTTTTTTTTTTTTTTGAGACAAGGTTTCTCTGTGTAGCCCTGGCTGCCCTGGACTCACTTTGTAGACCAAGTTGGCTCTGAACTCACAGAGATCCACCTGCCTCTGCCTCCTGAGTGCTGGGATTAAAGGCATGTGTCACCACACCCAGCATGGGGATCCTCTTGTAGTCCCCAGCTCTTCAGGTTCATCCTTTATGTATACAGTGTTCTGTCTGCAGGTATATCTGCAGGCCAGAAGAGGGCACCAGATTTCATTATGGATGGTTGTGAGCCACCATTTGGTTGCTGGGAATTGAACTCATGACCTCTGGAAGAGCAGCCAGTGCTCTTATCTGCTGAGCCATCTCTCCAGCCCCAGGTTCATCCTTTAAATGGTGCTTCTTATCTTACCCCCAACATCCCCTCCCTATCCCTGTACCCATGATGCTGAGGGCACAAGAAGACAGAAGTCCCACAGCAAATTTGCCACCTGACTGCTCCTAAACGATGAGAGGAAACTACTCACATCTTCCTTTGTGCACTAATGCCTCTCTTCCCCCATCCAAGGCTTTTGATCCAGCAAGTCCACCTTCCCACACAAGTGCTCATGTTTCCTATTATTCAGTGTTGCTGCTCAGACTATCAGTTGGGATTCAGCCTTGACCTCTTTTCTACACATCAGCAATTCCTACAGGTCCATTCAGAATCTGAACATTTCTCACATCTGCTTTTCTACTGATGCTATCTATGGCACACCCACATTCACATTTCTTCCAGCTCTCTGTCCTCTATATCCTACTAACTATAGTGTCTTAGGAGCCCCCATGCTTCTGCTTCCTCCAGAATATGCATTATCCTCAAGCAACCAGCACAATTGTCATCCTTGTTGTCTACTGTTAGTGTCTACCCACCCTGCAACAGCATGAGGACACTGGAAGAGACAATGTCTCTGTTTACTCTCTGTTGTATTCCCAATACCTAGAATAGTGCCTGGAACGTAGAAGATGTTCAATGAATACTTGATGAAAGAAAATTTTTAAAGATGCCTCAAAGGACAATCATTAAAAGAAAAGAAAGCTGATAGGTACCATTTTAAGGTAAGCAAGTGACAAAAAAAAAAAATTATGTGTAGGTAGCCAGCAGTTGGTGGGACCAGCCCTGGAGTCAGATGGCACCCAATTGTTACTGGCTCTTTCTGTGATTATAGGATTTTCTCTCTGGCATCATTGTGTCACATGAATGGTGAAGGCCCTAATATAACAATCAAATCTATAAGGTACATTTCAGTCTGCCCCATGTAGGCCTTCAAACTAGAGTCTCTGTTATTATTTAAAGAAAAAGAAATTGGCAGAGACAATCTTCCCATTTCAAAATATATTAGAAATTACTTTTATATTGAATTTCACATAAAATGAGTCAATGAACAAGACTCAGCTACTGTTTTCTAAAAAACAGAGTAATTTGGCACCGTTTTTTGTTTCAAAACCATCAGAATACAACTACAGAAGGGGAGGCATGAATTTTCCTCTGCTTTGCTCTAGTTGACCAGTCATTTCTCAAGTCTGGGCTGGGAACTTCGATGGGCTCTCATTGTCTGCCTAAGATGAAATTCGAAGCAAGAGTACCAAGAAGGAGGTAGGTTACTGAGAGGCCTGGCTAAGGTCACTGGTACCTGAGTCTTGCTGTTAGACCAGGGCTTTTAAGCTGAAAAGGGGGTTGTTGTCTTGCTTCTGAAGGGTGCCTACCTACTTGACTACTGCCCTCTGAACCAACAAGAGAACCAGAGGACGTAGGTTAATCATTACTCTGTCACTGTGGAACCTGACCCACCATGCTGCAGATGGACTTGGCATCCTCTGAAAATGTCTCATAGTACTCCTCAGTTTCATTCTTCACTCTTCTTTCCACTTCCTCCCGGGAGACTCTCTCTTTATATTTTTTGAATGGAGAATGTCCTGCAATCATTTCATATATCAGGCAGCCAAGTCCCCACCAATCAGGACTAAATTCATACTTTTGATTATCGATAATTTCTGGAGCTACATAACAAATACAGGAAATTTTAAATTAAAACTTTGTTTAAATATTCATATAATTAATTCCAATTAATATGTTAATTTAATGTTTGTTACAATATGATCTAAGAACCTTAAAAACATGCTAAGTTTAAAAAAAGTCACACTGGATGGTGTTGGCACACACCTCTAATCCCAGCACCCAGGAAGCAGAGGCAGGTGGATCTCTGTGAGACTGAGGCCAGCCTGGCCTTCAGAGCTAGTTCCTAGGACATCTGAGGCTACACAAAGACACCTTGTCTTGAAACCAACCCCCCCCAAAAAAACACAAAGAGCCAAAGACCATATGATTATATTTATATGAAATATGTAGAATGTAAAATTCAGAGAAACTGAACATGAACTCATGGTTGGAAGACCTGGGAGTAGAAGGTGATGAATAGGGAGTACTTGCTAACAGGTCATTAAATCTGAAGTGAAGAGTGTTAAGAAATTAGATACAAGCTGGGCGTGGTGGCGCACGCCTTTAATCCCAGCACTTGGGGGGGGGGGGGCAGGCAGATCTCTGTGAGTTCAAGGCCAGCCTGGTCTACAAAGTGAGTCCAGGACAGCCAGGAGTATTACACAGAGAAACCCTGTCTCGAAAAATAAAAAAAAAAAAAGAAAGAAAGAAATTAGATACAGTAATGGTAACAAGTAGTGACAGATACGCAATTTTATAAATGGACTAATATCCACTGAATTATATTCTTCAAATAATTGGGTTCTTTGATGTGCGAAGGATAACTGAAGCTCTGTCTGTGTATCTATACTGGATAAGCTTGCTTGCTCAGGGTAGGTGATATGGGAAAATGGTACTGGAGAGAAAGCACCTACTGGGTGGACTCCCTCCACTCAAATACTCCCATGAGTGCCTCAAGTGTCATCTGTTCCCAAGTCAGAAGAAACCCCAGAAACCTACAAGGGGAGGAATGTCAGGCTCTGAGAGATCCATCATACCCTTCATCTTTGGAATAATCTGAACATGATTGATTTCCCAGGGATCAGGTGGATAAGGCTTGCGTGCCCACATGCATGTGATGCTAGCTGCATGAGAAGACTTGTGTCCTTGTCTGACTCTGCCCTCACATAACCGCATAAACTTGGGACTCTCTATGTGAACCACTCCATATTTTAGAAAGATGGCTGCAGAAGTCTGGCAGTGGTGGTAATTACCTTCAATCCTAGCACTAGGGAGGGAGAGGCAGGCGGATCTCTAAGTTTGAGGCCAGCCTGGTCTACAGAGTGAGTTCCAGGATGACTAGGGCTAGGTAGAGAAACCCTGTCTCAAGAAAAAAACAAGATAAGGAAGAAGGAAAGAAGAAACAAAAAAAAAAAAAAGGAAATAAAAGAAAGGAAGGAAGAAAGAAAGAGGGCTGCAGACTAAGAGATTTCTCAGACCCTCTAGATCACTGGTTCTTAACCTGTGGGTCGAGATACCTTACTGAGGTCAAACTACCTTTTTACAGGGGTCACCTAAGACCATTGGAAAAAAATATTTACACTGTGATTCATAACAGGAGCAAAATTACAGTTATGAAGTAGCAACAAAAATAATTTTACAGTTGGGGTCACCATAACATAAGAAATTGTCTTAAAGGGTTGCAGCATTAGGAAAGTTGAGAAACACTGCTCAAGATCCTCAACAACATTTACTAAGAGACTGGGTTAAATTTTAACATTTGGATAACATTTGAAAATAATGGTGTTTATGTAAGGAAACAGCGATTCTTTAGGGAAGTCAATCAGTTGTCATTCTAACTCATGGCTGAGCATTCATAGGTTCAAATCGTGATGCATGGACAACTCAAGTTGAGATATTTTTCTAGCCTCAGTTTCCCCAGTTATTTTGTAAATTATAGTTCCTTAATTTTTATAACTGAAAAACTACATATTATTTATACTCCAACTGTAATTTTTACTTATGGTTTAGATTTTCTGTTAAAATGTAGCTATATTATCAGTTTTTTAAAAAAGATATCTCTTAACTCTCTAGGGAATATGTAAGGGCTTCAGAAATGCAGATCAGCCTGGCACCTGGCAGCACATGGTCTTGGGCAACAGATGTACCTCAAGAGGACCAATGAGAAGAAACCATGTATGCATAATGAGTCAAAGTCCTGGAAAATGGAAAAGGCTTTTAGCTTGGCATTGGTTTCAGCTACTAATCACTGCTCAGCTGCTGGTCACTGCCTCATTTTGAAAAACCCGAGACTTGGCAAGACTCATGGCCAAGGTAGGGTGGAGCCAAAGTGGAGCAGAGCCCAAATTAAAAGTCTTGTTTTGGAGCCATAAAAGCTGCTTCTCTGAAACCAGAGACAGTGCCCTGCAGAGGAGAATGGCTGCAAAGCCCCAGAAACCACGAGGAAAGTGCCCTGCAAAAGAGCATGGTCGGGGCCACCAGTTACCTCGAGGGCAGTACTTATGTGCATGGCAGAGGTGAAAAACATATATGTGCCATCTGCAGAAGACAAGACTGCACTGACTGAAAAGCAGACCTCAGCTGAGTTGTGCAAATATGTTCAACTCGGAGCCCCTGCAAGAACAACAACATTGGCCCTGAGGCAGTAAGAAGCGAGTGGAAAACCAAAAAAAAAAAGCTGGAGGATAGAAGCTTCGGCACAGGAGAGTCTGAGAGTGAGGCTCCTGCCACAGGCAAGCCCAGTAAAGCCAAGAAAAACCATGGGAAGTGGCACCTTCAAAAAGCAAGCTCAGGCTGGTAGCTGGGGCATGGCATAGGACCTGCTTAGCCAGATAGTGAGCAGAGAGGCATGAGGATACCTCTGACCATAGGCCAGCAGCTGCCTAGTGAGTAAGAGAGACAAGAGGCGGCACACTCTGAGGAGACCTGGAAAACAGGCAGGAGAGTAATCCCTGTCACATGAGGGCGTTGTAAGGCTCAGAGAAGCGAATAGGTTGGTTTCTTGAGATAGGGTTTCTCTGTTTAGCCTTGGCTGTCCTGGAACTAACTCTGTAGACCAGGCTGGCCTTGCACTCACAGAAATCCACCTCCCTATGCCTCCCCAGTGCTGGGACTAAAGGCATGTGACACCACTCCCAGCCATTACAGACAGTTTGGAACTGCTATGTGGGTTCTGGGATTTGAACCCATTGCTTTGGAAGAGCAGCCAGTGCTTTTAACTGCTGAGCCATCTCTCCAGCCTCCGAGAAACCCTGTCTTGAAAAAAAAACAAAAAAATCCAGGTGTGGTGGTACAGGCCTTTAGTGGAGGCAGAGTCAGATGGATCTCTGTGACTTCAAGGCTTGCCTGGTCTACAAAGTGAGTCCAGGACAGCCAGAGATACACAGAGAAACCCTGTCTTGAAAAAAAAAAAACCAAGAAAAAACAGTTGAAGGAAATGCATAAAACTGTATAAGACATGAAAATTAAAGTAGAACCAATAAAGAAAACAGAAACAAAGAGAATTCCTGTAATGATAAATTTAGGAATTCTAACAGGAACTATAGGGCAAGTTTCACCAACAGAGTACAAGAGATGGAAGAGAGAATCTCAGACATTGAAGATATGATAGAATAAATGGATACATAAGTTAAAGAAAACAATAAATCTAAAAATTTCCTGACACAAAACATCCAGGAACTCTAGGATTCTATGAAAACACCAAATCTAAGGATAATAAGAATAGAGGAAGGAGAAGAATCTAGTTCAAAGGTCCAGGAAATATTTTCAGCAAAATCATAGAAGAAAAAAAAAAAGTAACCAAAAGGAGATGCCTATAAAGGCACAAGAAGCATACAGAACACCAAATAGACTAGACCTGAAAAGAAAGTCCCCTAGCCACATAATAATCAAACACAGAAAGAATATTAAACGCTGCAAGGGGAAAGGCCAACTAACATATAAGGGCAGAACTATTAGAATTGCACTTGACTTCTCAATGGAGATCCTAAAAGCCAGCAGGGCCTGAACAGAAGTTCTGTACTCCCTGAGACCACAGATGCCAGCCCGGACTATGCCCAGGTACTATATTCAGCAAAACTCTCAATCACCATAGATGATTGAGAGCAATATTTATCTACAAACCCAGCCCTACAGAGAGTACTAGAAGGAAAACTCCAACACAACTATGAAAACACTGGGAATAAATAATCTCAGACCATTAAAATTCAAGGAAGGGAAACACATGTCCACATACGCGCGCACACACACACACACACACCATCAAGACCAACAACAACAACAAAATAACAGGAATAGACAATCATTGATCATTGATATCTCTCAGTATCAATGTTCTTAATACTCCAATAAAAAGACACAGACTAACAGAATGAATGCAAAAACAGGACCCATTCTTTTGCTTCATCTAAGAAAAACTCAACATCAAAGACAGAAATTAGCTCAGGATAAAGGGTTGGATATAAGTAAAAATTTTAATAAACTATGTTTATTAAAACCTAAACACCTATAACCTACAAACACCGAATACCTAACAACACTTAAACAACCCTACCCTAACCCTTTTGAAACGGTATTAAGGCTGTGTGTCCCTGAGGGCAGGCACACCTCAAACAGCAATCAGCAGTCTGGCTTTGGCATTATTATGGCAGCCTCTGCCTCAATTCAGCTTAGGTTTGAGGCTTTCTCCTTATGCTCAGAGCCTACCATTGCTCACTGGTTCATGCAGCCAGCCTGCTTCAATCACTCATCTTCTTGGGGCTGGCTTTAGTAAGCCAAGACTGTCCATCAATACATCAGGCCAGCTGAACCCCTCAAGGCAGGTGATGTGCCACCGACTTAGTCCTCGGTCTCGTGGCCTTGCCTTGGCTTCAAGGCCTTGCCAAGGCTAATTAGATTGTCTGGGCCTATGTCACTCCTTCACTTGACAGGGGTTATCCTCCTGTCTGTTTTTGAGGTCTTTGATGTGGCCTCAGAGCTCTGCTTGCCTCCTTGTGCCTTTCCAAGACTCACTGGGTGGCTCTCGGGCCTGTGGATGTATGTCTTCAGTGCCCGGTTTTTACATACTTTCTCTCAGCAGGTTTTATGCCATGACTTTTCTGTCAGTCTTCTTGGGCTGTCTTGTGACCAGAGCCCCTTTCTGAGGCTTTTTCTGTCAGCACGCCCTCAATGCAAGCAGTTGGCATATACCTCCACACCTATGTCTCTCTCCAAGCTCAGGGTCTCTACTGAAGGGCTCTTCTCTCACATGGGGCTCTCTCTCCACAGCCCCACCCCCACATCCTTAAATAGGGTGTGATCTCTTGAGGTTTCTTGCCCTTTCTTGAGCTCTTAAGTGGCTCCCATGGCCTCTCAAGTTTCTGGGGTTTCGAAGCCATACCCCTCGGCCAGGAAAATGGGGTCACAGTTGTCCAACTGAATTCTGCCCACTTCAGCCACTATCATTGTTTGACAGCTGAGCAACTTATCTAGAAGGAAAGCCAAACCAAAAACCCTTTCCAGTTTCCTGGGTTTTGAAAAAGTCCATATGCTGGCCCCTTTAAGAATTCAGAAGCCTCCGGGCGGTGGTGGCACATGCCTTTAATCCCAGCACTTGGAAGGCAGAGGCAGGCGGATCTTTGTGAGTTCGAGGCCAGCCTGGTCTACAAAGTGAGTCCAGGACAGCCAAGGATACACAGAGAAACCCTGTCTCGAAAAACCAAAAAAAAAAAAAAGAGTTCAGAAGCATTCCCACACATTCACTAAAAAACAAAAACAAAACAAAACTAACTTCCATTACAGTTGGAAAAGGATATTCCAAGCAAAGCAAACAGACCTGAAAAACAGCTAGTGTAGCCATTTTAATATCTGACAAAATAGACTGTAAACCAAAACTAACCAGAAGATATGGGAAAGGACACTACATACTCATCAAAGGAAAAATCCACCAAGATGACATTTCAATTCTTAACACCTATGCCCCAAACACAAGGGTACCCACTTTTGTAAAAGAAGCATTACTAAAGCTCACATCACATATTGATTCTCACACACTGATAGTGGGAAACTTCAATATCAATAGACAGGTCATCTAGACCAAACCTAAACAGAGAAATGCTAGACACATTACAAAACAAAAGGATATAGCAAATATTTACAGAACATTTTACCCACACACAAAAGAATATACCTTCTTCTCTGCACCTCATGGAACTTTCTCCAAAATTGACTATATACTCAGACACAAAGTAAGTCTCAACAGACACAACAAAATTGAAATAACCTCCTGCATCCTATCAGATCACCATGAATTAAAGATAGATATCAACAACAGAAAGCTTAGAAACTTATGGAAAGTGAACAATTCTCTACTGAATTAAAAGTGGGGGCTAGAGAGATGGCTCAGCGGTTAAGAGCCCTGGCTGTTCTTCCAAAGGACCCGGATTCAAATCCCAGTACTATATGGCAGCTCACAGCTTTCGGTAATGGGCGGGCGTGGTGGCACAAGCCTTTAATCCCAGCACTCGGGAGGCAGAGGCAGGTGGACCACTGTGAGTTCGAGGCCAACCTGGTCTACAAAGTGTCAGGACAGCCAAGGATACACAGAGAAACCCTGTCTTGAAAAACCAAAAAAAAAAAAAAAAAAAGTGGATCAATACAGAAATAAAGAAATTAAAGACTTTCTAGAATGAAAATGTATATACCATACCCAATAATGAGACACAATAAAAGTAGTTCTACGAGGAAAGTGCATAGCCCTAAGTACCTACATTCAAACAAATAAAGAAACACACATACACAAACAAACAAACAAATAAAAAAAACTGGACAGATCTCATACTAGCAACTTAATAGCACACCCAAAAGCTTTAGAACAGCAGTTCTCAACCTGTGAGTAGCAACCCCTTGAGGGGTTACATATCAGATATCCTGCATATCAGATATTTACATTATGATTTATAAGAGCAAAATAGACTTTAAATCAAAACAGTTTATAAAGTAGCAATGAAATAATTTTATGGTTGAAGTTATTACAATATGACGAATTGTATTAGAGTAGCAACATTAGGAATGTTGAGAACCATTGCTCTAGAACAAAAAGAAGAAATCACAACCAAAAGGAGTAGATGGCAAGAAATAATCAAAATCAGGGCTGAAATCAATAAAAATAGAAACAAAGAATCAATGAAACAAAGAGTTGGTTCTTTGAGGAAATCAATAAGACTGACAAACTTTATCCAAATTAACTAAAAGGGGAGAGAGAGAATATAAAATTAAAATCAGAAATGAAAAGGGGGCCATAAAAAGACACCAAGGAAATCCAGAAAATCATAAGGACATACTTTAAAAACCTGTACTCCACAAAACTGGAAAATCTAAAAGAAATAATTTTCCTGTTAAGTAGCACTTACCAAAGTTAAATCAAGAGCAGATAAGTCATTTAAACAGACCTATAACTCCACAGTGAAATAGAAGCAGTTATTAAAAGTTTTCCGCAAAAAAAAAAAAAAGCCCAAGGCCAGATAGTTTTAGTACAGGATGCTAGTAGACTTTCAAAAGAAGAGTTAACACCAATACTCCCCAAATTATTCCACAAAACAGAAACAGAAGGAATATTGCCCAATTCATTGTATGAACCATAGTAACCCTGGTAACCAAACACAAAGACCCAACAAAGAAAGAAAATTACATACCAATTTCCCTTATGAAAAAAATATTCAATAAAATACTTGCAAACCAAGTCCAAGAACACATCAAAACGATCATTCACCATGATCAAGTAGGCTCCAGCCCAAAGATAGTTCAATATATGGAAATCAGTATATATAATCCACTATCTAAACAAACTGAAAGAAAAAAAACCACATGGTCATCTCATTACATACAGAAAAGAAGGCCTTTGATAAAATCCAACAACCCTGCAAAATGAAAGTCCTAGAGAGATTATGGCTACAAAGGACATACCTAAACATAATAAAGGAAGTTTACAGCAAGCCCATAGCCATCATCAGCTTAAATGGAGAGAAACTTAAAGTAATTCCACTAAAGGCAGGAACAAGACAAGGTGGTCCATTTTCTCCATATGTATTCAATATAGCATATGATGTCTTAGCTAAAGCAATAAGGCAACTGATGGCAATTAAGGGAAAACAAATTGGAAAGAAGTCAAGGATCTTTATTTGCAGATGATATAATAGTATATATAAGTGATCCTAAAATTTCCATCAGGGAATTCCTAGTAGTTGGATACAAAATTAAATCACAAAAATCACTAGCCCTCCTACATACAAATCACAAACTGAGAAAGAAATCAGGGAAACACCTTTCACAATAGCCTCAAATAATATAAAATATCTGGGAGTAACTCTAACCAAGCAAGTGAAAGACTCATATGACAAAAATTTCAAGTCTTTGAAGAAAGAGATTGAAGAAGATATCAGAAGATGGAAAGATCTCCCATGCTCTTGGATCAGTAAGATTGTCATAGTAAAAATGGCCACCTTACCAAAAGCAATCTACAGATTCAAGGCAATTCCCATCAAAATTCCAACACAATTCTTCACAATTCTTGTAAGGACAATACTCAACTTCATATGGAAAAACAAAAACCCCAAGACAGCTTAAACAATTCTTAACAATAAAAGAACTGTGGGGGGTCTCACCATTCCTGATCTCAAGCTATACTACAAGTAATAAAAAATCACATGGTATTGGCATAAAAACAGACACACTGATCAATGAAATTTAAGACCCAGACATATACCCACATACCTATATGGACACCTGTTTTTTGATAAAGAAGGAAGAAATACACACTGGAAAAAAAAAAGACAGCATCTTCAACAAATGGTGCTGGTCAAACTGTATAATGCAAATAGAACCATACCTAGCACCCTGCACAAAGCTCAACTCCAAATGGATCAAAGACCTCAACATAAAACCAGGTATAGTCAACCTGATAGAAGAGAAAGCAAGCAATAGCTGTGAACATATTGACACAGTAGATGACTTTCTGAACAGAAAATGGATAACACAGGAACAAAGATCAACAATTAATAAATGGGACCTCAAAAAAACTGAAAAGCTTCTAAACAGCAAAGGGCATCATCATTCAGAAAAAGTGGCAGCCTATAGGATGGGAAAAGACCCTTACCAAATCTCTGTCAGAGGGCTACTATCCAAAATATAAACTGAACTCAAGAAACTTGATATTAAAAAAAAAACTTAAAAAAAGAAAAAAATAACAGCACTTGGGAGGTAGAGGCAGGTGAATCTCTGTGAGTTCAAGGCCAGCCTAGTCTACTGAGGAAGTTTCAGGACAGCCAAGGCTACACAGACCCTATCTCAAAAAAGAAACAAAATAAATATAATTAATTAAAAGTAATTGAAACTATAAAACTATGAAAATTATATTTTAAAAAATTGGGTACAGACCTAAATAAAATTCTCAATAGAGGGGGGCTGGAGAGATGGCTCAGTGGTTAAGAGCACTGGCTGTTCTTCCAAAGGACCTGGGTTCAAATCCCAGCACCCACATGACAGTTCACAGCTGTCTCTAATTGCCGGGCATGGTGGTGCACGTCTTTAATCCCAGCACCTGGGAGGCAGAGGCAGGCGGATCTCTGTGAGTTCAAGGCCAGCCTGGTCTACAAAGCAAGTCCAGGACAGCCAGGGCCACACAGAGAAACCCTGTATTGAAAAACAAAAAACAAACAAACAAAAAAGAATTCTCAATAGAGGAATCTCAAATGGCTGAAAAACACCTAAATGTTCAACATTCTTAGCCATCAGGGAAATACAAATCAAAACTACTTTGAGATTCTACCTTACACCTATCAGAATGGCTAAGATCAATACCTCAAGTAATAGTTCCTGATGGTGGGGATGTGGAGCAAGGGGAACACTCTCGTTCATTGCTGGTGGGAGTGCAAACTTGTACAGTCACTTTAGAAATCAGTATAGCCATTCCTCAGAAAGGTGGGAATTGAATTGATCTACCTCAAGATCAAGCTGTATACTACTCCTAGGCATATACCCAAAGATACTTCAGCCTACCACAAGGACACTTGCTCTTAACCATGTTCATTGCTACTCTATTTATAATAGTCAGGAACTGGGAACAATCTAGATATCCCTCAACAGAAGAATGGAGGAAGAACATGTGGTATATTTGCACAATGGAGTATTACTCGGCTCTTAAAAACCAAAAAATTTTTAAAGGACATCAGGAAATTTGCAGGCAAGTGGATGAAACTAGAAAAAAAATCAGTCTGAGTAGACCCAGAAAGATAAACATGTATGTAGTCACGTATATCTGAATATTAACCATTAAATAAATCATAATGAAGCTGTAACCCATAGGTCCAAAGAGGTTAGATATAGAGGGCAGGACTAGGAGAGACACATGGATCTCCCTGTGAGGGGAAAATAGAATAGATTTATGGGTGGACAGGAGCCAGGGTTTGGGAAATAGAATGGGAGAATCAGGTGGGGAGAGATGGGATTGAAGGAGGGAATCAGGGAAGAGACAGCTGAAATTGAAGAGTACTTGGATGGTAGAATAAAAATCAAGTGCACTGGAACTTTTTATATGAAGGCAATCCTAATGAAGTCTCCAAATAATAAGGAAGTCAGAACCCCTAATGGCCATCTCTTGTCACTAAACAAAGCTTCCAGTGCTGGGAAGGGGTATCATGCAATTGAGTTGTTAGCTCAAATGGTCCCATGGAAATCCCCAAACAACTTAGGCTGTAATCAAGACAATAATAGGTTGCTCTCCACAAACTGACAAGTCCCCACTGCTGAAGACAGCACCCACAGAACTCATTGAAAATGGAGAGATCAAGCTGGTACCTACACAGAACCTTTGCCCCATGTTCTAGCGTTTGTGTCATGGAAAGATACTCTGCAGGTTAACAAAAGAGAAAATCAAACTGCAACCCAACCACAAACCTTTTGGTCTATAATCTGTCCTTCCTGTAACATATGCTAGGGCAATGGTGACACAAACCTTGTGGGAGTAACCAACTAATGGCTGATTTGACTTAAGTCCCACTTTATGAGATGGAACCCACACCCAACACTTCTTGGGTGACCAAGAACCAGCATCTAGATATCCCAGAGACCTAGAGAAAAACCAAATACTACTGGTCAAAGAAAAAGTATCAATAAAATGACTTCTAACCATATTCTGGTATACTCATAGTTCAGTGCCTTTCCGACATCATCAGAGAGGCTTCCTCCTGCAGCAGATGGGAACTAATGCAGAGACTCACAGCCAGACATTACAGAGAGAGAGAGAGAGAGAGAGAGAGAGAGAGAGAGAGAGAGAGAGACAGACTTTGGAACACAAAGATGTCTTTGTGTTCCAAAACAACAAAAAACCAGATGTCTCCATCAAATTTCTCCCCTCAGAACTCAGGGAACCCCTCGGACAAGAAAGCAGAAGGAGTGAGGGAGACAGAAGAAATGGAGAACACCAGAAGAATAAGGCCCTCTAAAACAACTGAGAAAAGCTCATATCAACTCACAGAGATTCAAGCAGGATGCACAGAGCCTATATGGGTCTGCACCAGGTCCTTTGCATTATATATATATAATAACTTTCCATTTAGTACTTTCATGAAACTAATGTGTATGAATGTGTAAACAAGTGGGTCTCTGATTCTTGTAACTTCTCTTGAGGCTCTTTTATTTTTCTGTTGGCTTGCCTTGTCCGACTTCAATATGATGATTTTCATTTTATCTTATTATGTTTTATTTTGTTATGTTTATTTTTTTTTTTGGTTTTTCGAGACAGGGTTTCTCTGAATATCTCTGGCTGTCCTGGACTCGCTTTGTAGACCAGGCTGGCCTCGAACTCACAAAGATCCGCCTGCCTTTGCCTCCCAAGTGCTGGGATTAAAGGCGTGCGCCACCACCACCCGGCTATTTTGTTATGTTTTGTTATCTTTTAGAAGCATGTTCTTTTCTAATGAGAGACAGACAGAGAGTGGATCTGGATTGGAGAGGAGGTGGGAGGAACTAGGAGAAGCAGAGAGAGGGAAAACTATTCAACTGTATTCAGATTATATTGTATGAGAAAAAAACCTGTTTAATAAAAGAGGGGAAAGAAGTTGGAGGTAGTGGCACAAGTCTTTTAATACCAGTGCTCAGAAGGCAGAGGCAGGTGGGTCTCTGAGTTCCAGGCCAGCCTGGGCTATGGGAGAGGGGGTAACATCTATTAGCAGTGTGTGATAGTTCACAGCTTTAATCCCATATACCACCATGCCCAGTTCTCCCTGGCATGGTGTGGGAGAAACAAAAAACCTTGTTCTTTTAAAATTAAATTTATACCTAATCATTGTTTTCAGTCCTGATGAATGTGACTGTTGTGTTTGTATATAAAGTATCACAGTGATTGTTAGCTTTATTCAGTGCTATCTCAGGGGTTGGCAAGATGACTCAATGCCTAAAAGTGCTTGCTTTAAAGCCTGACCACTTGAATTTTATGAAAGAAGAGAATTGACTCACTTAAGTTGTCCTCTGACTTCCATATGTACTCTATGGCATGCTCATATATGTATATACAATAATAAATAAATATAATACAAATATTTTTTAAACTGTGGGTTTTTTTAAGATTTATTTATTATGTATACAGTGCTCGGTCTGCATGTATGCCTGTAGGTCAGAAGAAGACATCCGATCTCATTATAGATGATTATGAGCCACCATGTGGTTGCTGGGAATTGAACTCAGGACCTCTGGAAGAACAGCCAGTTCTCTTAATCTCTGAGCCATCTCTCTAGCCCTAAAACTGTGTTTTAATGTGCATTATTGTTATGGCTTAATGAGGTTCATACAAGTAAAGTAAACTAAAAGCTAATTTTCCCCTCTAAGTTCTGAAGCACTGGGATACCTAGCGGGAAAGGATAAGATCCACCAAATTCATCTTTCACTTACCCATGTAGCCAACAGTACCAACTCTTCCTCGAACCATCTCCCCTTCTGGGACCTCCAGAGCTAGACCAAGATCTGAAATTCGGATGTGTCCTGTGCATGTTAACACACAATGTACAGATTATGGGGAGAAGTAACATTTTAGTAACGATTATAACTGGGAGGCAAAGTTCACCTAAAAAGCATTGGTGAGGGCTGGGGATATAGTTCAATAATAGAACACTTGCCTAGGATATATAAGGCTCTAAATTCAAAACACACAGTAAATGTATAAAAATAGAAATATGTAAAAGTTATATTGAACCTTTTACACATGTGGTGAAATTTCATATAGCACATTGAGTTTCACTAACAGCAAGAAATTATATTTATACTTAAAGAAGCCCTTTAACAATAGATTACCACCAGTAAAAACAGAAGTACCATATTTATTGTTTTCTTATAATATCAGTAGAAATAATGAACTTTACGATACTTCACTTAGAGAACTCTACTATACAAATGTTTTGTGTATAGGAGGGCATAAATGTTTGCTATGAATGCAACAAATTACGGAATATATTCTAAGGACACCTATCATAGGATTTAGACTCTCCCTAATAAAACCTAGTACGCTATGTTCAACAATATAACATGTCTTCTCCCCTTCCCTCTCTTTTAAAGCAACTTCAATGCCAACTCTAGACAGCAATGCAACATATCCCAGCACAAATCACAAACTTAGAGCTGGATGCTGCAGATACAACCTGCCAAGTTACTTCTTAAGTTATTACATAAAATGACATTTCCAGCACCTTTCCTCTTCATGGGATCTATACATAAGTTAGGTAACAAGCAAAAAGTCGTGGCAGAAGTAGACATAAAAGCTATGCACTGACAATGTCACACATTTACCTTCAGTACGAAGCCATATGTGTCTAGTCTTTGTAGCAATCACTCTGGCTCTGTCTCATGCTCTCTACTATACAGAAAGATCCTTTTAGCTACTGAGAATCAGTAGACAGAAGCTCCTTCTCAACACTGGTAACCTAGTTAGTATAAACACAGCCAGCATCCTAGCAATTGGGTTCATCTCAGATCCAGAAACACCAAGGTCAGAGGCATCCATGAGGCTGACAAGGAGGAATTACAAGGGCCAGTCCCCACCAACCAGCACAAGGTCCCCATAACAGCAATCTATACCCACACTCTGTGACAAGTGATATATGATAAGGGGACAGCACAGAGGGCAGCATGCCAAGTTTAGAGTGAAGAATAAAGAATAAAATGAAAAATAAACAGGGGTCAATAGCAAAAAACAGGAGGGCAAACACTGAGTTTATTTTTACCTACTTCAAAACATCCATTATCACCATGTGGCATCTCTGCTTTTATGTCAGTATAGGTGAAGGTAATGTCATCTGTTTTGTTTTGCTTTTTAAAAACACATCCCAAAGAGTTTCTTTTAGTTACTGTTTCCAGACTGCATTACTAACTGGCTATGTCCACCTTGGCTTTCAAGTACATATGTCCCTCTGACAAGTCTACACTGAAGCATGAAAGCCTCTTCTCACTTACCATGATCATCAAGGAGGATATTCTCTGGCTTTAGGTCTCTACAAGGAAAGAAACAACAGAAAGTTGTTATCAGAAGTCAGTGCTGTAGTTCCTGGGCACCAAGAAGAAACAGCCACGGATATCTTGATGGCAAAAAGCAGTAGCTAGATGGGCAGAAAGTAAAACCACCCTCTGTGAGCAATCCAAGTTATTAAAGGCTTCAGACACCACTATAGGCAGCTCAAAAATTCTACAAAAAGTCCACATTGCTAAGGATGTTGATGTAAATATAAAAAAACAAAAGGAGGACTGGAGAGATGGCTCAGAGGTTAAGAGCACTGACTGCTCTTCCAGAGGTCGTAAGTTCAAATTCCAGGAACCACATGGTGGCTAACACCCATCTATGATGAGATCTGGTGCCCTCTTCTGGCCTGCAGGCATACATGCAAACAGACACTGTACACATAATAAATAAATATATCTTTAAAAAAAAAAAGGAATTCATCACTGCAAGCATTATAAATATGCTGCATGTAAAATAAACTGTTTTGCATAGTCCTGCCAATCTGAAGACATTTCAGTGAGTCTGTATGTAGACTGAGAGTAAGGAAAGCAATTAGTCCTTAGTGAACTTCACTCATTCTGTCTTATTGTTAGGGTATTTTAAAATGTACTGTATTTCTTTTTTTTTTTTAATCTTTTGTTCTAGGTGTGGGGATGCACGCCTTTAATATCAGTACTCAGGAGGCAGAGGCAGGCAAATCTCTATGAGTTTGGCGCCAGCCTGATCTATAAAGCCAATCTAGGACAGGCAGGGATATTACACAGTCCTGTCTCAAAAAACAACAACATCAACAAAAAAATCCTTCAAAGGATTTATATTTAATTACGGCTTCATTTAAGAACAATCCAGCTTCCCTAAGTACCTCTGTCAATCTGTTGATACATCACTAGAGCAGGAAAAGGACAGTTTTGAAGCCAGCAGTGCAAGACAATACACTAGAAATAATGCCACAGCAATAAGATGAGACAGAGGACCAACACAGGAAAACCCCAGAGATCCAAAGTGAGCATCTGCCAGCAGCAGACACCTGGTCCCTGCTCATAAGGCTCATGGTGGATGTCACCCCTGCTGGGGCAGAACGGCCAGGGTAGAGAGTGGGTAGGGAAACCATGTAGCCTGGAAAGAGCTCCTGGCAGGGTCTGTTTCCCAGTGGGCACATATGCTTTTATTTTCTAGGAGCAAGTATGGTGAGCATTTTGGGGTTTTTCTCTATCTATTTGGTAATTTAAAACCCTATTAAACACTACTGAAAACTAAACTATTCTTGACATGGAACTTTCACATCTCATAGGTTTTCTAGTCAGCCTCCCACCTCACATGTCTCAGAGACCCTATTCAAACCTCTCTGCTTAAATGTGCCTGCCATCACTATGGCTCTAGTTATGATGAAATTCTTGTGCCCATTTTCAGTCCTACCAACTCAAATATACAATTCTGTCTGGTCCTTGGTGATCTACAGGTTCATTAAAGTTTAAGAAACTAGCCCTACACCTGGCCCTCTATACAATACAGGCCCAGCTATAGGATCAACTGAAGATACTATTGCTCTGACAGGAGAAACACTTAGGTATTTCACAAAATAACTGCTGGTTAGTTTTTGCCAACTAGATAAAAACCAGTCACATGGAGAGAAGGAGCCTCAATTGAGGAATTGCCTCCATCAGATTAGCTGTGGTCATGTCTGTAAAGTATCTTCTTTTTTATTTAATTTTGTTTTTTTGAGACAGGGTCTCTCTATGTAGCCCTGGCTGTCCTGGAATTCACTCTGCAGACAAGGATGGTCTCAAATTCACAGTGATTTGCCTGTCTCTGCCTTCCAAGCTCTGGGATTAAAAGCATGCACCATCACTACCCTGATATAAGGTTTCTTCTTCTCCTTCTCCTCCTCTTCCTCCTCTTTCTTCTTTTCTCCTCCTCCACCTCCTCCTCTTCTTTTTTTTTTTTTTTTTTTTGGTTTTTCAGGACAGGGTTTCTCTGTGTATCATTGACTGTTCTGGACTCACTTTGTAGACCAGGCTAGCCTTGAACTCACAGAGATCCACCTGCCTCTGCCTCTTGAGTGCTGTGATTAAAGGCATGCACCACCACGCCCTGCATAAGGTATCTTCTTAATTAATAATTGAAGTAGGAAGGCCTCACCCACTATAAGTGGTGCCGTCCCTGAAAGGTAGGCCTAGGTTATATAAGGTATTAGCTAAGCAACCCAGGAAAAGTGAGCCTATAGTCTCTCCTTCGGTTCCTGTCCTGACTTCTGCTACTGATGGACTATGACATGAAAGAATAAGCCAAATTCTTTCCTTCCCCAGAGTATTGATCAGAGTGTTTTATCACAGTGACAGAAACTAAACCAGAATGAATAATAATTGCAATAATACATGCTGAATACTAATCAAAACTGTGAAATCTAAAATGTTTGGAACTCTAGCATACTGTGTGTGGCCCATGCTCTAGATAAAGAATCCCTAATCCAAAATTAGTAACATTAGCCATCTATCATGGAGTACCCACTGTTATGTCATGACTGTAAACCATATATGTTCTGTCTCTATCCATTTTCACAAAGATTCTCCAGAGTAACAGACAAGGGAATACACTTGAGGTGTTGCAAAATTAAGTGGAGACATACTAGACACATACTAGGAGACAAGCTATAACAATGGATGTGTATTATTAAGTAAGCACCAGGTTATTAGACCACCAAGTACTGTTTCTCTCAAACCTTTCCTCATACACTTTATTTTTCCAGGCCTTTGATAAAAATAAATAGCTTTTCAAACCACCCGTGATATTGAGCACAACTTATTACAGCAAAGAGGACACTCGACAACAACACAAGAAGATATAATATGCCCTTGCTGGTTGTTAAGCCATTCCAGCTCCTCAGCTGAAAAGTAAAGGGCTTACTGGATACACTCTCTTTGTTCCTTTTAGGTTGAATGGTGATGACCTAATCATAGTCCTAAGACAGGAAGATGGACAGTTTGGCATATCCATGAGCTAAAGATAAGAAATAACACTTTTTTTTTTTTAACAGCTGAAACTTTAGGATTCCCTGCTGGCTTGTGTATAACACATATAATTGTTAAGGAGTGCTATCATTTATCATATACACCAGCTTACTTTTCTGGTTTCATACTCCTCTTCCTGTTAAGAAAGTATTTTCCCATCTGAACCTCATTTCCCAACCTATTATTGTATCATGACTGATCATGAGATAGTAGAACTGAGGATACTCTTCAGAGAGATTGCTTTGAACTAGTATGTATCACCCGTTACACCTCATGTTAGGCCTGCCTGCCACCACAGGATGGCTTTACGCATGGTTTTCTGTTTTCCACTGATGCCTCAGGAGAATAAGTCATCAGCATTTCCTGGGGAATGAGAGTAAGCATGGGTAGATAAGGACCACACTAAAGAGGAATGCTATCTGATGCACTCACAGTGTGAACAATGCTAGGCATCCTTAAGAATGACACTAAGCATGAGGCTGGCACAAGCACTCTGGTTTAAGTGGAGCTTTAGTGTAGCCTCAATATTTAGACCAGGATCTTTAAAAGTAGCTGTACTCCAATCTCAAGGCATCAAGGGAGTGGATTCTGTTCTGAGATAGATGCAGTTGAGCAAGAGCAAGGCTGCTGTTACCTCCAAGCAAGACTCAAACAAGTTAACCTTAACAAGCTCTAGCTGCAAACTGTCTTAGGGAGTAGTGACACTACTGCAGAGAACTCTGTATCTTAATGAGCAAGTTCAGACCACTGGGAGTTTGCCCCTGGTAGCCCAAGCAGTATAAGTAGCATAACCCCAAGAAGAAACAATTCACATATACCATGACACTTATTCTTCAGTAAAATAACAAGATGTCTGCCCAACTATCCAATGTGAACCCCACACAAGTGTCTTACCCAATGAGTCTAACAACTTTCTTTTTAAATACTATAAGACAGACCTTCTTCTCTCCTACTATATGATGTTCTTTCCAGGAGTTTATCTGCTTCCTGTTCTGCAAATGTCAATAGATATTTACTCTGCTCATGCTCATCGCCAGAATATTTTACTGCCCACATAATCAGTCTTCTAACCACCAACATGCACAGGAAAGAGCTGTGCTTCTGGTTGGGGTAAGAGAGGAAAGCAAAGACAAAGGCACTAACTGGTTAGTTGCCATGAAGAGTTCTTTAAAATTTACTTATGATTTATGTATATACATCTGTGTCTATATGCTGAAACCATAGGTATTTGTGAACTTCCTGATGTGGGTGCTGGGATCTGAACTCTGGTCTTCTGTAAGAGCAGCAAGCACTCATAACTGTTGAGCCATTTCTGCAGGCCCCACTGCCATGTATGTTATGTGATCATAATTAGGAAGCCTGGACCCAGTAAATTTTAAAGCAAGTAGGTGTTAGTCAGAGTCCATTACCCAAATTGCTGAGTTGCCTCTGAAAACAACTCAAGAAATAGGTTTACTTCCTAGTACAGGTTAAGTATCCCTTATTTGAAATATTTAGAACTAAAAGTGTTCTTGGAATTCATATTTTGAAATATTTACATACATAATGAGAACAGACTAATATATGAACAAAGTCTTTTATGTTTATTATACATACTATACATATAACCTGAAGGCAATTTGCATAAGTGTACGTGCCCTAGATTTTGATACTGTAGACTGAACCCAGGGCCTCAGACACACTAGGCAATCATTCTACCAGTGAGTCACATCTTCAGCCTTACACCTGGAGTGTGACTGTGACTTATCACATGAGGTCTGGTGTGAAATTTTCCACATATGGTATCAGTACTGAAAAAGTTTTGAGGACTAGAAAGATGACTCAGTGAATAAAGTGCTTACCACATAAACCTGGAGACTGGAGTTCAGGCATTCAGAACCAACATCAAAGGTACACAGATGACAGCAGCCTGTAATCCCAGAACTCAAGAGGCAGAGACAGGATGCCTGTTTCTAGGGCAACATGGTTAGCTAGACTAGCAGGAACTGGTGAGTTCTGAATTCACCAAGACCCTGTTACAATAAATAAAGTTGAGAGTGATAAAGAAAGAAAACCAGCATCAGCCAGGTGTGGTGGTGTATGCCTTTAATTTCAGCACTCGGAGGCAGAGGCAGGTGGATCTGTGTGAGTTCGAGGTCAACCTGGTCTACAAAAAAAATGAGTCCAGGACAGGCAGGGCTCTGTTACACAGAGAAACACTGTCTTGAAAAACTAAAAAAAAGAAAAAGAAGAGAAAGAAAATTAATGTCAATTTTGGGCCTACACACACGTGTACACATATGAACAGGTACAGGTACACACACATACATGTGTACATACACACACAAACAACCATATACTCACGCACAACTGAAAGAAAAAGATGTGTGTATGTGTGTTGGATTTAAGATCCTTTAAAATTTCAGATATTTGGATTAGGGGTATTCAAATAATATTGTATATAGAGAATTATATAGTAAGAGACAGAAATTCTAACCTAAAAGAATATGGTTCATAGCAATTCTTATAAACATTTTTGAAACTGCTATTCTTTCCTTACAAGTATCAGAAAGGATAAAAAATCTATAGTGTATCTTTTAAGCTACTCAGTATAAATTCTAACATGTGTCTTCATTCAGTGTCACTGCCCTGCTCCATCAGCGGGG
The DNA here is from genome assembly GCA_907164525.1 of Lophiomys imhausi. Lineage (NCBI taxonomy): Eukaryota > Metazoa > Chordata > Mammalia > Rodentia > Muridae > Lophiomys > Lophiomys imhausi. The sequence continues at coordinate 4,884,667 of CAJQZJ010031795.1, read as the reverse complement.
TATGAGCTTTAGGGCAGTGCTGTCTTTGCCTTATCTCCAAGAGTATGACCTAGTTGGCCAACTCACCACTGGAAACCCTGTAAGTCCAACTGTACTCCTGTACTCTCCCTTGCTTTTTTCCTCCACACCAGATTCTTCCTTTTACTTTGCTCTTTGGGAGGCAGGCCTTTTTGTTTATTTGTTTGTTTGTTTGTTTGTTTTGAGACAGGGTTTATCTGTGTAGCAGCCTTGACTGTCTTGGATTCACTTTGTAGACCAGACTGGCCTCAAACTCAGAGATCTGCCTGACTCTGCCTCCTAAGTGCTGAGACTAAAGGCGTTGTGTCACCACTGCCCGGCCAGATTTCATTAATTGAAATGTGAAGACCAGCCCACTGTGGTCAGCACTACCCCTAGCTAAATCCTAGTCTATAAAAGTAGAGAAAATCTGAGCAACAAGCAAGCATTCATTGCTCTTGTCTTCTGACTTTATTTATTTGGGTTGGGTTTTGTTGTTGTTGTTTTGGATTTTTTTTTTTGAGACAGGGTTTCTCTATGTAGGCCTGGCTGTCTTGGACTCACTTTGTACATGAGGGTGGCCTTGAATTCACAAGATCCACCTGCCTCTACCTCCCTCAAGTGCTGGGATCAAAGGCATGTGCCACCCTATGCCCTGCCTGACTTCATTTATAAGGTGACTAGAGCCCTCAAGTTCCAACTTCCCAGCTATGATGGACTGTAACATGAAACCATGAGCTAAAATAAACTTTTTCTTCCTTATTTTTCCTAGAGCATTTTAACATAACAATGAAGAAACTATAAGACACATCCCCACTGCTCTAAAATGTTACATGTTCTACAGGTAAATGTTTCCTGTTATAATTTGTTCATCACAACATGGTTTTGTTATTCACAACAGACAGCGCCCTAACTACAGTGATACCAGGAAACAAACAAAAAAGTACACAGGTATCATTGGGTCCTGTGAGGTTGAATTTTGGCTAGAATTCAGACTGAGTAATTCCTCTTTGGTCATCAACGTTAATAGATATGGTCTCCACATCTATGTGGCCGGCCAGCTCTGATTTACAGAAGCAAGTAAGAGTGGGTCCATCCATTTCTCAGGGAGTCCAAACCCTCCACAGCCTCCAGTAAGGTGCAAGAGACATGTAGAAAACAAGACCACAGGCATTATATAGAGCCGCCCACTATTCCTGAAGCAATAAATTGACTCCTGTGTCTTACAGGAGACCCAGAACTAGTGAGCTTTGATCTCAATAATGCTGCTTCTTAAAAAGCTTAAAAACTAGCCGGGCGTGGTGGCGCACGCCTTTAATCCCAGCACTTGGGAGGCAGAGGCAGGCGGATCTCTGTGAGTTCGAGGCCAGCCTGGTCTACAAAGTGAGTCCAGGACAGCCAGGGCTACACAGAGAAACCCTGTCTCGAAAAAAACAAAAAAAAAAAAAAGCTTAAAAACTCTTCTCAGAAGTCAGCCAAATAACTGAATCACCATAAATAAAAATAAAAAAATCAATCTCACTGAGAAATGCTGCACCCTCAAAACAAAAACTTAATTTTTGAGTCTTCTGAAAGCTGTTGACTCATATCTTATTTCTTTTTTTTGATTTTCAAGACAGGGTTTCTCTGTGTAGCCCTGGGTGTCCTGGACTCACTTTGTAGACCAGGCTGGCCTCGAACTCACAAAGATCCGCCTGCCTCTGCCTCGCAAGTGCTGGGATTAAAGGCGTGCGCCACCACCGCCCGGCTCATATCTTATTTCTAAGAGTAGTGCAAACTGTGTCTGTATCCACTTACAATTGATGAAAGACACTGTGATTTTCTTTTTTTTTTAATTTTTAATAAGTTTTTAAAAGTTTTTTTTAATTTACTTATTTTTATCTTATGTGCGTTGGTGTTTTGACTGCATGTATGTCTGTATGAGGGTGTTGGATCTTGGAGTCACAGACAGATGTAAGCTGCCAAGTGAGTGCTGGGTACTGAACCTGGGTCCTCTGGAAAAGCAGTCAGTGATCTTAACTACTGAGTCATCTCTCCAGTACCAGACACTGTCATTTTGTGTACTTTCAGAATCCTGGCATGAACAGGAAATCCTTAAAAGTTAATTTTCAGACAAGAGAAGCAAATTTAGCACTTAATAAATCCATAATCATTATCCTGGGTTCCACAATCCCAGAAGAATATGGATTTATTTACAAAGAGTTCACAAAGTTGACAGTACTAAGCTATGTCTTGAGAAGGTCCTGTATTAGAAACTTTACTTTTAACAAGACAAAACAAATAAATGACAATGATTAAGCAGCAAAATTTAACTCCCAAACAGAGAACTGCCCTTGAAAGATAATCTATACAAAGAGAAAATGAAAACAGCAACCCTAAGTAAAGTAGAAGTAACAGAAGTCAGCTTAACAGAAGTAGGCTTGGCATTCTATTATACAACTCCAGATTTGGCTTCTGATAATGTCATCACAAAGAGCTTCTTATGGGCAATGTAGAGCTAGACTCCACAACATCATTCTCAAATTTTGCTTTGTCTGTCGTCACTGCATAGAAACACAAAGAGCACTGCCAGGCTAATTTTCTAGTGTTTCTAGACTTGAGAAGATGAGTTGATGAAAGTGTTCATACAGCTATCCAAAATTCCCTCTCAAGGACCATGAGGAGCAACATGGTTCTTTTCCAGATCAGAAAGAAAAAATAAACAGTGGCCGCTTACTGTGTTTCTTCATAGAAAACATGGTTGTATGGGTACAAAAATTCTAAGGAATGCACAACAAACTTCTAAAGTTAATAAAACACCTTAGCAAAAACATAACATCATTGCAAAAATCAATTATATTTCTACATTTTAGCAACAAACAATACAAAAATAAAGTTAAGAAAGCAGATACACTTGGAAATAGTATGAAAATAATGAAACTTCTAGGAACAAATTTAGTAAAACAAGGCATAAGGTGCAAGTACACAGAACTACAAAATACTGCTGAGTGAAGGAACAACAGATCTAATAGAAGAAGAGATCCTATGATAACCCAGGACCCTGTGTAAGGGAGCATCAATGTGTTCAGGAAGCCACCTTCCCCAACATGTATATGGATACAAAGAAATACTTAGCAAGTAATCGTGTTTCTTTCTTAGAAGCCAACAAGCTGATCCTAATCTTGTATGGAAATGCAGAAGACCTATCAGAATGGCCCAAAAGCAACTAAAAAGAACAAAGTTAAAGGCTTATATTTCTAGATTTTAAAAAGTTTTTTTAAAGCAATATAATTAATTTAGTGTAAATTTGACCTCAAGTCAGACAACAGCCCAATGGAATGAAAAGACTTGAAATTCGAGAAAAAAACCCTCACTCCATCTATTGGTTCTAGACAAAAGTGCCATGGCCATTCAACAGGAAAATGAGAGTACTTCTTTAAAAATGTTGGATTATATATTAACAAATCCTTACCCCATCCTACACTATCCTAAAAAATTATCCAGCAAGAGTTAAAACTTTAAAACTCTCACAAGAAAATGAAAGAGGCAATGATTTATTAGCTATGGTATCAAATATGATAGATAAAAAGAAAAATTCATGAACTCAATTTGTTCAATTTTTTTGCACTTCAAAAGACAGCATTAAGAAAATGAAAAGACCACGCAATGGTAACACGTCTTTAATCCCAGTACTTGGAAGGCAGAGGCAAGTGGATTTCTGTGAGTAAGAGGCCAGCCTGGTCTACAGAGCAAGCTCCAAGACAGCCAAGGCTACATAGAGAAACCCTGTCTCAAAACACTGCCCAACCTCCCAAAAAAAGAAAAAGCCAAACCAGAAGAATTGGGAAAATGGCTCCATTGGTAAAATGCTTGCCTGGCAGTCATCATAACCCGAATTTGATCACCAGAATCCAAGTAGAAAGTAGGATGTATGTACATGCTTGTAATACCGCCAGTGTCAAGATGGGAGGCAACAGACACATCCCTGGAGCTTGCTGGTCAATCAGCCTAGACTACTTGGTGAAGTTCCAGGCCAGTGAGAGAACCTGTCTTCAACAAAGAGAAGGCAGCTGAGAAACAATACCTGAGATTATATTTTGACTTCCACATACATCTCTACATACCTACATACATAAGCACAAGAGTGCATGTGCGCGCGCACAGAGGGGGGGGAGAGAGAGAATGGAGATAAGGGAGAAAAAGAAAGGGGAGAAAGGTGGACAACAATAGAAGGAATGTTTTTAATTATATAGGGTAAAGAACTAGATTTGAGAATATTTAAAGAAAATTTCAATTCAATAATAAGACAACATATGGCTCAATTAAAAAATGTTCAATCTATTTGAATAGAAATTGTACCAAAGAATATATAAGAATGGCCAGTAAAAGTCTTGAGGATATAGTATGCATATATCCTTAAGTATGAATCTCAGTACCACCACCACCAGAAGGAAAAAAAAAAAAGAATGGACAATGCTAGACTATTTGTCACTGAGACAAATACTGAAAAAAAAAAAACATTTTTTTAAAAGATTTTTTTCAAGACAGGGTTTCTCTGTGTAACAGTGCTGGCTGTCCTGGAACTCACTCTGTAGACGAGGCTGGCCTTGAACTTACAGAGATCCTCCTGCTTCTGCCTCCCAAGTGCTGGGATTAAAGGTGCCACAACAACAGGCTCAAAGAAACAATCCAAAAGAAGAAAGATTTTGTGAACTCATGACACAACTGTAGCGAGCCTGACTCCAGATCAGAAGGCTGCATGTTCAAATCACATCAGGGTCAAGTCTTTTGGTCAGGGTGGATAATGAAAAATATTTGCATAAACTCTATATTTAAAAAAAAAAGAGGAACTATTTCTTTTGGCTCATAGCCATAGAAGCTGGCTTCATTGCTTTTAGGACTTTAATGAGAAAGAACATCATGGAGGGAAGAGTATTTGACAAAGGAGCATGTTCACCTCATGGTAAGCAGGAAGCAGAGAACTGGACAGGAAGAGTCCAGGTACATGATATATGCTTCAACCCCTCAAGAGTATAGCTATAGTGACATACTACATAACAGTGGGCAACAGGAATGTCTGGTAATAATGTGGAAGTGAAGAACTGAACTACACAAACATACCTATTTGCTTTGTAATTTTTTTTGTTTTATTTTAAACAAAAGTTGACTTCTCTATTCAAGAGATGTTTTTGCAGTCAGGCAGTGGTGGCGCATGCCTCAGCACTTAGAAGACAGAGGCAGGCGGATATCTGAGTTCATGGTCAGCCTGGTCTACAGATCAAGTTCCAGGACAGTCAGGGCTACACAAAGAAATCTTATCTGGAAAAACAAGAGAGAGAGAGAGAGAGAGAGAGAGAGAGAGAGAGAGACAGAGACAGAGACAGAGACAGAGACAGATAGACAGAGAGAGACAGGGACAGAGAGACAGGAGAAAGAAATGTTTCGAAGAGTACTTATCCTCTCTCAAGTCTCTCCCAAGACATATACTTGATTTCATTCACTTGCTTTTTGTTTTCTATCAAATATTTTAAATAGTGTGTTACATGGCAGAGGTATTTGAGGTATTAAACCAATTGTGACAGCCCAAGGATCACACAGCAAGCCTTGGTTGCCAGGACCCTGTTTTGCCCTGTGGGTCTTGTTTTGTTTCTGCCTATCATTTTTTTTTTTTTTTGAGACAGGATTTCTCTGTGTAGCCCTGGCTGTCCTGGACTCACTTTGTAGACCAGGCCAGCCTTGAACTTGCAGAGATCTGCCTCCCTCTGCCTCCTGAGTGCTAAGATTAAAGGCGGGTGCTGGGATTAAAGGCGGATGCCACCACACCGGGCAATTACAGACAGCTGGGAACTGCCACATGGGTGCTGGGATTTGAACCCGGGTCCTTTGGAAGAACAGCCAGTGCTCTTAACTACTGAGCCATCTCTACAGCCCCGCCTATCAAGTATTGCAACAGCCTCACTGCCTGACAGCAGTCCTGAACCATCCTGAGCCAAACACCTTTATTGACTTATTTGAACACACACAAGAGGGTTTTGGAGAGAGAAAGGAAAAATATGGAGTACACCAGTAAAATGTGAGATAAAAGGCCCAATGATACTACAGCTTCTCCTAAAATCTTCACCTTTCATCTACATAAATAAGATACAAATCAAGGGACACAGCACAGGACTTAGAAGGCTTCAATTACTTCTGCCTGTATCCTCCAAACACGTGGGTTCCAGTGGACTGTGATGCTGACTTTTTCCAGAACACTCATAGAAGCCCTTCCTTCCATACTGGTGAGGCTGTCCTCCTCCTCCCGCTGCCCATGCTCATTAACAGCAAGACTTCTAGAAAGTCTCCTGGGAGCTGACCCCACCTAAATGTGTGAAGGAATAAGACTCATCTTGGCAGACTCAGTTGAGCCACAGTGCCTGCTGCTTGAAGCCAGGCATCCTGACACTGTGCCCTCTCCCTTAGGCTCTCAGATCTTACTGCAAAAAATTCATTGAAGCCCTGCCATGTTTCTCACACAGTTCTTCCTTTTTGCGATCTTCACAGTACTGAAAATTCAAACTTTTAAACAATATTGTCTCTCTAGTTCATGATTTTAATAAAGTTTGTCTCTAGTGGTGCTGCATACCTTTAATCCCAGGAGAGGTGGAGGCAGGAAGATCTCTATGATTTTGAGGTCAGCCTTGTCTACATAGCAAGTTCCAGGGCAACCAAGGCTACATAGTGAGACCATATCTCAAACAAAATAAAACAAATCTCATCTCTACCATATGGTTTAATAAAAGTTGCCAGGTGTCAACCTCTAAAAGCAGGAAAGAAGACATTGAAAATAACACCTTTCCTTGAGGTATACCAGTGTTTAAATAAAAGGGGGGGCCATTTTTAGAAGGCAAACTCATTCACTGGCAAAACACTTGGGGCACCACTGAATGTTAAGCACTGTGAATAAAGAGGGAGCTCCCATGGAAATGCCCCAATCATACCTTCTCTATGGTACTGCCTGAATGCCACTGGATATTAAAAGATTAAGAAAATGAAATTTCTCTAGGCAACCCAGGAATTCGCCTTAAGATTGAAGGCAAACAGGTGGGTTTCAGCTGAAGTCCCTTGTAAACCTGATTTACTCCAGGAGTAAACCAGAATCTAACATCCTCCAGATTTGATCTCAAAATCAATGTGACCTCTAAATAACAGAAAATAAGGCATCCTCAATTCAGATGTGGCACCTTTGTCTCTAGAGAATCATGGTCAGGGTAGTAACCTTGCTCAGTGACTGAAGGTCAGACTGTATCAGCTCCTCAGCAGTGCTAATATCTGGTCTGTGGGAGACAATTTGTTATAAAATATATAAGGTAGAGAAAAATTTAAGGTCCATCATTATAGCATGAACAAGAGCAGGGACTCTTTCTTGAGAAGCTCACAGTCTGGTGTGAGCAATTCTAGACTGAGAGTTGCCCTCCAGAGCACTATAGGGATGTTGGAGGGACAGCACTCATGCTGCCAGGAAGAAGAGGATGTGGTGGTTTGAACACAAATAGCCCCCACAGGCTCATATATTTGAATGCTTAGTCACCAGGGAGTGGAACTCTTTGACAGAAGGATTAGGAGATATAGTCTTGGAGGAAGTGTGCCACTTGGTGTGGGCTCTGAGGTTTCAAAAGTCCATGCCAGGCCTAGTCTCTGCCTCTCTGCCTATAGATCAGAATGTAGTTCTCAGCAACTGTTCCAGTGCCGTCCTACATGATGATAATGGATAAACATCTGAAACTGTAAGCAGATGCTTTCCTTTGTAAGAGTTGCTTTGAATATATGTCTCTTCACAGCAACAAAAGTGACTAAGACAGAGACATTACTAGAATAACTCAGGAAAGATGAGCAGAGGTCCTCATGACAGGAAAATGGGTTGCAGTGAAGAAGGCATCTACAGAGGAGCACACTGCCAAGACTGGAATTATAAAGACTTCTTAGATGTTCTGGAAACTACAAGTGCACTTATATAACAAGGGTTGAGGGGATCAAGTCACCAGGAAACAAGACTGGAGAAGTAGATAAGCTACATCATAGAGGGTATGAACACCTGGTGAATAAGGGGCCTATACTGGAGGAAGATACAATGGGGTCAGATCTGCATTCAAACATGCCTTGTCAGGATCCGCTGGAAAGTGCACTGAGGCAACACAGGCAGTATGGAGACAAATTCAAGCTTCTGTCACTTGGCTGACAACAGAAAGACATGGACTAAGGTACTCACCATGGAAAACAAAGACTGATGAAAATATTCCAGAGTAAAGTGATGGCCAATTGAGTGGGGAAGATGAGAGCAAAAGATATACAGGCCCCTCTGGAATTTATTTTTAAATAGCACAAGGTTAGAAATTCTCATTAAGAGGTTGGGGAGATGGTTCAGTGGATAAACACATTGCTGTGCTGATGAGGTCCTGAGTTTGAATTGAATACCCAAAATCCATGGTGATACAGTGTTCATCTATAATCCCAGTGTTCCTATGGTGAGATGAGAGGCAGAATCAAGGAAATGAGCAGGCCACAGGCCAAATATCCTCATGTACACTGCAGCAAAAAAAGAGATCCTATCTCAAGCTTAAAGGTGAGAGCTGACACCCAATGTCCTTGAAGCTTCATGCATATGCTTCTGCAAACGTGCACACATGTACAAATGCATACACACATACACAAAAATTTTTTTTAAAGGAGAGAAATTCTCATTAGGGATTGACTGGCAGGTGAATCTCTGGAAAAGAAAAAAAAAGTGTCCAGTGAGAATGAGCAAAATGAGATTCATTGTAAAAATCCCCACTATCTAAGAGAGATGAAGTATTTTCAAATTTTAAAACACTGATTGAACTAAGCTAATTCTAACCACAAAACCTAATTTTACTATTTAGTTAGTTAGGTTTTGTTTTATTGTTTTTCCGAGACAAGGTTTCTCTATGTAGCCCTGGCTGTCCTAGAACTTACTCTGTAGACCAGAATGGCTTTGAACCCAACAGAGATCCAACTGCCTCTGCCTCCATAGTGCTCGAATTAAAGGTATGCACCACCACACCCAGTCATTACAAACAGTTTCCCGGGTTGTTTGGAAGAGCAGCCTTAACTGCTGAGCCATCTCTCCAGTCCCTAGCTAGTTAGTTTTTTTTTTTTTAACACAGGATTTCTCTGTGTGACCCTGGCTGCCCTGGGACTTGTTCTATAGACCAGGCTGGCCTAGAACTCACAGAGATCTGCCTGCCTCTGTCTCCCAAGTGCTGGGATTAAAGGCATGTGCCACCAGCTTAATTTGATTTTCTTAATGAATTCTAAATTGAAAACATTTTAATACACTTGATTCTGCTATTTTCATGGAACATTATAAATGTCTTTATCAGAGCTATCAAATATCTCACAATTCTGGGAACAGGCTTTCTCATGTTTACACTGTCTATTTGATCAGCTTAAGGGAAAAAGTTCTGATTCAAAAAGACAATTTTTTAGAAGAATAAAGATAAACTAAGAAGGAAATCAAGATATACATCTGACTGGCTGTCATGGGATGGGAAAGGGACAACAGGGAGGCCTTGGGTGGCATTCTGAAGTGGGGTTGTCCCTTAAACTGTAGGACACAGCCAGTATGTGCCACAGGAAACTCCCAGTGGAAGTCAGGACTTAATGTGCATAGGTTTCAACACTCATAGGCTGTGTCAGGTCAGACCATTCTTACCTGTATACAATTCTTTTCCTCTGTAAATCTTCCAAGCCACAGCACAGCTCTGCAGCATAGAACACAGCTCTCGGCTCCTCAAAGCCAGGATTGCCCAGGTTGTAAATGTGGTACTTCAAATCCCCTCCATTCATAATGGTTAGCACCAAACACAAGGCATCCTTTGTTTCGTAAGTGTAGGCTAAACTAACCTAAAGACAACAGCATCATAAAAAAAAAAAATACACACACAAAAAAAAAATCTGCTTGTTCACTGCTGACTTACTCTGTTTGCTAACAACCACCCAAATTTTCTGTTAGGTTTATAATTAGAACACTGAAACATTATGTGCTTCAGAGAAGTAACACCACACATACCTCTGGACCTTTACTTAGCAAAGATCTTATGCAGCTCTGCAGGGAAAGTGAGTAAAGCAATCAGATACTGATTTTTCCACACTATGGTCTGATTGTGTGACACTGAGAACTTCTGGAGCACCTGCATTCAGTACTGCTGGCAAGATCTTGTGCTCCACATTCCTCCAACATTTGGTGGTATTGTTTTTTTTTTGTTTTGTTTTGAGACATGATGGTCAAGGTATGATGGTTTCTGATTGTGGAGTTCTGTTGTTTCTTTTACTTTTGTGATGTTGAACCATTATTCCAAAATCCTTGGTTTTGGAAGACTGGGTTTCACTATTGGTTTCCAATTCATTATATAGCCAATGCTAGCCTTGAACTGTAATACTGGTTTTAATTTGAAATTAGTACTCCTCATACTTTTTCATATATTCATTAGTCACTTGTAGCCTTTGTGAAAAATTTTTTTGTTTTGTTTTGTTTTGCTTTTGAAGAAATGAGATTTTCCCAGGCTGGCCCTGAGCTCCTGGGATCACGTGATCCTCCTGCCTCAGTTTTCTGAGTACTTGGGATTACAGGTGCACCTGATCAAAAATAGTATTACTCCTCTCCCCTTTCTCCTCTTCCTATTAGTTGGACTTAGTGCCTTATGTCTGACAGGCAAGCACATTACCACCGGGCTACATTCCCAAACCCTGATAACATCCGCCCACCTTTCTATTGTCATGTGTGACAACTCAAACACAAATGTACACATGCACACATGAAACCATCCTGCTGGGATCTTGATCATGATTATACTTAACTCACTTAATCTCTAGATCACTGAGAAGAACCAGCATCTTCACAACACTGAATCATCCAGTCTGGGAACAGGTTCCCTCTCTGTTTAGGCATTAATTTCTTATAATAGCATCCTACAGTTCTAAGTATAGAAGTCCTGAATATTTTGTAAGACTTCTGCCTAGACTATGTTGGCTCTTGAGCTATTAAATGTTATCAATATGCTTTTCATTTCCAGGCTGAGGAGATGGTTCAATGAATAAGAGTGTTTACTGTGTTGACAAGAGGACCTGAGTTTTGATCCTAGTTTAAAAAAAAAAAAAAGCATGGCCATGAATACCTATAATCCCAGTCCTGGATGGAGGAGAGAAAGAAAGATTGATGAGGCTTGCTAGAAAGCTAGCCTAGCTAGAAAGAAACAAACCAGCAAATTCCAGGTTCAGTAAAAGACTCTGTCTCAAGAAAATAAAGTGAAAGGTAATAAAGTAGGACATTCAATTTCCTCCTCTGGCCTCTGGAAACATGTACACAGGCATGTATTTGTTGTGTCTCACAAGTATACACACACACACACACACACACACATATACATACACATCTCCTAACTACTTATGGCTGATTTACTTCTGGTCATTTAGTTAAATCCTAGGTTAGTTATCTAGAGAGTCTAGAATTATCTCCACATACAGTTACATTGTTCAAAAATAAAGACAATCTTTTATTTCTTTACTTCTTTCTCTAACTCTAATCCTAATCCTTACTTAACTCTAACTCCTTTCCTTTATTTTGGTGCACTGGTTAGAATTATCAACATAATGTTAAGTAGAGATGGTGAGAGTGGTGTCCTAGTCATGGGGGAAGGTTCCACTAGCTCTACATGATACATTATGTGTGCTAGACATAGACAGTAAAGTTAACTTGCTTCGTGCTCTTGACATTTTGGCTGTAATCTTAGCCTTTTAATAGCTGAGCCATCTTTCCAGCATTGCTTAGAGCTCTTAATCATGAATGAGACCTGGATTTTAATAAAAGCTTTTCTTGCAACTACTGAAATGACCATATGGTTTTCCCCCTTTATTCTAATAATGTGATAAATTATATTGATTTTCATTTCTGGAATAAATCCAACCTGGTCAACATTTTTTATTAAATCATAGGAAGAAAGTAAAATTGCAGGTAGAAAGGACAGGGTTAAGAATGAAGAGGGTGGAATAAAGTATTCACAGTACCCCTATTGTCCACTTTCATCATCAGTTGACATATGTTGGACCAGAGTTAAACTACTTGGTATTTCTCATTCATGCTTCAGGAAACAAAGACCCTTATTCTCTCCCCTCCTGTAAATGAATATCCACCCCATACACACTTAATGCATATTAACATAATCTTGAGAACCATTTATCACACCAGCCTTCATCTAGGTACCAGACCCCAGTGGGGAACAAGATACCAAAGGGTTTTGATTTTCTATTCTGTAAACATCAGACAGTGAAGCACAGAGTGACTAATGCAGAAGTAGAAAGGAGCAATATTCAAGGATGAGCAGAGCTGGTGGCCATATTCCAGAGAGAGGGCAAATCCAGCTCACAGGCCTGATGGGACATATAGAGAAGCAGGGTGAAAGAGGCTGCAGGAGCCTGTTGGCTCAGGGCCTGAGAGTAGAACAGAGTTTGATTTCACTCTTGGTGTGAAGATGACCAGAGGACAGTTTGAGTAGGAAAGTGTGGAGCAATTTAACTTTTCCACAGATTATTGTTTCATGGAGAACAGACTGTAATGGGCAAGTGTAGACAGAGGTGGGAACGCAGGAGAGTGTGCTGCTGCATAGATGAGGTGGCAGTGAAAAGGACCAGGACTTAAGTGTAGGTCAGAACCTGCCAATGATTCATTGCAAACAGGAAAAAGAAACCAGAATAACAGATAAAATAAAATATGTCTAGATTCTTTGAAGAAGCCAAAAATACAGAAACAAAATTATGTGACATAAGCCATAAATACTTATATCCTTCTCATAAAGCTAAATTTGAGGTTTCTATGCTTCAAGGTAGTACAACATGTTTAAACAGCTCTAAGATGAGTGCACTTTATTAAAGACTGTCACTTCACTCCATATGAAATTTTCAAAGCAAACACATAGTCTCATGCTACTAAATATAGATGCTGGCTATGAAGAGGTACTGGTTTAGAATGTCTGTCCCTATAAAGCAGCTAACCTTGATACCAAGAAATAAATGACCTCAAGAAAATAAATTTTAACACTAAAAATCATTGTATAACCATTGCTCACTCTCTGTCTTAACCAGTCTCCATACATCAAAAGATGCTCAATGAATACTTAAGTAGGAGAGGACAAACTACACTTTATAACACACAGCCTGAGATCACTCCTCTGATTCACACCAGTCCACTCCATATTCAGTTCTTGCCTGCAAAGGTGAGGATGAAATCTGAAAGATCCTACAATTGGAGTATGGTATTTGAGGATCCAGTGGCAAACACTTCAGATACAGAAAAGGAAGGTGGGGGGGAAGAGAAGGAAGGAGGGAGGGAGGGAGGGAGGGAGGGAGGAAGGAAGGAAGGAAAGACTGAGACCAGAGGCAAGGAGTCCCACTTTAGAAGGACTAAAAAAAAAAGAACCTTCAAGCACATCAAAGTCACCATGCTGATGGGTCAGAGCAGATTAACAGGAGGCAGCTAACATATGAGTTTGGCTATCACAAGAGAGAGAAAAAGCACTCATCAGGAATCATCAAGTTGTAAAGAAGACTTGACAGTACAGTATGGTGGACAGCATAAAACTGATAACAAGTCACAAATGAACAGCTGGATCAACATTGTCTTATGCCTGCCAAGCCTAAATAAGAGGGACATCATTACAAAATGAAATTATTTCCAATAGGAGATAGCAAAACCCCACAAAAAAACTCAGTGAAGAAAAACAGCACATGAGTCCATGACTTGAATCAGAGTTTTAAACAGGACTGCTGACCAAAATGCTGTAACTCAAACAATATACAGGGGAAGACTGTTATGGTTAAGTTTTGTCATCTTGACAGGATTTAGAATCACTTAAGAGCTAAACCTCTGTGTCTGGGAAGGTGTTTCCAGAAAGGTTTAACTGAGGAGGGAAGACCCACCCTGAACAATGGATGCACCATCCTACAGCCTGAGGCCCCATACTGAATAAAGGGAGAAAGCAAGCTGACATCAACATCCATATCTCTGTGTCCTGACTGCAAATACAATGTGACCTGTCACTGTATATTCTGGATGTCATGTCTTGTCTGATATAATAGACTGTATCCCTTCTCAAACTGTAAGCCAAAATAAACCCTTCCTACTAAAAGTTGCTTTGGATACACATTTTAACACAGCAACAAAAAAAGTAACTGATATCATGACTAAAATAAGATACTTACTACAAATCTACTATGCAATTTTTCTAAGATTCTTTTTTCATTCAGAGCCATAGCTTCACCTTTCCTCTTCTTTATTCTTTTTTTTTTCTAGTTTTTTGCAGGCATACATTTTTCCTGTAGCTCGTACTTGACAGGCACAAACCTAGTTTAAGGGGGGAAAAAAGGTTTATATATACCTGGCATTTTTAGGGCATATGAAATGAACTGTTTTCTCTATGATAATCTTCTCTAGTAAATGCTGGGCACAGCATGTGATAAGCCAAGGCCATTTGGTATTAATAACTGAAAGTTTTCAGCCAGATCTTCCTCTGACTTCCAGTTTCCTATCAATAGTAGCTGCTGGGAATGAAGTGAATGAAACTGCAAATGGAACTTGTTTTTGTATATGATCATGCTGAGTCTATTTAAGTATGCCCTTATATGTCTTTAGATTTTTATAAAAGTAAAAAAATTTAGAACATAAAATTTGAATAATTCTGAATTTTTTTAATTAAAAAATTCAAGGCTAGGTAGTAACGATGGCTCCATGTACTCAGGAAGCTAAAGCTGGACCCATCACTCTCCTGCCATGGATGAAATCAAGATGGCCACCCAAGAACACACAACTGGAAATAGCAAGCAGGACTTGACCTTGGGTTTACACAGCCCTTAAGTACATGCTCTTCTCACACTGTACTACCTTTGGAACCAATCATGCACCCAAATGCTTTCCACTGTGCTTGCCTTAGGAAGCTGGAGATTGACTTTATAGGGCTTAAAGCATAAGCAAGAGAGTTACTGTTGGCAAAATAAGTAAATTATGGTTGCCCACCAAGCTCTCTGGGATAGGTAAGTGTTAATGCTAATGACTGGGGATGAAGGGGAACTGCAACTATCCCCATACTGACTCAGTAAGGCTCATTCTGACAGACACTCAGAGTAGAAACAGACTTCACATTGTCCTCTGAGCCTTGACTTAGAGCTTAACATACCCACAAAAAGTCTGCAAAGAGCTACCACAGTAAATTCATCCATCTAATCATTTGTTTAAAAACCCAAGTAAATGTATCCAAATATAATCTAGATCGAGTCTGTCACAATGATTAAAATGTTCACATGATCTTCCTGAATCAATCTTAAATCATATACATAATTATAATTTCCTTTCTTCCTTATAAACATGAGACCCAGCTCCCTAAAACTTATTGTTTTCTCTGTTTTTTTGACAAAATCTAAAGCTTTGTGCCTGGAGATCAAGAACAACAGCATGAACTGATAAGAAAAAGTCTCTGGTCTAGGAAACATTCCACAGAGGAATGGTTCCTTAGAGACCATCCTCAGGAAGGGCTTATGGAAGCGTTGGGTGCCAAAATACAAGCTTATAAGTTGTGCAAGTCTCCAACTGTGTCAGGGGTACACCTCCAACAGGAAGCGATGGCAGTTCTGGTCCACTTTCTTCACCTCAATATGTAAATGGTTTACAGAGCTCACTTGAACACAGTAACTCTGAAATTGGCTTCCTAAACTAATTTTGAGGCAATACTAGTGGATTCTGCTTTTGTTTTAAAGTAGAATTCAAGAGCATGTATGATTTAAATCACATCTGGGGCAGTGTAACCTGCTTCTGAT
Source organism: Lophiomys imhausi (assembly GCA_907164525.1). NCBI lineage: Eukaryota > Metazoa > Chordata > Mammalia > Rodentia > Muridae > Lophiomys > Lophiomys imhausi. Next base: position 4,868,833 of record CAJQZJ010031795.1, on the reverse strand, counting down.
TTTAAAAAGTGTTAGTTCCCAATGGTTTGCCTGTCTCATGAGAACTTGGAAATCCATAGACTGAATATGATCACTCCAGATAATTAATGGGGCAATTAACATCTCTTTAAATTACCACCACAGAACTATGTGCTATTCTCTATCTAGCTGCTACAAGTGATTTCTATCTAGGAGAGCCATCATATTTAAAACCTACCCCTCTTGAATCTGTGTGAAGTTTCCCTAGGATTTTCTAAATTCATACATTTTAAAATATACTTTTAAAGGTGCTAGAGGATCATACTCAAGGCCTTGCAAGTGTGAGGCTGAGGCTGTACCAAGTTCTATATCTCAAAATCTGAACACTTGTTTTTCTCAGACAGGTCTCACTATATAATCCAGGCTAGTATAGAACTTGCTATCTTCCTAACTCAGCTTCCCAATTATAGACATACACTATCACAAGAGGCCCGGGATACCTTTTAATGCAAATATAAGATACATCTGTATCTATACTGATTAGTTTTTTTTTATCATCAACTTGACACAACATAGAACTTGGAATAGGGAATTTCAACTGAGGAACAGCTTCCATCAGAATGCCCTTGGGTATGTCTGTGGATTATTTTCTTGATTGTTAATTATGGAGGAGGGCTCAGCCACTGTAGGCAGCCCTACCCCTGGGCAGGTGAGCCTGGGTCGTATAAGAAAGCTGGCTGAGCATGACCCAAAGGAAGGAAGCCAGTAAGCACTATTCATCCATGCTGTTGCTTCAAATTCCTGCTTGAATTCATGCTGTGGCCTTCGTTGATGATAGTATGAGACTTGAAAGTGTAAGACAAACCCTTTCCTCCATCAGGTCCTTGTGGTCAGAGTGTTTTATCACAGGGCCAGAAAGCAAACTGAGATAATGTCCAAACACAGATGAGTTAAATAAGCACATTTCACAATGTCCTCTGGGTAGATACAGTGGAATATATCTGTGGTCCCAGCTTGCTGAGGCAATAGGAGATATTGAGCCCAGGAGTTCAGCGCTAACTTGGATGAGCTAGTGAGACTTCATCTCTTTAAAAATAAATAGTATTCTATGCAACAAAAATTTTAGAGCTAGTCTTGAATAACAGAAATTTCACAAATTTTTCAATCTAGACAAACTGCCTAACTTGAACATCAAGCATGAAAAAATAGCTTCTATCAGAATGCAAAACAGAAGGTGAAGTCACAAAGATAAGTTTGTTGTTGTTGATTTAAAGTTTAAAGCGAAGTACCTTTTGTTCAAAGATCTACTTTCATTTCAAATTGCCTGAAACTATTCTCAAAATGCACAATAAAGCCTTGTGTGGTGGCACACGCCTTTAATCCCAGCACTTGGGAGGCAAAAGCAGGCAGATCTCTGTGAGTTCGAGGCCAGCCTGGTCTACAGAGTGAGTTCCAAGACAGCCAGGACTGTTATACAGAGAAACCCAGTCTCAAAAACCCTAAAAAAAAAATAATAATAATAATAAAAAGCAAATAAAGCAATAAGTGAATTAGCAAAGTTGATACATTACCTGAGCTCATGTGTGTGGATGACCAGCTACCACTCTAACAGAATTAGTGCTATAAATGGCATAGGGTACTCACCTCTCCAAATCCACCTTTTCCTAGAACTCTGTACTGTCTGAACGTGTGCTTTGTTACTGGCCTCCTAAACAATTTTAAAAAAATGCTTTCAGAGCTCACATTGCATTGTTATTTATGTATTTATGTATTTATTTATTTATTTATATGAACATTGGTGTTTTACCTGCATGTATATATCTGTTTGAGAGTGTTGGATCACCTGGAACAGGAGTTACAAACAGTTGTGAGCAGTCATGTGGGTGCTTGGAATTGAGCCTGGGACCTCTGGAAGAGCAGCCAGTGCTCTTAACCCCTAAGCCATCTCAGCAGCCCTGAACAATTATTTTAAAATCGAAAAGCCTACCTAGAGCTGGTGTCAGTCCTATCAGTTGGCCCATATTGCCTGAATCAGAGTGCCCGAGACAGAGGCATCTGTGATCAGGGCCCACAGTTCTCAACTTTCCACACATGTAAACAAGCACATTGAAAATTTATTGAAGACACTGACACAAAATACAGAGCAGCTCAATTAATTAAATTATTCTCTCTGATTTGAGATAAGTATGCAAGCAGCCCATTCTAGGATATATTTATGTTTACAGCTCAATCTTTTTTTTTCCATGGAACGATCTTTGGTATAGTTTCTAATCTATCAAAAGGCTACTGAGGAAACTACATAAACAGAGCACATTTTCCTTTAAATAAAGTACTTCAAAATGTAACTTCTCAAAAAAAGGTGACTCTGTGTGTGTGTGTGTGTGTGTGTGCGCACACGCATGTCCATGGTGGCACACACCTTTAATCCTAGAACTCAGGAGGTAGAGGCAAGTACATCTCTGTTTAAAGCCAGCCTTGTCTACACAGCAAGTCCCATACCAACCAGACTACATAATGAAGCCTCATCTCAAAAATGGGGGGGTGGGTAGGTAGGTAGATATATGTCAACTATTAGTGGAAATTTAATCAATAATCATTTTAGAAATAGTAATCACAATAGTACTAACAGCAGCTGATTGATGCTTTTATGGCACTTCTTTTGTGCACCTAACACTGGACTAAGCATTTTACATGCATCTCCTAAGCATAGAGTCAAGCAGCATAGAATACTCTAGTAGTTTGAATGAAAATAGTCCCACATGCTCACAGAGAGTGGCACTATTGGGAGGTATGACCTCGTTGGAGTAGGTGGGATCTTGTTGGAGGAAGTGTGTCACTGGGGGTGGGCTTTGAGGTTTCAGAAGCCCAAGCCAGGCCCAGTGTCACTGTCTTCCTGCTACCTGCCAATCCAGATGTAGGACTCTTCCAGATGTAGGACTCTGTGCTACCTCTCCAGCACCATGCCTGCTTACATGCCACCTTGATGATAATGACTAAACCTCTGAACTGTTAAGCCAGCCCCAATTAAATGTTTTCCTTTATAAGAATCACTATGGTCATGGTGTCTCTTCACAGCAATAGAAATTCTGACTAAGACAGGGATGCAAGTATCTCTGTACAGAAAAAAAAGGATCTATATCTCACAGTGGTTTAGAAATTGCCTAATGTTACACATCTAGCAAGGATTTATTTGAAACCAGACATAGTGGCGCACGCCTTTAATCCTAGCACTTGGGAGGCAGAGGCAGGCGGATCTCTATGTTCGAGGCCAGCCTGGTCTAGAAAATGAGACCTGGACAGCCTAGACTATTACACAGAGAAACCTTATCTCAAAAAACAACAACAACAAAAGAATTTATTTGAACAGAAATTTATAAAGAAAAAATGTGTATTATTTTCTATATTCTGTACCATCAAAATTAACTATCATTTTAAAGAGAAAAAACAGGGTTCATTGATCAAAGGAATTATATCATATTCTACCTATTAAAGATTTCTATGCAAGCCGGGCAGTGGTGGCGCACGCCTTTAATCCCAGCACTTGGGAGGCAGAGGCAGGCGGATCTTTCTGAGTTCGAGGCCAGCCTGGTCTACAAAGCGAGTCCAGGACAGCCAGAGATATTCAGAGAAACCCTGTCTCGAAAAACAAAAAAAAAAAAAAAAAAAAAACAAAGATTTCTATGCAAAATAATACATACAACTCAGGTTTTCCAGTAGTCCTGTGACAGGTAGAAAACTTAACATCAAATAGTATGCATTGTAAGAAGTTGCTACTTTTATTTAGTATTAAATTAAAACCTACCTTTCCAGCCATTTCCATTGTAAAAATTGGCTAAAGTATGCACTGTTTTGGTATTCTTCAAATGATGTTTCTCTCAAATAGTCATAAACAATTCTAGAAAAAAAATTATACAATTACATACATTTATCAAGTAAGAATATGACAGCTGTGTATGGTTAAGACGTAATATTAAGATTGTATTGGGCTACATAGGCATTGATCTTTGTATATTGATACAAAATTAAGAGTATATTTAGCCACAATTGAATAGATCTTTGTATATTGATACAAAATTAAAGGTAACGCTTTCTAATGGTATCATACCTAGAGATACTTAAAAATAAAATGTGAAGCTCTGGCCTCTTGATACCAACCGTCTAAAACTGTTTAGGATAGTTAAGAAAAACAAACTCCTAGTCATACAAACATGTCACTTTGTTAGCTACTATGACAGTCTATCACAGACATTCTCTAAACTACTCAGTAATCAAGTTGTTAAGAGACAAGCAACATTTGCTTATCTAAATACAAGAGACGGATAGGGCATCTTCAAAAACCCCAAGAGATCTGCAGAATATGGCATTCAAAGATGTTATCTTAAATTAAGATTTTTTTGATATCGAGACATATCAGCTCCTGACAGCACCCCCTATTCTACTCCAAGTAGAAGATAAGCATCGAAGAATCTCCAGTGTGAGATGGTTAAATTAGTGGCAAGCCTATCTCTTGGCATGAAAAAACTCCTTGCTTCAACTGCAGACAGACTGCTGTCCAAAAAGGACAAAACTTGGTAGCAGGGAAGTCGACAGCCTAGCTCTGCCAAGACAGGTTAGGTAAGTCCTTCATAATTCCTGCTCTACAATCAATGTCTGTCAGAGAAACAGAACCAAAAGGCTGAAGACTGATGCTGGAATGTGTGGAGAGAAAAGGGGAACTGTCCAGGCAGTCACTGGTTTGTCATTTCTTAGTATTGAAAGCTGCAGGCCCTACACTTCCTATATAATCAGATATATTTATCCCTCTCAGGTCTCTGAGGTGGTTGAAGAATAGACAGCTAGAGTCTCATAGTTAAATTTTGAGTTGTTTAAGAATCAAGAGGGTGCTCTAGATCTAAGAAGATGGTTATAATAGTGATGTAAGTTAGTATGAAAGCTAAGTCAGTTATAGAACTTTAAATTCATAGAGATGGTTAGATGGTAGAATGTTAAAGTCAGGGGCCAAATATGTATGAACTGGACATTGGGAAGGTATACTGGGCCATTTAACACTCATAAATGTGGCATATTTATTTCTGTTGTTTTGTATAGTATTTACTGTTATTAGAGAAGCAACCATTTGTTGGACTGAAAGGGGAAGCTGTTGGGGGGAAGAGGGTGGAAGGGTGGGACAGGAAGGGGGAATTGGGAAGGGTTTGTGACTGAGATGTAACTTGAAGAAAAAAAAATAAAGTATTTAATAAAAAATAAATAAATAAAAATTAAAAAAAGAAGCTTTCACTGAGAAAAGTAGCCTTTATACACAATTCAGAATACAGAATTTGCCATTATAGAAGTCCATAGCACTCTGGAGGCAGAGGCAGGTGGATCTGTTTTTGGTTTTGGTTTGTTTGTTTGCTTGTTTTTTGTTTTTTTAAATTAGCACAAACACGTTTATTTACTAACCAAAGGAATGATCCTAGGTAAACCACACTTTGACATGGGTATCACAAAAGTATTTGTGATAAAGATAATTGAACACAGTCATGAAAAATAAAACCAAAAAAAGAAAAGCAGTATGGATGACCTGCTCATGGAACTGAGCTCAGTCAAGCTCGCAGCCAACTCCTGTCCAGGTTGATGATGAAATTCTTACTCCACTTTTTCCTAAACCTGAGTACAGGTGACATTGTTCATGACACAATCCACCACCAACTTCCCATTCTTCAGTTTTCTTGTTATTGTACTTTCCTTCCCATCCAACTGCTGATGCTTAACCAGGGTACCATCTTGAAGGTGTACATTGTCTGAGTTTTTCTACCATCAGCTGCAGTTTCATCAAACTTCTTTCCCAGGGTACAAGAAAACTGTGTCATCTTCAAAGTGCTTTTGTTTTTGATGGTGATATTGTTGCTGTCAAAAGTAATGATACAGTCTGGCTTGGTCATGGCACCTGTTGGAAAGCCAAGGCTTTGAAGAATACATGAAGGGGCTGAGAGTAGGACGGCTCTTAGGAAAACAGGTGCCACTTCCCCCATGAGGTCCTTAATGCAGGGCAAGGTGGGCAGGCAGGCGGGAAAGCATGAAAGCAGCAGGGAGATGAGGTGGTGGGGGCGCTGTGGATCTCTATGAGTTCGAGGCCAGCCTGGTCTACAAAGAAAGTCCAGGACAGTTAAGGCTATTACACAGAGAAACCCTGTCTTGGAAAACTAAAACAAACAAACAAAAGAATAAACTTCATAGATTCTGGTGTTTTCAGTGAACATATAAACAAATTTAAAAGAAGAGGAATCCCTTATGATCTGAACATCAGAAGTTCTTTTTTTTTATTTTAGAGGGGGGGGTTTCAAGACAGGGTTTCTCTTTGTAATGGCTCTGGCTGTCCTGGACTCACTTTGTAGACCAGGCTGGCCTTGAACACACAGAGATCCACCTGTCCCTGCCTCCTGAGTACAGGGATTAGCATGTACCACCACACTCGGCCAGAAATTCTTTTTTATGTGTATGGACATAAGGTATAATAATTCAAGAAAGAATGTATCAGTAATGATGCTAGGAAAATAATTCATTCAGTGGAATGCCTTCTGTGCAGACATGAGGACCTAAGTTTGGATCCTCAGAACCCACATAAAAAAGCCAGGGTTGTTGGGTGTGGTGGCGCATGTCTTTAATCCCAGCATTTGGGAGGCAGAGGCAGGTGTATCTCTGTGAGTGAGTTCAAGGCCAGCCTGGTCTACAAAGTGTGTCCAGAACAGTCATGGATACACAGAGAAACCCTGTCTTGAAAAACTAAAAAAAAAAAAAAAAAAAAAAAAAAAAAAAAAAAAAAAAAAAAAAAGAAAAGAAAAAAAAAAGCCAGGATTCATATTGTGTACCTGAAATCCTAGCACATGAGAAGTAGAGACAAGATGATCAAGAATTCATGGATATCTTTGTTGCATAATATTTGATCACATTGTGAACTCTTGAGTTTGTGAATTAAAAAGTCTGTTTCTAATATGTGATGGCTCACCCTTTAATCTAAGAACTTTCTGTTAACTTTAAATAAGTACTTATGGTGTAGTTTAGCCCTAGCATACACCTTTCATCCAAGAGCTTTCTGTACACAGGATTAAATAAAGTTAACCCTAGGTCAAGGGGTGGAGCAAGAAACCAGCTGACAGGAATTAAACAGAAAGGAAGGACATTGGGCTAGAGGGTATTTAAGACAGGGTAAAGAAATTTGGTTTTCCTTCTGGGGTTTTCTCCTTCTGGAGCTTTTTAGCTCTAGGGTTTTCTTCTAGGGTTTTCAGCTGAATAAGAGTCAGCTGGGTGAGCTAGCAAGTTTTTTCCTTCTGGGACATGAGCTGAGTAGGAATGCTTTTTGCTTCTGGGACTTTGGCTGGAATAGGAAGTAGAGCTGGGTGCTTTTTCAGCTTCTTTGAGCCAGCAGATTTTCATCCCAGTATCCCTGGCTCCTGTGTCTTCATTGGTAAAAAACCAAATGACTGAGATATTTTAATTTTTAAAACAGTATTTTGATACTCCAACTTGTAGCATAACCTCACAGAGAGAAATATTTTCAGCTGCGGAAAAACTGAGAAGCCATCAAATTTGATAAGTCATCTAGGAAATCCTCAAGGAAAGAGTTAAAGATGTAAGTACCATAATAGAAGGCTTGAGTATCCTGTATAGAACTACTCAAGATGGCTTGAAAAGAGAAGCAGAAAATGAAAAGCTAAATGGCTTAGCTAAAAGTGTCCCAGTACCAAGTATGATTATTTTCATTTTGGTATTTTATACTTCATTCTTAATTGCCATAATGGCTGGCTGTTCTTGCTCAAAGAAAAAAATGGATTGATAATCTACAAGTGGGGTATAGTGGCACATGTCTTTAATCTCAGCACTTGGGAGGCAGAGGCAGGTAGATCTCTGAGTTCAAGCCCAGCTTGGTCTACAAAGCAAGTCCAGGATGGCCAGAGCTGTTACACAGAGAAACCCTGTCTTGAAAAACCAAAAACCAACCAAACAAAAAACAAATCTTAGAAGGAAAACTATAGAGACTTATAAATAACAATAAGAAAGATTCTCAGACACAGACAGAGGATTTTAGACAAGAGCCTACCCTGCCACCACATAATGAAATTGAAAAGGGGGTAGCCCAATATTGTTAGAAAACCAACCTTAGTTTATCCAGTTACTATAAAAGATCAACCAGGAGACAATAGGTACCCCCAAGGTTATAATGAAATTACATAGAATCCTATAGACATATTAGATTTGAGGAGATTTAAGGAAGCAATCATTTCCTATGGTATGCATTCATCGTATGTGAAGCAGATTCTAAACTCACAGGCAACTCAGAACAGGATTATCTCCCAAGACTGGAAAGATTTGGTAACAGCAATATTAGAAGCTGGTTCTCAGTGAACATGGTGGAAAGAGGAAGCTAAGGCCATAGAACAATGAAATTGGGTCAGAGGTATTGATATTTCCCAGGATCAGTTGCTAGGTGAGTATCAATATGCTGATTTACAAAGGCAGCTTGAATTTGATGATCACACCTTGCTATGTCATTTAGCAGCTTTAAATGCTTGGGATAAGGTTGAAGAATCAGAAAAGAGATCTGAGTCATTTACTAAAATTATACAAGGCCTGAAAGAAGCCTTCACTGATTTTTTGCAAAGATTGATTTCAACTGTAAATAGAAAGTACCAGATTCAGAAGTCAGAAAAATACTAATTGAATCTTTGGCTTTTGAAAATGCTAATTCAGAATAAGGGTGATTAGACCTTTAAAGGCAAGATCAGCACAAATTGAGGAATGGAAGAGATACATCTAATATTGGATCTACATTTATGATGCTACTGTGATAGAAGTAATTTCTAAAAATCTTAAGAAAAATCAATATGGCAGATTTTTTTTTTTTTTTGGTTTTTCGAGACAGGGTTTCTCTGTGTAACAGCTCTGGCTGTCCTAGACTTGCTTTGTAGACCAGGCTGGCCTCGAACTCACAGTGATCCGTCTGCCTCTGCCTCCCAAGTGCTGGGATTAAAGGCGTGCGCCACCAGGCCCAGCTTGGCAGATGTTTTAATTGTGGTAAGCAAGGTCATTTGAAAAGGGATTGTATGCAAGGTGTTCCTAAAAACAATGTTTTTTTTCTAGAGATAATCCAAAAAGAAGGCCTGAGCCTTTAGGAGTATGGAGAAGGTATGGCAAAGATAGGCATCAGACTAAAGATGCACATCAACAAGGGATAGGCAAGGTAACCCTTTGTCATCAGGAAACACCCTAGGGGCATCCAGCAGGCCCCAACATCAAATTCAATTCAATCATTCCCTGTCAGCATAGGAGAAACTCATCCACAGAACAATTAAAAGATTCAATGCCTGTTGTTAAAAACAGCACTGCTCTGGATATAATCAAGAACAGAATAGCTTCAATAAAAATTTCTGGAGAAACTACAAAACAAATATTTTGGCAACCTTCTATAAATGATCAGAGACCAAAGATGAAAATACAAATAAATGGCATTGAAATTGAAAATTTAGTAGATATGTGAGCAGAAGTAGACACATGGGCGGATGTAAATATAATTTCACCAAAATCTTGGCATCCAGATTGGCCTTTTCAGGAAGTAAATATCCAGCTTCTAAGGATTTTAACTTTATCTCAGATAGAACGAAGTGCAAGATGGGTCAAGTGTATAGGGTCAGAAGTACAAATAGGAAAATTAAAACCATATGTGGCTAATATATCCATGAATTTATGGGGACGTGATTTGTTGAAGCAATGGAAAACACAGATTAACATTTCTCCGACCAGGAAAACAAACTATAAAATAAAAAATGCTTCTGAGAAAAATATTAAAAAGTATTATCAAGAACAATCACAGACTGCCCAGGTTGTCCATGAGCAGGACACAACAGCTGTTTGATCTTTCAAAGTTACCAACTGCCCTACCTTTAAAACGATTAATTAGGCATAAAAAATAAAATAAAAATAAATAATATTTTCTTTTTTGTTAGTTATAAGATCTTTTTTTTCTAATAGATTTATTTATTTGTTGCTTCAGGTTACATCTCCATCATATTGTCCTCTTTCCCCCCTTTCCAGCCCCGCCCTCCCACCCTTTACCCCTTAACCCTTCCATCCTGCTCCTCTGGAGTAGGGTGTCCCTACATAACAGTCCCTCACCCCAGTTCAGAAGTCACATGAGGGCCAAGAGCCTCCTCATACACTGGGGGCCTACAAGGCAGTACCACCAGTGAAAAGTATCTTATTGCCAGGGAGAGAAAACTAAAAAACAAACAAACAAAAAAAAAAGTCTATTTCCATGTTCCCTTTGGTGCATTGGTTGTAGTATAGATATCCTGTACAGTATAGCTAAAATCCTACTGTAAGTGAATAGATGCCATGTGCATTCTTCTGAGTCTGGGTTAGCTCACTCAGGATGAGCTTCTCTAGTTCCATCCATTGGGCTGCAAATTGCATAATTTCATTGTTCCTGATAGCTGAGTAATATTCCATTGTGTAGATGTACCACAGTTTTTTAATCCATTCTTCGGTTGAGGGACATATGGCTTGTTTCCAGTTTCTAGCTGTTACAAATTAAGGCTGCTATGAACATAGATGAGGAAACTTCCTTATGATTCCGTGAGGAGTCATTTGGGTGTATACCCAGAAGTGGTATGGCTGGGTCCTGAGGCAAAGCTATTCCAAGTTTTCTAAGATATCACCAGACTGACCTCCATAGTGGTTGCACAAGCCTGCACTCCCACCAGCAATGGAGGGTTCCCCTTTCTCCACATCCTCGCCAGCATGTGCTGTCATTTGAGCTTTTGATCTTAGCCATTCTGACAGGTGTGAGATGGAGTCTCAGAGTCATCTTCAGTTGCATTTCTCTGATGATTAAGGATGTTGAGCATTTCTTCAAGTGTCTCTAGGCCATTAGGGATTCCTCCTTTGTGAATTCTCTATTTAGCTCCGTCCCCCATTTGTTGATTGGATTATTTGGTTTCTTGGCATTTAATTTCTTGAGTTCTTTGTAGATTTTGGATATTAGCCCTCTGTCAGATGTGGGGTTGGTGAAGATTTTCTCCCAGTCTGTAGGCTGCCGTTCTGTTTGAATGACAGTGTCTTTTGCCTTACTTTGCTTTTCAGTTTCATGAGGTCCCATTTATTGATTGTTGGTCTTAGGTCCTGAGCTGTTGGTGTTCTGTTCAGGAAGTTGTCACCTGTGCCAATGAGTTCGAGGGTTTTTCCCACTTTTTCTTCTAGTAGATTTAGTGTGACCGGCCTTATGTTAGGGTCTTTGATCCACTTGGACTTAAGTTTTGTACAAGGTGATAAGTATGGGTCTAATTTCATTCTTTTACAAGTGGACGTCCAGTTGGACCAGCACCATTTGTTGAAGATGCTGTCCTTTTTCCATTGTGCGGTTTTGGCTTCTTTGTCAAAAATTAGGTAACCATAGGTTTGTAGGTCCATTTCTGGGTCTTCAATTCGATTCCATTGATCTACTGGTCTGTTTCTATACCAATACCATGCTGTTTTTACTATTATTGCTCTGTAGTACAGCTTGAGATCTGGGATGGTGATACCTCCAGATGTTTATTGTACAGGATTGATTTAGCTATTCTGGATTTTTTGTTGTTCCATAGGAAATTGAGAATAGCTCTTTCCAGGTCTATAAAGAATTGTGTTGGTATTTTGATAGGAATTGCATTCAATCTATATATTGCTTTTGGTAGGATGGCCATTTTTATTATGTTGATGCTACCTATCCATGAGCATGGGAGATCTTTCCATCTTCTAAAGGCCTCTTCAATTTCTTTCTTCGAGGGCTTGAAGTTGTTTTACAGGTCCTTTACTTGCTTGGTTAGAGTTACCCCGAGGTATTTTATATTTTTTGTGGCTATTGTGAAGGGGGTTGTTTCCCTTATTTCTTTCTCAGCCCATTTGTTTGTTGTATAAAGAAGGGCTTCTGATTATTTGAATTAATTTTGTATCCAGGCACCTTGCTGAAGGTGTTTATCAGCTGTAAGAGTTCTCTGGTGGAATTTTTGGGGTCACTTATCATATCATCTGCAAATAGGGATAATTTGACTTCTTCATTTCCAATTTGTATCCCCTTGATCTCTTTTAGTTGTCTTATTGCTCTATCAAGAACTTCAAGTACTATACTGAAGAGATATGGTGAAAGTGGGCATCCTTGTCTTGTCCCTGAATTTAGAGGAAATGCTTCAAGTTTCTCTCCATTTATTTTGATGTTGGCCACTGGCTTGCTGTATATTGCCTTCATTATTTGTAGGTACAGTCCTTGTATGCCCCTTCTCTCCAGAAGTTTTAGCATGAAGGGGTGCTGGATTTTGTCAAATGCTTCTTCTGCATCTAGCGAGATTATCATGTGGTTTTGTTCTTTCATCCTCTTTATATGGTGAATTACGTTGATAGATATTCGTATGTTGAACCATTCCTGCATTCCTGGGATGAAGCCTACTTGATCATGGTGTATGATACTTTTGATGTGTTCTTGAATTCGGTTTGCTAGTATTTTATTAAGTATTTTTGCATCTATGTTCATGCGGGAGATTGGTCTGAAGTTCTCTTTGTTGGGTCTTTGTGTGGTTTAGGAATCAGGGTGACTGTGGCCTCATAGAATGAGTTTGGCAGTGTTCTTTCTGATTCTATTTGGTGAAAGAGTTTGAAGAGTATTGGTGTTAGCTCCTCTTTGACGGTCCAGTAGAATTCCATGCTAAGCCATCTGGCCCTGGGCTTTTTTTGGTTGGGAGATTTTCAATGACTGTTTCTATTTCCTTATGGGTTATAGGGCTGTTTAATCTGTTACTCTGATCTTGATTTAGCTTCAGTAGGTGGACTCTATCAAGAAAATTGTCCATTTTGCTTAAGTTTTCAAATTTGGTGGAGTATAGATTTTTAAACTAGGATCCAAATATTCTCAGAATTTCCTCAAAGATTTTTTAAAATTAATTTATTTTATGTGTATTGGTGTTTTGCCTGCATGAATGTCTGTGTGAGGGTGTCTGCTCTTGGAATTACAGACAGTTGTGAGCTGCCATGTGGGTGCTGGGAATTGAACCCTGGTCATCTGGAAAAGCAGTCAGTGCTCTTAACTGCTGAGCCATGTCTCCAGTCCTAAAGATTTTTTTTTTAATTAAAACTTTTTTGGAGCCGGATGTGGTGGCGCACAGCTTTAATCCCAGCACTTGGGAGGTAGAGGCAGGCGGATCTCTGTGAGTTCAAGGGCAGCCTGCTCTACAAAGTGAGTCCAGGACAGCCAGGGCTACACAGAGAAACCCTGGCTTGAAAAAAAAAAAACCATTTTGGCAATGAGACATGTCAGCTCCTGGCAACACCCCATTCTACTTCAAAGATGATGATGAGCATCAAAGAATCTAATTCTCCATTTGGAGATGGCTACATTTGTGGCAGGCTAACCATTTTTCAAAGGAGAAGCCCTTGCTTCAACTGTAGACAGAATGCTGTCCAAAATGGGCAAAATGGATGCAGGAAAGTTAACTGCTGAGGTTTGTAAGGTCAAGGTAGGCAAAAGGTCAAGGTAGGCAAGTTCTTCATAATACCTGCTTCACAGAAAAGTCTGTCAGATATTCTGAGTCAGAAGGACTGAAGATGATGCTCCAACATTACAGAGAAACCTTGAGTGACTGTCCAGATGGCCAGCAGTCTCTGTCATTGCTATAGTTTTGGAAGATGCTTGGTCTGCACTTCCTGTTTATTCAGATAATAGTTATCATTCTTAGGTCTCTGGTGGGATTGAAGGCTAGATAGTTATAGTGTCAGGGTAAGCTTAAGTTGTTTAGGATTGAAGAAAATTGGTTTAAGGTCTGAAAAGATGGTTTTAGGTTGCTAAATACATATAGACTGAACATTTATGAATGTAATTCTTACCAGATAGTATATAATTTATTGATGTTAGAAAAAGTCTTTTATTTAGACAAAAAAGGAAAATGTTACAGAATATTTGATCACATTGTGAACCCCCAGAGTTTGTGAATTGAAAAGTCTGTTTCTATTGCCAAATACGTATGGACTGGACATTGGGATGTATGTTATGCCTTATAATTTTCATAATTGTTGCCTAATTGTTAAAAAAAGGGGGGGGAGGGGAGGGAAGGGGATCTGGTGGCTATTCATGCATTTATATTCAGTCCCTACCACACTGTAATTTTCTTAATGTACTAGTCCAAGAAGAACAACAAAAAGAATAATTATAAGGAACATTACAAACTCTTACTGAGTTTTAAAATGGAAGTAAGACAATAAATAGGAATATCATTCTTACAAATGAAAAAAGAGTAAAGAAAAAAAAGTCTGTTTCTAATTATGGGATGGCTCACCCTTTAATCCAGGTAATCTGTTTACTGTAAATAAGTACTTATGGTATGGCTCAGCCCTAGCTCACACTTTTTTTTTTTTTTTGGTTTTTCAAGACATGGTTTCTCTGTGTAATAATCTTGGCTGTCCTGGACTCACTCTGTAGACCAGGCTGGTCTCTAACTCACAGAGATCCGCCTCTGCCTGCCTCTGCCTCTCAAGTGCTGGGATTAAAGGTATGCGCCACCATGCCTGGCCAGCATACACCTTTCATCCAAGAGCTTTCTGTACACAGGATTAAATAAAGTTAACACTAGGTCAAGAGGCAGAGCAAGAAACCAGCTGACAGGAGTTAAACAGAAAGGAAGGACATTGAGCTAGAGGGTATTTAAAACAGCGTGAAGTAGTAGTTTGGTCTTCCTTCTGGAGCTTTTTAGCTCTGGGCTTTTTCCTCTAGGGTTTTCAGCTGAATAAGAAAGTTAGCTGGGTGAGCTAGCAAGCTTTTTCCTTCTGGGATGTGAGTCAAGTAAGAAGGCTTTTTGCTTCTGGGACTTTGGCTGGAACAGGAAGATCAGCTGGGTGCTTTCTCTGCCTCTATGAGCTAGCAGGTTTTCTTCTGAGTATCAGGCTTGTGTGTCTTCATGGGTAATCAAATAAATGGGATATTTTAGTTTTTTAAAACAACATGGCTTTGACTACATAGTGAGATCCAGGTTAGTATAGGCTACCTGAGAACATCTCTCAAAAGCTAGATGTTGGGGTCTCAACTCAGGAGTGTGTGTAGGGGAGTAAAAACCAAAAGCTACTGAGGGGTTTGCTGGCCACCCAGTCTAGACAAACAGCCAGGTCTGTATTCAGGGAGAGGCCTTGTCTCCAAAAAATTAAATGGAGCACAACTGAAGAAAACACTCAATGTTGACTTTGGCATCCACATGCACACACATACAAACACCTACATCTACTACACACACTCACATACACACACACACACACACACACATACAATATAGGAATAGGAAGATAATTTAAAAGGCATTCAAGATGTGTGCGTGAGTGCATATTTCATGAAGTCATTTATTTTACCAATAAAACAAAAGTGTTTAAATATACAGTAATAGTCCTATGATAGGAAGTAACATGTTACACCATCTTTTTTTTAAATGTTTATTACTTCAAGTTACATCTCCATCACAATCCCCTCCCTCCACCCCCATTGGCCCTACCCTCCCATCCTTTCCCCCTTCTCCCAGAACTCCCAATTCTATTTTTTTTTAACAATTAGGCCATAATTATGTTAATTATAAGGTATAACATACTTTCCCAATGTCCGGTCCATACATATTTGGCAACTGATATTAATATTCTATTATCTATCTCCATGAGTTTAAAGTTCTATATCTAATTCATTTTCCATCTAATTTGCAATACCAACTTAAAAACATCTTCTTAGACCTAGAACATCCTTTTAATTTCTAAACAACTTAAAATTTAACTGTGAGATTATAACTATCTAGTTTTCAACCACATCAGAGACCTGAGGATAAATATATCTGATTATTCAGGAAAGAAGAATCTCCATTTGGAGATGGTTGCATTAATGGCAAGCCTGTCACTGGGCAAGAAAAATCCCTTGCTTCAACTGTGGACAAAATGCTGTCCTAAAAGAACAAAACTTGGAAGCAGGTAAGTTGACAGTCTAGCTCTGCCAAGACAGGGTAGGCAAGTCCTTCATAATTCCTGCTTTACAATTAATGTCTGTCAGAGATATTGGATCAAGAGGCTGAAGACAGGTGCTCTAATGTATGGAGAGAAATTGGGGACTGTCCAGGCAACCAGTTGTCTGTCGTTTCTTAGTTTTGGAAGCTACACAATCTTTTTAAAATGTAAAGCACCTAATAAATTATTTTATGCTACATATCTGTGTTTCTGTATGTATTGTATGTGCACAGGTGTGCATGTGTATGTGGTATGTTGACGTGCCACCAAACTCCTGACATATACCTGCCTTAACCTGGGTTTATAGGCACAAGTAGTCATATTAGGCTTTTATATAAGTATAGGAAAGTTGAATTCAGGCCTTCTTGCTTTAACAGCAAAGGCTCTTATCCACTGAACCATCTCCCTACACTACATATTTCTTGGAGAAATTGTATGAAATTAGCCCTGTCTCTTGGATCTTATTTATATTACAGGAGTAATAAAATTTATTTGGGGGACTGAGGATATGGTTCAGTGGTAAAGTGCTTACATAATGTGTGACATTCTGGGTTCAATTCCTTATACCACAAAAAAACAAAACAAGGACAACACTACTTGTAAGAGAACAGGGCAAACAGAGGGCAAGTCACAAGCTATACAGATCACTTCCTTTGGGATAAAAGATCTAGAGCTTTCTGAAGAAGGTGGGGTATGGATTGAAGCATTATAAAAATTGCACAGATAATACAAAATGGGAAGTACTCAAGCATAGGCAAAGTCCAAATGGAAAAATATTGTGATTTGTTTATGGAATTGGTAGTAGGAACTGAAAAGACTTTGGAAATTCACTATTTCTACTGAGGTTTTGAATCTGAGCCAGTGTCATGATTTGTTTTATTATACTTTAAAATTTTTAAAGAGGTAATTCATATGTTTTTGAGAATGAAGATCCCTATGAACACTATGGCCTTCACAGGAGTGTACACTGGTTAATATGTATCTAGCACTAAGACATGGTATGCTTTTCTGAAACTTCCTTCATGAGAAGATAGGATGGTTCCAAGCCACAGGAGATACAATATCATTATTTTTCTCAAAGGTAGTGTAGAATGACTGTGGTGGTGGCACACTCCATTAATTCCAGCACTCAGGAGGCAGAAGCAGATGTATCTCTGAGTTCAAGGTCAGCCTAGTCTACAAAGCAAGTTCCAGGACAGCCAGAGCTACATGGAGAAACCCTGTTTCAAACTGCCCTGCAAAAGAAAAAGTAGTGGAATATCTATGTCTTATTTACTAAAATATATAACCCACAAAACAAGAGCTTTTCAGCCTCAGTCATTTTCAGAATGAGGAAGGGATGTGAATGGTGTCCTTACAGTTTCAGCCTGACTATTCCTTAGAAAGTTCTCTAGATCAGCCCTTGCTTTCCAATGAGTCAGGGAAGCCTGTTCCCTGTTTCTAGGGAGCTATCCTCAGAGTCACCTTCTGTCATGACTAGAATCTTTGCAAAAAAAAAAAAAATTGTACAAATCTAGCTGATATGTATCCTTGGAGAATGTGTCCATGTGAGGGTGTCAGCTGATCTGTTGTCAAGTAATAAGACTCCCATATGCAAGATGCAGCAGAAAAGAGTCACCAGGAGGGCAGTAGAGAGGTCAAGATTGTCAAAACATCTACTTAGGCAAGTCCTGTCTTAGCCATTCATAAGTAGGGGGGGCTAAGGTAAGTTATTCAAGTTCTATGGCCTTGGTTTCTCACTTGGTAAACCAAGCCTATGAGGGATAAATGGGACAATATCTGCAAAGTACCTAATTTGCAGTTGTCATTACTACTGCATGCCTCTTACTGCATGTATGACAGGAAGAGTTCATGACTCACTCCCAGTAGAGGAATTTAAAAGACAATATAGAGTCTAGACCCTCCTGGTGTCTCTAAAATCAAGTAAAAGAAAAAGATTTTTATGCTTAAGCACAATGGTAACTAGGCCTGTAGTGAATAGAGATACAAGACCATGCCTATCTGCCTGCCATGCCAGAGAAGGAACCAAACAGAACCAACACCTTTTTGCAAAAGAAGTTCAAGTAGAGGGTGGGGATTTATTAAGTAGTAGAATGCTTGCCTAGGAAGTAAAAGGCCTCAGCTACAAAACAAAAAAAGAAGGAAAGAGGGGGGAAGGAAGAAGAGAGGAGGAGGAAGAGGACACCTGCAGACCACTGCAGGCATATACACATACACACAGATATTTTTATGTTTTTGAGATTATAATTACATCGTTTCTCCCTTCCCTTTTCTCCCCCACCCCAAGCAAACCTTCCCATATATCCCTCCTTGCTCTTTTTCAAAAATATATATTTGCATATATATGTATATATATTTATATATTAAATACATAAGTACAATCTGCTCAGTCTATATAATATTACTTGTATGTGTATTTTCAGGACTGAACACTTGGTATTAGATAACCAATTGGTGTGCTCTCCCACGAAGACTATTTCTCCCACATTCAGCATTCCTTAACTGCCTGTAGTTCTTGGTATAGGGTTGAAGCCTTGTGGTTTTCTTCTGTCCACATTAACATGTCTATTGTTATTATCCTTGTTCATAAATATTTTAGAAATAAGTTCAATGCATATGAATATCCAGTGAGATCAAACAAAAGGAGACAAATTTTAAAATCTTGCCTGGAATGGTGGCACTCACCTTTAATCCCAGCTCAGGGGGGCAGAACCAGATGGATCTCTGTGAGTTCAAGGCCAGCTTGGTCTATACATTGAGTTTCAGGCCAGCCAGGGTTACACAATGAGACTTTGTCTCAAAAAAAAAAGGTTTTAAAAAGGACATCTACTCTAATATCATGCCTGACTACAAAAGAAGAGGCAGAAACCATTCATTCATCTGTGAACATAGGACTGCTGAGTTTCTCACTGAAGGGAATAAATATCTGAGCCACTCATTTCCTTAGCATGCAGAGTGCCTATACCTCAAGAGGCAGATGAGTAGCTTTGACTTTTTTTTTAACTTTTATTCTTCTCTTACACATTATATCCCCTCCCTCCACTCCTCCCAGTCCCTTATCCCCATCTCTCCCCCAGATTAATTCCTTCTCTGTCCCCCACCCTCCACAAACAAGAAAGAAAAGATCAGGCTTCCCAGGGATGTCCACCGAACATGGCCTAACAAGATATAGTAAGACTGAGCACAAGAGCTGGAGAGATGGATTAGTGGTTAAGAGCACTGGCTACTCTTCCAGAAGACCTGGGTTCAATTCCCAGCACCCACATGACAGCTCACAATTGTCTATAACAATTGTTCCAGGGGCTCCAACACCCTTATACATATATAGATACAGGCAAATCACCAATGCACATGAAATAAAAATAAAAAATATTTAAAAAAAAGACTAAGCACAAACCCTCATATCATGGCTGGACATGGGAACCTAGCAGGCGGAAGAGTCTCAACCACAGCAAGAGTCAAAGACACCCCAATTCCCATTGTTGGGAGTCCCACAAGAAGCTACACAACCATAAGGTATATGCAGAAGACCTGACTCAGACCCATACAGGACCTGTGTTTTGTCACTACAGTTTCTGTGAGCCCCTATGAGCCTTGCTTAGTTGATTTTGTGGCCCACGTTCTAATGGTGTCCTCTACCCTTCTAGCTCCTACAAGCCTTCCCCCCATCTTCTGTGGCATTTGGCTGTGGGTCTCTGCATCTGCTGCCATCAGTTGCTGGATGATGTCCCTTTGATAACAATTGGGCTAGGAACCAATCTATGAGTACAGCAGAACATCATTAGGGATCATTTCACTGCCTTTTTTTTTTTTTAATGCCAATCGTGTTTGGTTGTATCCTGGGTCTCTGGGCTGTCCTGCCTCTGGTTCCTGGCCATCCAGAGAGTGTCAGGCATGGGCTTCCAATTGTGACATGAGTTGGCCACTCCCACAAGTTGTGTGCCACCATTACCTCAGCACGTCTTGCAGACAGGACAGAAGTCTAAGGTTTTATGGCTGGGTATATGTTCCAGTCCCACTGCTAGGACCCTTGCCTGGTTATAGAAAATGGCCAGTTCGGGCTCCATAGCCCCCATTACTAGGAAACTTCCCTAGGGTCACTCTCATGGATTCCAGAGTTTCCACTGCACTAGGTTTCTACATCATCCCCCAAGTGTCCCTCAATTTCAGTCATCTCTCCCACCTCCACCGCCCATATGACATCTCCTATTCCTATTCCCACCATCCCCAGTGAGCTCTGACTTTTTACTATAAACATCAGCAACACTATTAAAGTACAGGTTCTAGATCAGGCTCCACTATAGTGCAGCTGCACATGCCCATGAAGCCACTCTGTCTCTTGCAAGCAGTACAAGGGTATCTGCTGTATTTGGAATACATCCTAAGAATCTGGCACAGATAAATCACAAATTATTCATTGAATAAATTTGGGAATTCAACTCTCTTTAAAGGTTTGGTATTCCACTTACAACATCAAGGTAGAACAAAATAAGGAGATTTGAAAACTTGCTTGGGCCTTTAAAAAAAAAAATCTGTAAGAAAGGTCTTTAAAAAGCTCTGTGGATGAAGGTTTGTTACCAAACATGAGAACCTGAGTTTGATCCCCAGACTCTATAGTATAAGGAGAAAACTTGACTCCTGTCTGTTCTGACCTTCTGATCATGCCATGCACGCACTATACACACATAGTAATGAAAACAATAATAATAAGAATTAAATATTCTAAAAGTTTTTGAAATAATTACCAGTCACTTAATAAATAGATTAGGGTTACAGGCTGATGGGTGTGTTCTTAGGAGAGTTTGTTACTGTATGAACATTACATAGTGTTTACATAAACAGATGCTTACCCATATCAGTAGGCAATACAATCTTAGGGTTCACCATCATGTGCGTAGTCTGTCACTAACTGAAAGCCCTTTCATGACACATGACTATATCAGCAAGAATCAAAAATTAAGTTCTTAGACTTGTTTCCACAGATATTGACAATAGTTCATCCTTCTGAAATGACCACCCTTTTCTCATTGCTGCCCCCAACTTGTGGCCTGTCTCTAGCACTAATGCATGCAGTTTGGTGTCTGTATTTTCCCAATACCAACACAGTTCTAATCAAGGTGACAAAGGTTCTCCAATGGTAGACGAAAAGGAAAACTACCATATTGAGTTGAAGAATGTCAGGGATGAAGAGGTAAAGAGTCTCTTCATTTAATACATTCTTCTTTGCCAAAGGACCTACAAATCCAGTCTCTCCGCCTCTCAAATGATACTTGGTGATTAAACTATTTATTTCTTAGCTTTGATTATTCAAACACACCCCAAAACCCTAAAAGTCTATGGAATCTACCATTGCCCTAGCCACGTAAGTACCTCTAAAACCTACTCTTTTGTCTTCATTCTTGTCCTCCTGTATAGTCATAGTTCTCTAGAGGAACAGAACTGAAAGAATGAATATATGGGATGTATTAGAACAGCTTACAAAAGCCGGGCGTGGTGGAGCACGCCTTTAATCCCAGCACTTGGGAGGCAGAGGCAGGCGGATCTCTGTGAGTTCGAGGCCAGCCTGGTCTACAAAGCGAGTCCAGGACAGCCAGGGCTGTTACACAGAGAAACCCTGTCTCGAAAAACCAAAAAAAAAAAAAGAACAGCTTACAAGCTTGTGGTCTAGCTAGTTCAACAACGGCTGTCTACCAGTGAAAAATCAAGAATATAATAGTTGTTCAGTCCACGAGGTTGGATGTCTCAGCTGGTCTTCAATACATTGGAATCCAAAGAAATAGGCTCTAATGTCAAGAAATAAGCTTACCAGAGAGAGAGAGAGAGCAAATGGGCAAAAATCAAGAGCTTCCTTCTTCCATGTCCTTTACATAGGCCAGAAGGTTGGCTCAGATTTAAGGTGGATCTTCCCACCTCAAAAGATCTGGATTTGGTGTAAGTCTTCCCATTTCAAATGATTTAATTAAGAAAAATCCATTCCAAGTACACCCAGTCCATATTCTTGATGGGAGCTTGTCTACATACCTTCTGGGCATGTAGGAGGTACAGGCATATAATTAATACCACATCTGATCAGAGGAATCTTTTAAAACCACAATGAAAATGTCACTTAAATATTCTCAGAGCTCATGACAAGCTTTTCCACATTTCTCTGGGCTTTAGCTTCCTTCTGTGAGACAACTGATTATCCATACAGCCACAAAACACCACCTCCTCATTACCAAATTTCCTCAGAAAAAAAAAACTTTCTTCCTATGTTCATAAGGAAGCTGAATTTAGGCAAAATGTTCTGATTAAGAAATTCTCTGGGGCTGGAGAAATGGCTCAGTGGTTAAGAGCACTTGCTGCTCTTCCAGAGGTCCTGAGTTCAATTCCCAGCAACCATATGGTGGTTCACAAACATCTATAATGTGATCTGATGCCCTCTTCTGGAATGCGGGTATACATGCAAATACAGTATTCAATACATAAAAATAAATAAATAAATCATTTAAAAAAGAAAAAGAAAGAAATTTTCTGTTGCCAGGCATGGTAGTGCACACCTTTAATCCCAGCACTCGAGAGGCAGAGGCAGGCAGATCCCTAGGAGCTCAAGGCTATCCTCGTCTACATAGTGAGTCCAGCACAGCCAGGGATACACAAAGAAACCCTGTCTCGAAAAACCAAGAAAAGAAAGAAAGAAAGAAGGAGGGAGGGAGGAAAGGAGGGAAAGAAAGAAGGAAGGAACGAAGGAAGGAAGGAAGGAAGAAAGGAAGGAAGGAAGGAAGAAAGGAAGGAAGGAAGGAAGAAAGGAAGGAAGGAAGGAAGGAAGGAAGGAAGAGAAAGAAAAGAAAGGAAAGAAATTCCCTGTCCATATTGGAAAAAATCCAGAGGAAAAAAAAAAACTTTGAGGGCTGGAGAGGTGGCTCAGAGGTTAAGAGCACTGGCTGCTCTTCCAGAGGTCCTGAGTTCAATTCCCAGCAACCACATGGTGGCTGGCAACCATCTATAATGAGATCTGGTGCCCTCTTCTGTCCTGTAGGCATGCATGCAAACAGAACACTGTATACATAATAAATAAATAAAATCTTTTTTAAAAAAAAACTTTGAGTAAATGGTTTAGAAAAATATTTTTAGACTCTTTTCAAGACAGACACAAGCATTTGGAAAGCAGAGGAAAGATAGCCCAGAGTTATCATAAGAATGCTATAATATTGGGGCTTGACACCAACACCCTCTTCAATACAACCTTTATATACATGTGATCATTACTCTTCACTTAAGCCTTTCTACACAAAATTACTGAAAGGGAACATTTTAATTGCAAAACTATCCAGATAAGAACTCAACTTATATAAAATAAATGAAACAAAATAAAATAAAACTTCATGTCATCCTCTGTCTTGGGGTTACCAATAGATAATATGTACAAAAGCCACATGTAGAACAAGATAAATGATTTTACCATCCCAGAACTTCAGAAGTAGGGGCAGAAGGATCAGAAATTCGAGGCCAACTTTAGCTTACAGAGTGAGTTTGAGGTCTGCCTGGGCTATATCAAACACCCATAATACATGCAAGGCTGAGCACAGAACACTTACCTAGAGCATTTCTCAAAAACATTTTTAGAGGGAGGATTCTGCTTCAAATTCGATTTACAGTTTCTCACAACAGCTGGAGGTATCTGTGGTAAAGGGACTTCTGAGTTCTGAATATTGCACAAACCAAACACAACAATTAGTGTTTTCATAGTTTACCAATCAATCCTACAAAGAACCTAATGCCTACTATACATTCTTTAAAGTATGTGAAATAATAAGTCACAGTAACCCCCAAGTACCACTCTCCAGCATCAGTCTGCTTTCTAGACCTGTTCTTATAAACTCAAAATATGTACAGAAAACAGGATCTCAAACAGGAATTTGTATACCCAGATTTACTGCCTCATCAGTCTTTAAGCCAAAAGATCAGAATAGCAAGGCTGGTGATGTGGCTGATAGGTAGGTATTTGTCTAGCATAGAAACTGATTTAGTCTCCAGCACTGCACAAGCTTCACATGAAAAACAGCCCATGTCCATGAATGGATGGCTGGATAGACATAAAAAGGAGTAAAAATACTACTACTACTACTACTACTACTATTGTATATGGGTGTTTTGTTTGCATGTATGGGCAAAACGTGTGTAGTGCCAAAAGAAATCTGAAGAGGACATCAGATTCCCTGGAACTGGAGTTATAGACAGTTGTGAGCCATCATGTGGGTGCTGAGAGTCAAACCCAGGTCCTGTGGAAGAGAGCCAGTGCTCTTAATCACTCAGCTATCACTCCAACTAATGAAAAAGCTTTTTTAAAAGACATTCTTGGGCTAAGAACATAACTCAGTGGTATAATATTTTCCTTGAGTTCAATCCCTAGCACTACAAAATTAATTAATTTTTTAAAAATTAGAAAAGAGGTCTGGAGAGATGGCTCAATGGTTAAGAGCACTGGCTGCTCTTCCAAAGGATCAGGGTTCAAATCTCAGCATCCACATGGCAGCTCACAGCTGTCTGTAATGGCCTGGCATGGTAGCTCACACATTCAATCCCAGCATTCAGGAGTCAGAGGTAGGTGGATCTCTGTGAGTTTAAGGCCAGCCTAGTCTACACAGTGAGTTCCAGGATAGCCAGGGCTACACAGAGAAACCCTGTCTCAAAAAAAAAAATTAGAAAAGAAAATTTGACTCATTCTAATTTTATAATATGGATGATCATTAAGAACATTATATTGAATAAAATAAACCTATCCCAAAAGAATTAATTTCACTTATAGATATATATGGGTAGTAAATCTGAAAATGTTTGGAAGTTGAAGAGTAATTGATATGTGTGGAAGAGAAAGTCAGTGCTTTCTTTTTGCAAGATAAAAAGGCTCTAGAGAGTGTTTACATAGCACTGTGAATACATTTGACATTACTGTACTTACACTTAGAAACAGATACCACACACTCTGGTCACAGCACATAGAGAAATCAAGTTGGTACTGACTAGGAAGTTCTCACCTGGCTACTTTGCTTTCATAATACCAGAAGGTGCTATGTGCGTTTCTCAGGAAGAATAAGTCACCAACAAGCTTATTAGTATCTATGGAACCCTCAGCCACCGTGGGACAGCACATTCCTTACCCACAAGACCCAGGTACTCTCTTTGGAAGAGGGGAAAGAAAGATTAGAAGACCTACAGGTTGAGAAGGTCTGGATCAAAATGGCGTTTTCTGGAATATGACAAGACCACTACATTCAAGAACTCAGCCAGGTGTGGTGATACAACCTTTAATCCCAGCACTCGGGAGGCAGAAGCAGGTGGATCTCTGTGAGTTTGAGGCCAGCCTGGTCTGCAGAGTGAGTTCCAGGATAGCCAGGGATACACAGAGAAACTTTGTCTTGAAAAGTCTTAAAAAAAAAAAAAAAAAAGCCGGGCGGTGGTGGCGCACGCCTTTAATCCCAGCACTTGGGAGGCAGAGGCAGGCGGATCTTTGTGAGTTCGAGGCCAGCCTGGTCTACAAAGTGAGTCCAGGACAGCCAAGGATACACAGAGAAACCCTGTCTCGAAAAACCAAAAAAAAAAAAAAAAAAAAAAAAGGAAGAGACAGAATGTGAGGGTTGAAATTGGAAAGGATTAGAGGGAAGAATGGGAAGTATCAAAATGCATTGTATGCATGAATAAAATTCTCAAATAATTAATGAAAATATTATGTTAAGAAGAAAACTTTTGGGCATGGTGGCACATGTCTTTAATCCCAGAAAGCAGAGTCAGGAGAATCTCTGTGAGTTCAAGGGCAGACCAGTTTACAGAGTGAGTTCTAGGACTGCCAGGGCTATGAACAGAGACTCTGTCTCAAAAAGCAAAAAACAAAAACAAAGGACTGAAGAGATGGTTCAGTGGTGAAGAGCAGTGGTTGCTCTTTCAGAGGGTCTGGGTTCAATTCCCAGCACCTATATGGCAGTTCACAACTGCCTGTAACACCCTCACACAGACATACATGCATTCAAAACACCAAAGTACATAAATAAAAATAAAGTATAAAAAAAACCAAAGAAATTGTTAATGTAAATTTCATATTTTAAATAACAAAAATTAAACATACAGGTACATAGCTTCAGAAACAAATATTTCATCCTCATACAAACAGGAAATTATACATACATATATATATATATTTACACACACATATATAGAGAGAGAGAAAGGGAGATTTTGTAAGCAATCACTGATTAAACATTCCATTTTCCTATTTTTCTACTGCAAACACAATTACCACCAACATCTCTAGTCATTTGGTTCCCGTAGAATGGGTTCTTAAAAATAGAATTACTACACCAGGCAGTGGCAGTGCACATTATTTCCAGCACTTCAGAAGCAAGGGCAGATGGATGTCTATGTTCGAGTCCAGCCTCGTCTACAGAGGGAGTTCCAGAATAGCCAGGGCTACAGAGAGAAACCCTGCCTTGAAAAAACAAACAACAAAATAGAATTACCAGATCAAAACCACACACTTAGCAAGATAAACGTTTCACTTTTTATTCACTGTGTTTTGGTGGTTTTGCCTGCATGTGTAGCTGTGCACCATGTGTGTGCAGCAGTCTCAGAGGCTAGGCTAGAAGAGGCATCCAATCCTCTCACACTACAGTGAGACTACTGTGAGCTGCCACTTGTATGCTAGGAGCCAAACCACACCCCTCTTAACCAAGAAGCCATCTCTCCAGCTCCAACCATGGTCCTCTGGAAGTGCAGCCAGTGCTCTCAATTGTTAAGCCACCTCTCCAGCAATACACACATTTTTTTTTAAATGTACATTGGTGTTTTTGCTTGTATGCACGTCTGTGTGAGGGTGTCAGATCCCCTGGAACAGGAGTTACAAACTGTTGTGAGCTGACATGTGGGTGCTGGGAACTGAACCCAGGTTCTCTGGAAGAACAGTCAGTGTTCTTAACCACTGATCCATCTCTCCAGCCCAAATACACATATCTTAAATACTGATATTCACCATGAAACTCCCCCTAAAATGGGTCTACCACTTTAAACTCTCATGGACAGTGTCTCTGAGTCCCAGTTTCCTATTAAAACAAAAACAAAAAAAACCTTATGCAAGGGATTCTAGAAGAAGAAAGCATATGAGAAAATAGTTGCCTAGATTCAGAAAAAAGAATCCACATGGTATTTAGTTGTTTAATTTGTAATTGAAATCCATAAATTCCAGACTGACTTCTGGCTATGCAGAATCCAGCTACTATCAAAACTTTCTGTTTTCTGTAAATCAAAGCAGTTGAAGGACTGATCAAAACATATAAGAGAAAATCAACAGGTGAAAATTAACAATACTATTATAATCCATAATGATTCATAGCTGTAATCTATAATGACTTGTTATCTAACAGATTTAAGGCACTTTAGTATCTCATTGAACCTCACTGTGATGCATGAGGAAATGGGCTCAAGAAGTTACAGAACTTCCTGATGTACCACAAACAGTAAGTGGTCTAACACCTTGCAAAACTCTCAAGCCCAGTTTATTCCCATGGAACAGGATGTAAGAATAAGTTGAGTCTACTCCTCTCACTATTTATGAAAAGGAGTTTGCTTGTTCCTTTATTCAACAAATGCACATTATACTAGGCTATATCTAAGCATTTTATTCATTTTTGATGAAACTATAAATGGAATTATTTTCTTAATTTGTTGTTCTTACTTACTAGTGTATAAGATAACCACAAAATTTTGTATAACAATCTAGTACCTATCAGCCTTGCCAAACTCATTTATTAGCTCCAGTAATGTTTCTTCTTATTTATATATAAGTAGAGTCCTTAGAATTTTCTATATACAAGATCATATCACCCTTTTTTGAAATTTATTTTTAACATGTATGTGTATAGGTGTTTGTAAGCATATATGTCTGTGTACCACTGTGCTCCTGGTACCCTTGGAGACTAGGACATCAAATTCTCTTCTGTAATTTTTATAACTCTAATGACAGATGGTTGTAAGCCACCATGTGGGTGCTGGAAATCCAAGCTAGGTGGCTCTAAAAGAGTACCAATGCGCTTAACTGTTGAACTACCTCTCCAGTTCCTATATCTTCTTTTTCATACCTAACTGCCTGGCTAGAATCAACACCAAGGAACTGCAAGTCAAACCTCTAGCTCAACAGATAAAGCAAGAAGAAACTATCTTGTCTTGTTCCTAATCTTAGAGAGAACATGTAATCTTTCACGTTTAAATGTGCTGTTATCTATATTTTACAGATGTCCTTTATCAAGCTGAACAAAGTTCCATTCCAATCCTAGTTTGGCCAGCTAGTGGTGGTGTACGCTTTTAATCCCAGATCTTGGGAGGTAGAGACAGGTGGATCTCTGTGAGTTAAAGGCCAGCCTGGTCTACAAAGTGAGTTCCAGGATAGTCAAGGATACACAGAGAAACCCCGTCCTGAAAAACTTAAAAAAAAAAAATCCTAGTTTGTTCAATATTTTTATTATACAAGGTTGTAGATTATCCAATTATTTCTATATCTATTTTTATAACTTTATTCTACTAACATTGTGCATTATATTAATTTGATTTAACATATTAAACTAGTTTCATAATCCCAGAAAAACCCTAATTAGTTTTTAGTTATTCTACTTAATTATAAAATGAAACTGGCTTAATTTTAGTAGGATAATAACTTCTCATTTTGATTAAAAGATAATGCCTCGGGCTGGAAAGATGGCTCAGCAGTTAATAACACTGGCTGCTTTCCCAAAGGACCTGGGTTCAAATCCTAGCACCCACATGGGTGTTCACAGCTGTCTGTAATTGTTGGGCATGGTGGCACACACCTTTAATTCCAGCACTCAGAAGGCAGAGGCAGGCAGATCTCTATGAGTTCACCCTAGGTCACCCTAGTCTACGAAGTGAGTCCAGGACAGCCAGGGCTGCACAGAGAAACCCTGTCTTGAAAAACAAAAACAAAAACAAAAGCAAAACAAACAAAGAGAAAACAAGAATAAGCCCTCTACAGGCACATATACACATGTGCACTTACATACACACACACACACACACACACACACACACACACAAATTCGAAAAAAAGAAAAAGAGGAAAAAATGAAGTTCACAAATATCTTTCATCAAATGCTGCAGTTTGAGTATCTCATTTCTCCAAAACTCATGTTAAGATTTAACTGGCATTTTAATAATACTGGGATCTAGGATCTTTAAGTACATGAGTACAGAGCCCTCCTGAATGGATTACTGCCTGTCTAGAGCAGTGGTTTTCAACCTTCCTAATGTTTGCGACCCTTTAATACAGTTCCTGATGTTGTGGTGAACCCAACCATAAAATTACTTTCATTATTACTCCATAACTGTAATTTTGCTACTGTTATGAATCATAATGTAAAATATCTGATATTTCCAATGGTCTTAGTTGACTCCCCCAGAGGTGGTGACCCACAGGTTGAGAACCACAAGTCTAGCGTGTGGGCTTGCCCCTTTCTACATTCTCTTTTTGCCCTTCTCTAAATATTATCTTTAAACTTTGTATATAATTTTTCTTTGTTTTGTTTTTTTGTTTTTTTGATTTTTGGAGACAAGGTTTCTCTGTGTAGCAGCTCTGGCTGTCCTGGACTTGCTTTGTAGACCAGGCTGGTCTCAAACTCAGAGATCTGCCTGCCTCTGCCCCCACCCCCAAGCACTGGGATTAAAGGTGTGCAACACCACTACCCAGCTCTTTTTTGTTTGTTTTTTAAGACAGAGTCTCAAGAAGTAGTCGTGGCTGGACTGGATGGAACTCACAATGTAAACCAAATTGGTCTCAAACTTATGAGATCTGCCTGCTTCTGCTTCCCAAGTGCTGGGATTAAAAGTATGCACCACTGCCTCTCAGTGTGGCTGGTGGCACACATGTTTAATTCCAGCACTTGGGAGGCAGAGGCAGGTGGATCTCTCTGAATTTGAGACCAGCTTGGTCTACAGAGTTAAGATCCAGACAGCCAGGGCTGCATAATGAGAACCTGTCTCAAAACAAAATCCCTCATATTTTAAAAATTTTTAAAACCCCCCCAAAACCAAAAGGTAATTAACAGCAGGATAAAAGCCTGGCATTTTTGTCTTTCTCTTTTACTTTGGTTCAGATTCTGTTTAACTCTACACCTAGGTAAGTTAGTCATTAAAAGCAGAAAGGGTATTCTACCAACAACTTTTCCAATGTCTAGTTCCCAGAAAGGATCCTGAAAAACCCAAATGTTGTCCTAACCTTATAGTCACCTGAATCCCAGGAATGGCAAAGCCTTTCTGACATATTACCCTATGATGAAAAAATGATACCCCACCCCTAAATAGGAGAAGTTATCACTGGAGATAGACTGTCCCCTTAGGGGGTAAGAATTTGTCTGAGGTCACTTTACAATACCAGAACTGAGACAATGATCAACAAGTCAGATCATACCATGTGGTAGAAGTTAGGCCTCTTTAGTGAAATTAGTATGCAGTTCACCTTAGCATCTGGCACCACATAAGGAGGATCCAGGTGTTCCTTGAACACAAAAACACAAATTGCACTGTTGAAGAGGTGCAGCTAAGAAACCTCACAAGCCACAGGTGATGTTAGTTGCTGCAAGAAACCATGGGACTGCTGGATATCGGGTGAAATCTTGTGGGCTCACGAGACCACCAAGGATCAAGAGATGATGAACTACATAAACCAGAGAGCTCCACGTGGCCATTCTCTTCCTCTAGCCCTCACAAGCTGAGAAGACATGCTGGAGAAGTGGACAGCAAGTATGGCATACTCAAGTCATTAGGCTGCAATAGTCATAAACTGAGGTGGAGTCCAAAAGAGAAAAACTTTTCATTGCAAGTCAGCTCAAGAGACCTTTTGCCATAATTTAGCCTATTAAGGCTGACAGAAAAAGCCAACGGAGTTCAGAAGCCACTTGGAGAAGCTTAGGTGGTGAAGCCTACACGGGCCAAGGAAGACTATAGAATGAGTCTCAGCTAATGGAAGAAACTGACCTCAAGCTCGAGGCTAGAATGGACTGAACTTTATAAGCTGGTCACAATCTGGTGGTTGAGGTAAACTGGCCATACAAACTAGCAAAATTAGGCCCAGCAGACACCAAGCTTGAAACAGACTGGCTGCTAGGACTACTGTAAATCAGGTTATCCTGCACAGGGACCTATGCTAAGAATATTAATATCCTTTTAAGAAAATTAAAATAAGATTAGTTGGGTGTTCTCAGATAGGATTTAGGCATTAGATTATAAGATATAGGTGTTTTATAGGTGTTTGTTAA
Source organism: Lophiomys imhausi (assembly GCA_907164525.1). Classification (NCBI taxonomy): domain Eukaryota; kingdom Metazoa; phylum Chordata; class Mammalia; order Rodentia; family Muridae; genus Lophiomys; species Lophiomys imhausi. The sequence goes on along the minus strand of CAJQZJ010031795.1, from coordinate 4,837,553 downwards.
GCACTAATAAAGTTAAGTGTTTAAATAAAACTATTGTTACAATACCATGACTTCATCATACATTCTTATCCCTCATCCCTTGCCCCAGTCCTTTCCTCTAAACCTAAAGCTCATGTCACTATACAGATGGCCTGAAATGCTTAATTTACATCTTCCTCAAATGTCTATTTTGATTAAAATCTTTTCTTTTCGCCATTAAAATTCCTTTCCTTGTGGCAAGTAGACAATCTAATATATTGGGACATATCTTCCATCCATGTCAGGTTTTGGCATAAGACTCTAGTTGTATTAATATTGCAACACATCAGAAAATCAACAGAACCGAGGGTGGAGAAACAGCCCTTTAATCCCAGCACTCAGGAGGCAGAGGCAGGCGGATCTCTGTGAGTTCAAGGCCAGCCTCGTCTACAAAGTGAGTCCAGGACAGCCAGGGCTGTTACACAGAGAAACCCTGTCTCGAAAAACCAAAAAAAAAAAAAAAAGAAAATCAAGAGAAATAAAAACTGTAACTGAAGAGATGGCTCAGCAGTTAAGAGCATTCATTGGCTGCTCTCCAGAGGACCCAGATTCAATTCCCAGCACCCACATCACAGCTCACAACTGTCTGTAATTTCAGTATCAGGGGACTTGATGCCCTCCTCTAGTCTCTGTGGACACTAGGCACACATGTGCACAAACATGCATGCAGGCAAAACACTCATTAACATTTTTCTAAAACCAAAGCCCCAGAAAACTAAAGAAGCGTTGTGATATGATTAAAAAAAAAAAAAAAGCTGGGCGTGGTGGGTCACCCCTTTAATCCCAGCACTCAGGAGCAGAGGCAGGTGGATCTCTGTGAGTTCAAGGCTACAAAGTGAGTCCAGGACAAGCATGGATACACAGAAAAACCCTATCTCAAAAAAGCACACACACATACACAAATAAACTAAGAGAAATGTACAAGCAGAGTCCCTGAGGTACAGACACTAAAACAGAAGGAATTTGGCAAGACATAGTGGTACATGTTTTCAATCTGAACAGTCCTCTCAGTCTGAGGCCAGCCTGTATGCATATGAAGTGCAAGGAAGGAGCTGGAGAGATGGCTCATTGGTTAAGAGAACTGGTTGCTCTTCCAAAGGACCCAGCTTCAAATCCCAACACATACATGGCAGTTCAATAATGACCGGGCGTGGTGGCGCATTCCTTTAATCCCATCATTCGGGAGGCAGAGGCAGGTGGATCTCTGTGAGTTCGAGGTCAGCCTGCCTGGTCTACAGAGTGAGTTCTAGGACAGCCAGGGCTGCATATAGAGATCCCTGCCTGTGTGGATATCTAACTAGCTAAAATAAAATAAAAGTAAACAAACAAACAAATAAATGGATTTGTTTTTTAAGAAGGAATAAGAACTAAGACTTAAAAAAATTTTAGGAAAAAATGTTACTTTTAGTTCAAATTAGGCAAATAAAATTCTCTTAATTTATGTTCTGCTTGAGGAAACAGAATTAAATTTTTGAATCAATTTTCTAAGAGGTTTGTTATTTTTTTCTTTTTTTTTTTTTTTGGTTTTTTCGAGACAGGGTTTCTCTGTGTAGCCCTGGCTTTCCTGGACTCACTTTGTAGACCAGGCTGGCCTCTAACTTGCAAAGATCCACCTGCCTCTGCCTCCCAAGTGCTGGGATTAAAGGCGTGCGCCACCACTGCCCGGCTGTTATTTTTTTCTTAATCTAAACAAAAACACAAAAGAGAAACATTTGTAAGAAATTAAAAACTTTAGCCGGGCGGTGGTGGCGCACGCCTTTAATCCCAGCACTTGGGAG
>CAJQZJ010031795.1:4769328-4802518 GCA_907164525.1 Lophiomys imhausi | reverse complement strand
GATCTCTTGGTAATGTATGCAATCCTCATAGAGACTGCTGAAGAAAGTGACTATCTCCTTTTACAAATATGACTATTGGGGTAGAGAGATTAAGAACTTTCAGAATCCTGGCTAGGAAGTAGCAAAGTTGGTGGGATTTTGTGATCACACTTTGAACCTACCAGGCCTTTGTGAGGAGAAGACAGAGGTGCAGGATCTCATACCTACAGTTAGTGATTGTGTCTGGATGAGATACTGCTCTCTCATCCTTCATAACTTCTCCATGCTCCTTGGGTCATAGTGTGACTTGTTCAGTATACCTAGATTGCCCCTGGGGGGTGGGGGACAACACTCAAATCGAGGGTCAGATTAAGGGTTTCAATGGCTACAAGGTATCTCATTGGTTGTGGATTTCTGAAGCTTCTGAATTGGATTATTAAAAAGGCCTTTTGTTAGCTGATGATACTCCATTGATGCTGCATTCAGCAGTGGCTCATATATATAAACTCTCTCAAGTGACAATCTATTGGCAAATGTAAAAACTTTTGCAAAAAACTTGGTACCGTAACACATGCCTGAAGTCCTAGCACTCTAGAGAAGGAGCAGGAGAATCAGTAGTGTGTGAGGCAATCCTTGTCCACAGAGGAAATTCAAGGCCAGCATGGGCATGAGGCTGGTTTTTTGTTTTGGGGGGTTTTTTAGAGGAATTTCTGCAAAGAATGGAAGTTCCTATACAACAAACTTAGGATCTCTTGAGGCCATAAATATTCCTTGTTCCCCCTCCATCCTTGTCTTGCCTTAGGGCATTCAACCTCGGGTCTGAATACTGAATATGTTTGTTACTGCTACTAGAAGGATACCCAGTTTTCAGGTACTTGCAATTAGTTGTTCACATCAAGATAAATGGTGTTTTAAGGTGTAAAGAGTGAAGTGTGCTCCCTCTTGATAAGCTCAGTTGGGACAGTTTCACACATAAAAGCACAACTATAAATTCTCTGGGAATGTTCAGGGGATAAACTCCTTCCTCCCCGTGGAAGAGAGCCAAACACCTTTCCAAGTGAATCATACCTACAGTGAAAATTTCCAAATTGTAACACTGACAAGTAGACTCCAAAAAGGAAAATGATTATCTCACTACCATCAAGTGTAAGTTGATTTTTCTCTTCTCAAAGTTCTATCACAGGTAAGGCCTGTCATTGATGAAAATATGCTATGAACTTTGATGTCATAGTGTATAGCTCTCAACTTCACAGCCCCTTGTGATGGCCTCTTCAGTGAAGATTACAGAAATTTTGTGTGAGATTATGTATGATCTGTTTTTTGTTTTGTTTTGTTTTTAGCGAACCCAGACTTTACTAAAGGAGTACAAAGAAAGGAACAAATCCAATGTATTTACAGACAAACGCTTTGGGGAGTATAATAGCAACATAAGTCCAGAGGAAAAGATGATGAAGAGGTTTGCTCTGGAGCAACAGGTATGGAAGAAATGGGAGGGAAGTGTTTGCTATAAACTCTACACAAGTTAAGGCAAGGAAAAGGGTGTTTCTCCTTGTTTGATAACACCTCTAAGTTATTTGTCTGCTATGTACAAGGGATATGTATATGTCTTAGGTGGTGTGTCTTACCTGGATAGATAAAGAGGAAGGTACTTGCAAGAGATACTAGTTAGTAGCAGATAAATACCTTAACCAGAGCAAATAGTAAGTAGTGATTGCTACTAGAGCTGTTAGCTGAGGTCCTGCTTTCACCTTTATTGTACAAAGAACAAGTGAGCGGAGGACCGTTGCTAGTGGGGAAGGTTGAGCAGTAGCTTGGCCTAGACTACTGACTTATTTAATAATTTTCTTTACAAGTTCTGCTTATCTTTCAATCATCTTTCAAATGATCCAGAATAATTTTCAAATTGATTATGTTGTACTGTCCTATTTTACATATAGTGGAAAATAACTAATTTTCTAGGAAATGTAATAACTTTAACTGATTTTTAACCCCTTTTTGTCAAGCGACATCATGAGAAAAAAAAACATTTATAACCTAAATGAAGATGAGGAATTGACTCATTATGGCCAGTCTTTGGCTGACATTGAAAAGCATAATGACATTGTGGATAGTGACAGTGACGCTGACGAAAAGGGGACATTGTCTGGTAAGTAGGAGGTGCCACCACAGAAACCTAGTATCTTGCAGCAAGGGACAATGTGTTTCTTATTGGACTTTCCCCAGAAAGTGATACTTTACTGTCTTAATAAACTCCACAAGTCAAGGTTTTTTTGCTTTTGTTCTCTGTTCTGTTTGTTTCTGAACTTTATTTTGGTATGTGTGATCTATTATGAGCTGAGAAAGTACTTTATACCTCTGAGCCTAGAGAAATAGAGTGAGAGCTGTGGAGGAACCCACCTCATTGAGTTAGGAAAAACTCTTGTACATTTGTTAGCTCCCTGAACTTTCATAAATTCTGACCTAATAGCTGTAGCCATGCATTCGTGTCGAACTGTTATGCCAGCTTTGTGCAAGAACTGATACTTAACCTCTGTCTGTAGGTAACAACATGAAGCAGATGGAATGTTGACCTTACTTTACATTAATGTACAACTGTATCAAATAGACTAAATGTACAAGGAAATAGAGGAATCATTCAGTCGTTGCTAGTCTGTGTGGCAGGCATCGCTCTTACTTCTGGGGAAATGTTAGAGAACAAAGTACCAGAATCATTCAGTCGTTGATAGTCTGTGTGACAGGCATTGCTCTTACTTCTGGGGAAATGTTAGAGAACAAAGTACCAAAAGCTGAGCATTTACAGTTCATATCAGACAGCAGACTCAGACAGTAAACAGTTATATCACTAAAGTGTTTTTGTCTTGTCTATCAAAGGGAAAAGTGCTATGCAATGGGAGATATGTCCCAGGAAAGGGCTGGGACATGCCATTGGGTAGACATTGCTAGGCTCACTGAGAAGTTATTATTTATACAAAGACTATCACCTATTAGCCCAGGGGTTCCCTTGGAGGGTCTGAAGTGGGGACTGCTAGAAGGCTGGTAGCTCAGTCAATGGGAGGAGACAGTGGTAAGTAGAAAGAGCAGAGCCTACATGGGCTTTACTAAAGACTTCAGTTTTGGCAAAGACAAACACTTACACATTTATGTCACTGCAGTCTGTTGTCTATTAGGACATCCTAACAGGATTTACTAGTAATTTGGATATGAATGAGGGAAAAAGGGGAATCAAGGATGACTGTAAAGGTCTTGGCATAATGGCATAATACACTGAGAAAACTGGATTGCCATTCTCTGAAATGGGGAGAACTTTTAGATAGATTTGGAAGAATCTGTAGTGAAACATCCATGGGCAGCTGGAGAGATAGGAACCAGAGGCCGACATGGAGACTGACAGGCCCACCAAAGGAGCAAAAACACGTAGACGAGATGTCATGGGTTAGGAAATCTCAGTGAGGATCCCTACCATGTACATAACGAAAGGCCAGTGTGAGGCCAGCAGGATGCTCAGTGAGAAAAGTATGATTGTTCCTCAAGCCTGGTAATCTGAGTTCAATTCCCGAGACCCTACTAAAAGTAGAAAGAAGACAATAACCCACAAAGTTCTGCTGTTAACTCCACATGTGTACTGTGGCTCAAGCAATCCTGTTCTCTACTGCAGTCATATACATACTCAAACACACATACTAATAATAACTTTTTTTTTTTTTTTTTTTTTTTTGGTTTTTCGAGACAGGGTTTCTCTGAATATCTCTGGCTGTCCTGGACTCGCTTTGTAGACCAGGCTGGCCTCGAACTCACAAAGATCCGCCTGCCTCTGCCTCCCAAGTGCTGGGATTAAAGGCGTGCGCCACCACCGCCCGGCTAATAACTTTTTTTAAAAACTTAAAAAAAAAAATCTGGGCATGGCACTGTGGGGACAGAGATAGGAGGAGCCGTGGGGCTGGTAGGTGGTTGGCTTGACTTCAGGTTCAGTGAGAGAGCCTGTCCTAAGAGAACAGGAAGAGCACAACAGAGCAGGACACCCAGAGTCTGCTGGTCTCCACACAAACTCATACTAAAAACAAAGAGAAAGAAGGGACAAAGTCAGAATCTATTGATAGCCTGACCATGTTCCTGGAAGCCAAGTTGAGTACTTTGGGGAAAGAGTGGTGGTGTATCATGCACTGCTGATATGAAGAAGACCAAGAGCCTGTAAGTAAGACTCCACAGGGAAGCCAGGGCAATGCCAGAAGACAGACAGACTGAAGATGAGACAGAAACAACTCTGGAGGCTTTACTATAAGACCAAAAATTAGAAAGGGTGAGATGAAATTGAGTTTTGTTTTAACATGGAAGGAATAAAGGGATGGTCTAATAAATAAGAAAGACTGATAGGGAAATGAGGGGCCATATGCTTATGCCATCTCTTGAGTAGCTAAGAGGGAATAGAATGGAGTAATATAGGGAAATGGCAAGATTGGTTCTGGACAGTTCTGACTGAGTAAGTAGGGAACATTCCTTCTCAGTACTCAGAGATACTTGACCATGGTTTGAGAACTTTAGTTTTGAAATAATGTATTCTTCTCACTGCTGCATTATCATCTGCACCCATGTTAGCAGGGACCAAATGTAGAACTTGGTTTAGCCAAATGGCAGCTCACACAGGAATCGTGATTAGCTCAGAGGGGCAAGGGAATGATGGGAACATGGACCAAGAGCCTGCAGGTCTGGATAAGGGTTTCTAGGGGGCTCCTGGATAAGACCTGAGCTGGGAAAAGATTCTTTTTCTATGAACCAGTTTACATCTGTACCTCTGGCTTCTCATCTGAGAAACTGGGATTTTCTTTTTACCTTCTTTCTAGTGCACATTTGATGATTCCTGCAGTGTGTATCTTCTGTTATGGCAAATAGGATAGGCAGGAGGTGATGAGCTCTTACGTCTGTGTAGAAGACAGGGATGCCTGCCATGTGTTGCTCCTGGACTCCTTCCCCCATGACTCTGCTTCCAGTCTGTTTTCCTGGATATGACAGTGTTTCATGAGAGCAGATGAACAATAAAAGCTGCATATTGTTTCCTTGGACTGTGGCTAGTTGGTAATCTAATAAGTCTAAGTGTCCTTGAAGTAGCCAATCTTTCATTTTCTTTGGTGTCATTGCGCCCATGGCCTCATGCCAATTGTGAGAATTTTCCTTGAGTGTAGGAATCTACAGAGTATGATGGTTCATTGGGTAAAAGCACTTTCCTTCCAACAGTGCAAGCCTGAGCACCTGAGCTTGATCCCCAAAATCCACATAAGGTCGAATGAGAGACTGGACACTTCAAAGTTGTCCTCTGACGCCTACATGACTGCCATGGCACATGATGCCACACATACCTCACATATAAAAATAATTTTTTTTTAAAGTGGTTTGTTTGTTTTTTTTTTTGTTTGTTTTTTTTGGTTTTTCGAGACAGGGTTTCTCTGTGTAACTCTGGCTGTCCTAGACTCTCTTTGTAGACTAGGTTGGCCTCGAACTCACAGAGATCCACCTGCCTCTGCCCCCCTTGTACTGGGATTAAAGGCGTGCACCATCATGCCTGGCTTTAAAAAGTGTTCTTGAAGGTGCTGGAGAGATGTCTTAGCAGTTAAAAGCACTGACTGCTCTTCCTAAGAACCCAGGTTCAAATCTCAGTTCACAGCTGTCTGTAATTGCTGAATGTGGTGACGCGCACCTTTAATCCCAGCCCTTGGGAGGCAGAGGCAGGCAGATCTCTGTGAGTTCAAGACCAGCCTGGTCTACAAAGTGAGTCCAGAACAGTCAAAGATGCAGAGAGATCCTGTTTTGAAAAATCAAAAAAAAAAAAGTGCCCTTGGAGAAATATTAACATAGTTCTACCCAAAAATGGTTACAAAGTTAGAGCCTGGGCTTCATTATTTTCTGCTATTTGTTTCCAGCTGAGCTTACTGCTTCCCATTTTGGTGGTGGAGTCCACAAGAATACCTCTCAGAAAGAAGATAAGGATGGAGACAAGCCAAAGTCACGGAAAGAACTGATTGAAGAGCTCATTGCGAAATCAAAGCAAGAGAAGGTAGTCTGCTTAATGTTCTTAATGTGGACAGCACCAAAATATGTCAGACTTTCTTCCCATGTACATTTATCAGCTGCTTTTAATTTTTTATCTGAATTTAATATAGGACCATTCATTTTAAAAAGGAGTATTTTAAATCTCATTAAGGATATACTTCTGGTGGTTTTTGTTGGCTTTAGAATTTTGCAAAACAGTACTTCTTATTAAACTTGCAGTGTACTGCTCAGAGCATCTGGATACATAGTAGCAGGAAGTTATTTCTGTTTTACTTTAGAGAGTTGCTTCTGGTCCTTTATGCTGATGCATTTGATATTAAGAGGGACATTGTGTGTGTTCTTAGCCTTGACACCGGGCCACTTGGTGGAACTTAATAAAAATGGTGTGTGATATGTATTTGCTGTTTTTTTTCCCCAGAGAGAGAGACAGGCTCAACGAGAAGATGCCCTTGAGCTTACAGAGAAACTAGACCAAGACTGGAAAGAAATCCAGAGTCTCCTGTCACATAAACCTCAGAAGTCAGAAAACAAAGAGAAAAAGGAAAAACCCCAGGTGAATAGCACTCTTCACAAGAAGCAACCCTGAGCTTAATGTCTGTTGACTTGACATTTCAGCATCTCTGGCTCTTTCCTGTTAGGGCAGGTTTTAGTATGTGTGCAAACTTGAGTCTACTGAGCCATTTTGTTGACATTTTTAGTCAAACGTTTCTTCGTTGTGCACGTGCATGTATGCATGTGTTTTTAGACAGTCTCTCTATGTAGCCTTTTCTGGCCAAGAACTGTGTAGACCAGGCTTACCTCAATTTCACAGTATCTGCCTGGTTCTTTTTCCTACTGGGAATAAAGGCATGTGCCACCATGTCCATATTTCAGTTAGTTTATCTCATGTTTGTTACATAGGGTGGAAGTGACCCTAAGTTACCTCTTTCTCTACCTTAAATGAATTATAGACAGTGTTTCTCAGGTAAGACATAATTTAGGGTAAATATGGGAAAGTTGTACTTCTGTCAGGATGGAAATATGGGAAGGTTATACTTCTGTCTCAATTCTCATAGTCATGTACAATATGTTTAATATGCATTTGCTCTATTTCTTTTCCTCTTGACAGTGTTGCTTACATTTCCCCTAAGCTGTTGAAAAATGGTACATTTGTTTAGTAGCAAGATTCTACCAAAGGAATAGTATTTCATTAGATTATATTGCAGCATGATCATGTATGTATCTTTCAGAGTCAGACATATAATTGGTGTTGTTGATATAATTTCCCATGTTTTGGGCTTAATACTCAGTTGAGTGTAGCTCTTGTTTGTTTGTTATAAGTTTTCATGTAGGACAACCTGGATTTGAGCTCATCAAGAGTGACCTTGATCTCCTGGTCCATCTGTCACTACCTCCCAAATGCTGGAATCCCAAGCGTGCCATTATGCCCAGCAGCTGATATCTTTTAAGAATAATTTTTTTTGAGGCTAGGTGTGGTAGTGCACACCTTTAATCTCAGTACTCAGGAGACAGAGGCAGGCAGATCTCTGTGAGTTGGAGGCCAGCCTGGTCTATAAAGTGAGTCCAAGACAGCCAGGGCTACATAGAGAAACCCTGTCTCGAAACACCACCAACAACAACAACAAAAGAATAATATTTTGCCTCCCAAGTGCTGGGAGTAAAGGTATATGCCACCACTGTTTGAGGCCAGCCTGGTCTACAGATCAAAACTAGGACAGCCAGGACTACACAGAACCCCTATCTCAAAAACTTTATGAGCAAAAGTGTCCATATAGCCCACATGTCCACCTGTTTCTCAGTTTTTAGGTACCAAATAGAACATCTTGCTTTTATTCATTTATTAGGGGAGAATAAAATGCACGTGTGTGGGTGCTTGTGGAGGCCATCAGTGGGCAGCATCCTTTGGAGCTGGAGCTGTGGAACATGGGTGCCAGGAACTCTAGTCCTCTGGAAGAGCAGCAGAGCTCTTAATTGCTGAGCAACCTCTCTAGCCCCAGGAGTTTTCTGTGTAGAAGAAAAGACTTAGGCATGGTTTGTCCCCTTCTTTATATACCATGTCTAGTCATAAATGGAATGTTCTTTACTTTTTGTAAAAAATTCTGAAAAACATCTTATTTTTCCCTTAGCCAGATGCATATGACATGATGGTCCGTGAGCTTGGCTTTGAAATGAAGGCACAGCCCTCTAATAGGATGAAAACAGAAGATGAATTGGCAAAGGAGGAGCAAGAGCGGCTCAGAAAATTGGAGGTACGAGTGACTTGTAACTGAGAGTGGCCCAGCTGGACACCCAATAGGCTCAGCTCCCTCATGTGAGGCTTGAGTGTGACTCCTTTAGAGCCTTTTCTGCTCTATCTTGCAAGATGGGCTGAAGTGTGCTGTGTTTAAATTTTACATTGGTATGGATATAAATGTCTTTTTCATTTATAAAATAACCATATGAACTAAAATTCAAACAGTACATAAGATCTTTCTGTGTAACACCTCTCCCACAAACAACTGCGGACACTAGAATGAGTGCATTGCCTTCTGAACTTTCCTGTGCCTTCAGGGTTTTAGTTTTATTTGTTTGATCAGACACTGCAGCTGGTTGTCTTAGCATGCTGTGTCATAGGTCTCTTTTGTACCTGAGTGTTTATAGAGATTTGATGAATAAGCTTGTGACTTCTTTCCATATTGCCTTAGGCTGAAAGACTTCGAAGAATGCTTGGAAAAGATGAAGATGAAAATAAAAAGAAACCAAGACATAAGTCAGCGGATGATTTAAATGATGGTTTTATACTAGATAAAGATGATAGACGTTTGCTTTCCTACAAAGTAAGTTGTCCCCTCACCCCCTTTAATTTAAAAATCACATTGTCTGGTATTCATTCAAGGGATTCATTATATCTGGAAAATTGAAACTTTTTAAACAATTTCTGTCACATTCTCATTGGTATATTTACAGCATGGCAAGTGTCAAATTTTGAAGAGAAGATAGTAACAGTGGTGTTGTCCTTCCATCCAGGGAAGGAGCTGGTACAGAACCACACAAAGTAGATCTCTTGCTGTTTCTCAGTTGTTGATGTGTACCAATCTTAATGTATTCTTTAAACTGATGATCTGTTTGAATTCAGTATACTATTAACAGAGCTAAGTCATGGTTAATAATTATTGGGGTTTTTTTTGTTTTGTTTTGAGAAAAGCCCTTGCTGTATAGCCCAAGCAAAGCTGGAAATTACAATTCTGCCTTCTAAATTTTGGGACTAGAGAGATGTGCCACTATAAGTATTTTTGAGTGAAATAATTAGTTTCTAGGTGTCGTTCATTTGCTGTGCGGTGCTGAAGGCTGAACCAGGGCCAGGAATGTTAGGCATGCACTAAGCTATACCCTTGGTACTGGTGTAGTTCTTAATTCACAACGTTTATAAAGTACCATTGTTGTTAGAGTGTATTAGCCAGAGCTCAGGAATAGAACATAGGTGGGCCTCCTGTTTTGAGAAGGGTCTAATAATGTATAAAGTGGGTGTTTAAAAAAAGCACCAAAAAGCCAAGTGGTGGTGGTGCACTCCTCTATTGGTAGCACTTGGGAGGCAGAGATCTCTGGGATTTCAAGCCCAGCCTGGTCTACAAAGTGAGTTCCAAGACAGCCAGGACTATTACACAGAGAAACATTGTCTCGAAAAACTTAAAAAAAAAAAAAAAATGTTTAAGCAGTTGGTGCCACCTTTCACTGAGCCCTGGCAAAGGCCTTATTGATGGGAATATAAGCAAGAAAAAGTGAAGAAGTCCAGGGGAGAGAGAAGGCCCAGGCATGCTCCTCCTTAACAGTTACCAGGAACTGGGAGTAAAGCCATGTGAATTCCTCCTGAGAGCAGCCCTTCCTGACTTCAAGACCTCCCTCCAGGCCTCATCTCTCAATGGTCCCTTCCCCTCTCACAGCACCACACTGAGGACCAGGCTTCCAATGCATGAACACTCAGGGAACAGACCAAAGCATTAATATGGAAGAGTTTCATTCAGTTCCTATGGCTTAGGGTACCTCAGAAAAGTGGGCAAGTTGGCCCCAAGCAGATAAGAAAGTATGATACCACATTGGCATAGTATTTTGGTGTTGCTGCAGAATGTTGTGACCATGATCACCATGGTCTTTTCTAGGATGGGAAGATGAACATTGAAGATGTCTGGGAAGAGCAAAGCAAGGAAGCAAGTGGCCAAGAGAGTGGCCAGAAAGAGGGTGAAGATGAGAGTGAGGAGGAGAGTGGAGATGAGAGCAGGGAGGACCCAGAAGAAAGTGATGACGCAGACAGCCACTCAGACCTAGATTCTAATGTGGAGAGTGAGGAAGAAAACGAGAAGCCCAAGAAAGAGCAACATCAGGCTCCTGGGGGAAATTTGCCAAGTGATGATCAGAAAGCTCAAAAGGCTGCTCAAGCTGAGCTGCCGTATGTCTTTGCAGGTAGACAAATAGTTGTTTTCTGTTCTGTTTTTAGGGCTGGGATTTGGTCCCCAGCCTTTTTGGTTTTTCTTGTTTTCCAGATAATGGCTAGAGTGTGTACTTGTTAGTCTCTCTCCCTGGAGATGCAATGTGAATGCATAATCACATTCCCATTTGTGATGTCTGCTGTAGGGACGGGTGGTCTTCCTTCTTGGTATGTGTGGGTCTGCAGATTAGCATCACTTTCACATTGGTTACATGGCCACAGAGTTCTGGCATCAGTAAAGCAGGCACCTCTCTGCAGGATGTGGATTCCTGGGCCATCTGTACAAAGACTTTACACCTGGACCCTCTGCTTTGGCCACACAATGGCCACCTTTTTATCAAGTATAGTGTGTTTAATCTGGTACATAGAGGAAACCTCTCCAGTTACAGCAAGCAGCCCTGACTTGTTCTGTGACTGAGGCAATTTCCAGAAAAGATAACTAATGAGTAAAGCTGGCTTCCGTGGACAAGACTTGATGTATGAGTCTCAGGAAATGAATTTGTTCTGGTCATGTGTTCCAGGCCTGTTGGACATACCTGTAGTGAAACCAGCACTGACAGAGATTCCTCTTGGTTTGTGGGCCTTCAGGCGAATTCCTGCTTGATGAAAACCAGAGGTTATCTTTTCCTTGAGTCTGTCCCTGGGTACATGATTCAAATTAGGTCATTTAAGTAGTGTTAGACTTCTTAGATAAGAGTAGATATGTATAAATCATGCAATTTGCTGAACTAGAAAAGCTCATCCTGAGTGAGCTAACCCAGACCCAGAAAGATGCACATGGCATCTATTATAACTGGATTTTAGCCATAACTATCCTACAACCAACAGACTGAAAGGAACGGGAACATAGACTTTGTTACCTGTTAGTGGGACACTTTCCCCTAGTGGATCTGCCATGTAGGTCCCCAGTGCAAGAGGAAGCTCTTAAGCCCTTATATGGCTGCTGAACTGAAGGGGGCTGATATGTAGGGGCACCTACATATCAGGAGGAGTAGGATAGGTGGGAGAAGGAGAAGAGGGTGAGAGGGTGGGCCTGAGAGGGATGGAGGGAGGGGACTGTGATGGAGATGTAAATTGAAATAATAAACATTAAAAAAAAGAGTAGATATGTATGAGGTTAACTAAAAACCTTATATAAAATTTAGGTTAAATGATGTTTTGTAAAGTAGAAGTAGTCATGCTTATACCATGTAAGCAGACATGTGGATAACAATGAAGGTTAACTGTGAAATATGTTTTGTGTTTTTGATAGCTCCTGAAACCTATGAGGAGCTGAGGTTTTTATTATCAGGAAGACCAATGGAAGAACAGCTTTTGGTGGTGGAGAGAATTCAAAAGTGCAACCATCCAAGTCTTGCAGTAGGAAACAAAGCAAAATTAGAAGTACGCCGGGCTAGATTTGTTAGCTGTTGGAGTATTAGCATGGTCTGTCTGATGGTAAACTGACTTGGCGGCACACAATTCAGTGTCTTGTTAGCTGTTGGAGTATTAGCATGGTCTGTCTCTGATGGTAAAATGACTTGGCGGCACACAATGCAGTGTCTTGGTGTCTGCAAGGCCTGCCTCCTATTTGCTATCACTGTGCTGACACTTGACAGCACTTAATGAGGAACAGAAAGCCACCCTATGGGGCAAACAAGCACCTCTGCTTCACCATAGCCCTGTTACCATTTCACATGTCAGAAAACTCAAACTTGTGTGGCTGTGACTTTGAATAAATGAGTTGCTGTCTCTGTCTCCTTTCCTGAGGGTAATTATCACACCCTTATGTAGACAATGCTAGGCTGAAGCTGTCCTCATTTGTTGTTGCTGTTTCTTCTGTTTTGTTTTTGAGACAGGGTCTCACTAATGTATCATTGGATGTCCTGAAACTCACTATGTATGCCAGGGTGGCCTCAGTCTCAGAAATCTGCTTGCCAATGCACGCTAAGTGCTGCCATTATAGGCATGAGCTACGATGCCTAGCTCCTGGTTTTAATAGATTATGCACTGTCTGCCATTCCAGAAAGAATGTGCCTGATCTTTAGCCATCTTTTCTTTCCTTATCTATGTCTAGCAGTTTCTAGCAGCATTTTTGGCTGCATCTTGTTTATTCTTCTGAAGAAATTCTTTGTCCCAGTGGGCTCTGGCCATTATGCCAGTGTTCTGGGAGTTGTGGGCTGTGATTTAGAGTTTGGTATTTGGCACTGAGTGATCTCCCAATCTGTGTCCCTGCAGAAACTGTTTGGCTTCCTTTTGCAATATGTAGGAGATTTGGCTACAGACAGTGCACCAGACCTCAAGACCATCGATAAGTTAGTTGTGTAAGTAAAAATGTTTGTATTAAGAGGAACATGGGACTGAGTTGGACAGTTTTTCTCCTGTCTATATATAATACACAATATAATGCACAAGATATAACAATAATCTTTGTGGCAGTCGGTGGTAGTGTGATTTAGCAGCCAGGTTGACTGCCCCACAGTTTTGTTAGGCCTCACAGCACATACCCATTGCCGTGACTTGCCCACTGCTTTCCCCTCTGACACATGCCGTTACCACTACAGGGATAAGATAATCTTAAATTACCAACAAGTGGACTCCAAAGCAAGGCTAGGGAGCCCTTCAGCGTATAGCATTAGTACTCACCTGTGTGTTTGTTTCATTTGTCACTAAAACCTCAACTTCTGGGTTGGTTCAGAGGTATTTTGGAACATGCTAGAGGGACCCTTTGCTACCATCCCAGTCCTTGATTCACTGGAATCATACAGGAGATGCTCTGTATGAGTCTGAAGGTCCCTGCCGAGGAAACATGTCCACTGTCCTTTACAGAGGTAGCTATAGAAGATTTGGCCTTTCCCATGGTTGTGATCTGTGACCCCTGTGATGGTTCCCTGCTATCTGTATGGTGGCTGGAAGAATGGAAGAGCCTGAGATCTCTGTCAGGAGCTGTGTACTGGCATGTGGGATCAGTGAAACTCTGCACCTGGAGGGGCACTGTGAAGCATAACTAGCCTGTGTGTGAGCTGCATGTGCTGAGAGATGGTCTCACACTGTGAGGAGGAAGGAAGTGACCCTTGGAGTATGCTCCCAACAATGTGGATGGTATAAATAACCATGGTACATCACATACTCATACCACCACCACACCAACACTATGACCAGGGTTTTAGAATGACAAAAACAGTATATATCATCATAAGATGCTACTTAAAATAGCACCTGGACCACCAGAAAGGTCAGCCGTCAGTAGTAAGAAAAGTGGATTCATCAGGCTGGGCTCACAGTTCAGCTGTAGAGTACTACCTACCATGCATGAAATGGGGTTCAATACCCAGCAGCCACAAAGCAGAAACGTATACCCATCTGCAAGCTTCCCATTCCTCCTTGCTGAGTCAGCAAGCGACCATACAGGAAAATAATTTTGAGATTTGCTGTATTATTTGTTTTTGTTATCTAAAGTCATCTCTATTATTTTTTTTTCTTCAAGTTATATCTCAATTGCAATCCCCTCCCTACTCCCCTCTCCGGTCCCACCCTCCCCCCCTCTTCCCCGTCAACCTCCCCATCCACTTCCTTTTTTTTTTTTTTTTTTTTTAAGTTTAAGGTATATCTCCCCCGCCCCCAACAGCTCCCCCTTTCAGTCCAACAAATGGCCCTTTCTCTTATAACAACAAATACAATACAAAACAACAAATAATTAGGACACAATTATGAGAGTTATATGGCTTAGCATACATTCCCAATATCCAGTCCATATGTATTTAGCAACTGACTTTAACCTTCTACTATCTAACCATCTCCATGAGTTTAAAGTTCTATATCCAACTCAGCTTCCATCCTAACTTGCATCACAATTTTAAAAACATTGTCTTAGAACCAGAACACCCTCTTGATTCCTAAACAACTCAAAATTTATGAGACTATAGCTATCTAGTCTTCAACCACATCAGAGACCTGACAGGGATAAATATATCTGATTATACAGGAAGTGCAGGGCCAGCAGCTTCCAAAACTAAGAAATGACATACCAGTGGCTGCCTGGACAGTTCCCATTTTCTCTCCATACATTACAGCATCAATCTTCAGCCGTTTGGCCCCATTTCTCTGACAGACATTGATTGTAAAGCAGGAATTATGAAGGACTTGCCTACCCTGTTTTGGCAGAGCTAGGCTGTCAACTTACCTGCTTCCAAGTTTTGTCCTTTTTGGATAGTAGTCTGTCTACAATTGAAGCAAGGGATTTTTCTTGCCTAGTGACAAGCTTGCCACTAATTCAACCATCTCCAATTGGAGATTCTTCAATTATTTGCTTTTGTTATTAAAGTCAATCTCTATTATGTTTTTAACAGGCAATTATATAATCTTTGCCAAATGTTTCCTAAATCTGCAAGTGACTCCATCAAATTTGTTCTCCGAGATGCCATGCATGAGATGGAAGAAATGATTGAGACCAAAGGCCGGGCAGTGTTTCCAGGGTTGGATGTGGTAAGCAGAGAGAGACAAGGTTCATCAGATCATTTCTTCGCAGCCACTGGAAATCAAGTTTATTTTCTCATCACACAGAATGGCTGCATTGGATACCATGCTCATGGCTTGGAGAGATTGGATGTCCCTTAGGTGTCCACCCTGTAGGCCTATGCATCCCAGATTACTCATGCCTGTGTTTCAACACATTTGTAGGTCACTGTGTCATGTTGAACTGTGAAAGCTTGGATAGCCCCTCTAGACCTTCCAGAATGATCTGAGAGAACTGCATTGACATGAGAGAGAGCATTCATTCTTAATGATTGCTGTATAGAATTCTGGCTTGAGTCTGTGAATGGGGCTATGTCAAATAATAATGCCAAAGATGTAGTTTAAGACTCACAAAACCACTTAAGCATCTGTGAATCACTGCTAATGCATTTCAACATAACAGAAAATGAAGTAGAAAGCATTGAGTATTTCTTCAAATGTACCAATTCAGTTAAAGATGAAGCACAGGAGTATAACAAAACTGTTAAAAACCTCTCATGGATTTAATATTTCTCAACATTTGAAAGAAAAGAATGCAGGCTGGAATGACTGCAAAAAATGGTTTTGTCAGCCAGGTGGTGGTGGCACACGCCTTTAATCCCAGCACTTGGGAGGCAGAGGCAGGTGGATCCCTGTGAGTTCGAGCAGCCTGGTCTACAAAGTGAGTCCAGGCCAACCAGAGATACACAGAGAAACCCTGTCTCAAAAAACCCTGGTCTTCCAGACAGGGTTTCTCTGTGCATTAGCCCTGACCATCCTGGACTTACTTTGTAGACCAGGCTGGCCTTGAACTCACAGAGATTCGCTTGCCTCTGCCTCTCAAGTACTAGGATTAAAGGTGTGCGCCACCATGCCCTGCTAAAGATTGATTGATTGATTGTACACCATTCTGTCTGCATGTATGTCTGCAGGCCAGAAGAGGGCACCAGATCTCATCCTAGATGGTTGTGAGCCACCATGTGGTTGTTGGGAATTGAACTCAGGACCTCTGGAAGAGCAGCCTGTGCTCTTAACCTCTGAGCCCATCTCTCCAACCCCCTAGCACACTTCTTACACACTCACGTTTTTTTAGTTTTAGGACAGTCCCTGACTGTCCTGGAACTTCCTATAGACCAGGCTGGCCTCCAACTCAGAGATCCTCCTGCCTCCCAAGTGCTGGGATTAAAGGCTTGCACCACCACTGCCCCACTCCACACTCGCCTGTTTAATACAGGGCTGTTGAGTGCTGTTGTAGACACTAATATCAGAGCCATGGCCAGAAGTTGGGGGAGGGGCATATTAAGTCCCAAATCCTTTCAAGCTACATAGTTATGTGTGGATTCTTCATCCTCTCTCAGCATCATTTTTGTTAGGGGGAAGTATTATACTTGTTCAAATAAGCTAATGTGAGTGTTCATGATATACTAAACTTCATGTGACCCTCTTGGTGCTAGGACATAGCTGTCAGTTCAGTAGTGACTGTATAGCAAGGAGCTATGGTGTACAAGAAGCTTGCCAGGCCATGGAGCTGGTGAAGCTCTCTTTACCCCTACCCCCAAATTGGAGTGGAGTTCTAGTCATTCTGCAATGATAAAGAGTCCCTGCCTGACTAGAAGGAAGTGAGTTCTCTTCGTGTATGCCTGGTGGTTTCTAAATTTGCTTGGATCACATTGACAAAGCTCTGGGTGCATTGGAGGGTTTCCTGGTCCTTTGTCTGTTCCTGCTCTCACATACGCTTGAGTAGAACTACAGGCATTGGATGATGAGACATGGTTGTCCTCTGTCAAGCAGAGGCAGTACATCACTTGGTGTCCAGCAGGCAAGAACTGTCCTCAGTCTTGGTACCCTAAAGCCCCAGTTCTGCAGGCTAGAGGTGAGGGTTAAAGACTCTGCTAAGCTCACAGGATAGGACAGCCCCATCCTTCTGGACATTCCAGATGAGCCCAGCTTATGTGTTGGAATGCTGGTGTGTCCTGGGAGGTACTGAGGAAGGCCCTGCCTTAGAGTGAGTCATGGTGGCTTGTCAATGCATGCTGTATCTCGCCAGGACTTTTAGGACCAGTTTTGCTTTGGGCCTTGTTGTTGTTTGATTTTTGGCTTTTGTTTTTGTTTTTTTCAAGACAGAGTTTCTCTGTGTAGCCCTGGCTGTCCTGGACTCACTTTGTAGACTAGGCTGGCCTTGAACTCACAGAGATCCACCTGCCTCTGCCTCCCAAGTGCTGGGATTAAAGGCGTGTGCCACCATGCCTGGTGCTTTGGGCCTTTTTAAATGTCTCTTTACCTTTAATCTGTACTGTAACACTTCCTTTCCAGCTCATTTATTTGAAAATCACCGGGCTGTTATTTCCAACCTCTGATTTCTGGCATCCAGTTGTGACCCCTGCCCTGATATTCATGAGCCAGATGCTTACAAAGGTGGGTGGGGTCAGCCCCATATCTCAGGACTGTATTAAACAAGAGTGTACTTCCATATTTGCAGTGATACAGCCTGTGGTCCCCATTACGAGTGACAGGAAGATCATGTGAATCCAGCAGCTCAAGACTAGCTTGAACAGTATAGAGAGCCTGTCTAAAAATAACAAAAATAAGTCCGTAGCTATTAGCCGTTAAGATTTGACCTAAAATTGGTCATCTTAAAGGGCCTTTGAGAACCTGTGGGGATCAGGGGATCCAAGGCCAGACAGCAGCCTAGTCGTACTCCCAGAGCTCCCTGCATGAGCTGTTCCAGATGGGGCAGGGTGGAGAGAGTGGGATGGGAGGCTTGAATCAGCAGTGCAAGAATTTTTGAGGAGTGTGGCTCCAAAACAAGCTTTCAAATAGTAGTAGTTACCAAGTCTGATAGGGGCTTGTGTTCAGACTAGTATCGGCACACTGCTTACTGTGCCCCATGTTCAGGTAGCCTTCAGTAAGCCTCTTTATCAGAGTGCAGTGTTTCCTGTGATGTGATCAGTTGTCTCCCCAGCGCAGTATTCCAGAACATGGTCCCAGAGCAGGAACTGTCCCTGTGGGTTCCTTCCCAGTGTCCAGTCCTGTAACTGTCCCTGTGGGTTCCTTCCCAGTGTCCAGTCCTGTCCCTGCAAGATGTGATAAAAGGCCTGTTTGTGAGCTGCTTATTCCTGGAGTACGTGTCTCTGTCTCGGAGGTTCATCCCTGAGCTTTTAAATTTTCTTCTTGGGATTCTTTACATAGCAACTCCAAATACGAAGAGCCAAGGTGAGTTGATTATGGAGACTTAAATATGCATTGGATTGTTTTACATATTAACATATTCATTCTGGAAAGTTGACAGATCTTTGAAAAGAACTCTGAAGTCCTGCAATCCAGGTACCAACTGTCTTTTTCTGTGTCTCTGTACACATTCCCACATTGGATACCAGCTACACACTTGAGTATTCACATCTCCAGGGCTGATGCCAAAGCCATATAGAGTATTACATTAAATTTTAACTGTTGGAACTTTTATTTAGGCCTAAATACATTGTGAAAATTAATCTTACCTTTCTCTTTTCACTTTTTTAGGGAAGAGGGGTAATAGCGATTGAGCCCCTGTCCTCCCCCTCCCCTTTTACTACTAAAATACAATCTCAGGTGGGAAGCACCTTTAGTCTCAGTCCCAACACTTAGGAGACAGAGGCAGATGGATCTCTGATTTCAAGGACAGCCAGGGCTACATAGAACCCCTGTATCAAAAACAAAGTACAGTCTCTGTTTCCCAGGCTGGTCTCAAACCCCTAGGCTCAAATGATTTCCTGCCTCAGCCCTCCAGGCAGCTGAGACTACAGGCATGCACAGCCACTCCCAGCTCTCTTTTTACAATATTTTTGGCCAGCACTGCTCAGTGCAGTCAGTCTCTGTAACCTGAGACTCTAAGAAGAGAACTAGGGGGAACTAGAGTACTGGAGAGTTCGAAGTCCGTTGATCTTTACTGATTTCCTTCTCTGGTTACTGCTTTCCCTCCCTTCATAGAGCTTCCATGGTGTCAAGTATATTTTTCAAGATCCCCACGGCATGCTCATGGGCCTCTGTTCCTGTGGATGCCGTTTTCATTCCTTAAGGTTGTAACAAGGCACAGCTTGAGACAGGACTATATGGGGCTCTCTGGCTTAAATAGGGTGCGGTTCTCAAGGTCTTTCATGGGGTCTCGCCCTTTCTCTGAGCTCTTTGGTGGTTCTGGGTTGGTTGGTTTTTTTTCTAGACAGGGTTTCTCTCTGAATCCTTGGCTGTCCTGGACTCACTTTGTAGACCAGGTTGGCCTTGAGCTCACAGAGATCTACTTGCCTCTGCCTCCTGAGTGCTAGGATTAAAGGTGTCTGCCGCCATGCCTGGCCATTACAGACCACTGTGAACTGCCATGTGGGTGCTGGGATTTGAACCCCAGTCCTTTGGAAAAACAGCCAGTACTCTTAACCTCTGAGCCATCTCTCCAGCCCCTCTACTGGGTGCTTTCTCCATGTCTCTCAGAACCAGAGCTTCGCAGCCACACCCCCTTAACAAAGCTCTGCTGCCATGGCTCCCTGTGTCACATGGAGCAGGAGCTGTGGCTTCAATTGGGCTCTGCCCATTTCAGCTCAAATGTTTCTGGCATCCAAGCAATGTCAAGTCATAGCTCTTTTCAGATTCCTAGGCTTTCAGAGTGCCTTCTCAATGGTTGCCCAGAACTACATGCTGCCAGGTGCCAGAATGATCTGTATGCCCCTTAAGAGTCTGCATTTCAGAAGCCCTTACTAATTCTCTACACTTACTTGCACAGTTGGAATGGGTTCACCAGTATCTAGCGAGACCTGACAGCCTGGTGGAGGGACAACGTTTAAAGGCTGAGCTACTACAGAGTAGGCCCTCTGAGCCAGTAATATCCGGGTCCTTTCTGACCTATCATGCTTGGTATTCAGGTTCCACTCTGGTGCACCCTTTTAGAGCACTTGGCAGGAACTCGGAATTGCTTGTGCTCTCTGACAAAGCAGATGCGGCAACGTGGCAGATGGGAAGCATCCCCTTGCACTGGGCAAATAGACTGAGCATCCTGACTGCGACTGATGCCAATCATACCAGGTATGTGTGGGACACCCCAAGAACAGAAATGTCTGACATATGCAGCATTATTTTCAAAATATACTTACGTGAGTGGGAACTGAAACTGAGTCCCCTTTTAAAGGTATTGCTGCGTTTCTTGTGCCTCTGTCCACTCTGGGCAAATAGTATTTCCTAGACTACTATAATGAGCCATTAGCCTTTTTGCTAATGTGATTCCACTTAGATTTTCTAAGCTGTGGGTGAGAGTTTTCATTTTGCCAACATTATTGGCTTATTGGTAACTACTGAAGTAGGATGAGCTTAGTCCCTTTCATTGTCCTTTGCCCTTGTAGGCTGTCCTGCCTGGCCTCATGTCTGACCCTGCTGAAACACTGTGTGCTCATGTACAGTGCATTGCCATCCTTCCATGCCGTCATCAGGCCCCACCAAGCCCTCCTGACAGAGTATCTTGTGGACTGTAACCTCCCCCAAGAGCTTCAGGTGAGGCTTACTGGCAACTAGGTACCTTTCCCTGGTCACAGACTGTTCAGGACCTGGCACCAGCTTAGTGAGCACTTTTGTCATTGAAGTTACAGCTTAAAAGTCATCACTGGGAAGTCTCTGCCAGAACTGTCTACAATATAAGCACAAATGGAAAATAAAATTATATTAAGAGGCTTCCTAGCCCCACTCTGGTTCCATGCCATCCAAAGTACCTTATCCCACAGTTTCTGAGGATGGCTCCTCCATCCTATAAAGTGTCAAGAAGCCCTGAGGGAGGGATACCCTCACTTGGTCCTTGGAATCCCCATGTGTCTGAACAATGCTTTTGATGCCATAGCATGTCTAGTGGTCAGATCTTCCACACATGAACCTGTCCCCCACCCTGTTTAACCTCACTGTCTTGTGTGCTTGGGCTCCTGACTGGCCTTCCACTTCCTACCCCCAGTCATCAGTTATCCACATACCAGCCCAGGATCCTCAGAGAAAAAGCATGGTGTTACCTCTGTACCCTACCCCCAGTGGTATCTCCATTCACAATAAAGACTGTAGCCTGGTTGCTCAGGCTACAATGTACACCAGAGTGCCCTTTTCTTGTCTTCACCACCACCTGCACTCTGGGCTTCTCACAGGCTTCCTCTCAGGTTTTGTGATGGTCACCTTTGGAATTCTAATCTATGTGACTCTACCACTCCTTACCGGGCTTTCCCTGGCTACTGCCCAGAGTTATGTGTGCTGTTTGCCCATGGTGCTGACCATTCCTATGCAAATTTACCCTCATCTCTGTGCCACTTGAAGACACATCCTGGCTTTCCCAATTGCTGAGTCCCCCCATGTCTGGATTACTCCACCATAGACTATACTGAGTTGCTAGCACCTCCTCAGAGCACATCACTGTGGAATTGACTGATTTGCCCCTCCTGTTTAAAAGGATCTGTGGTACTACAGATTTGGGCTGGCCTGTTGGGGTTATAGGGTTTGTAGTTTCTGAGTTCTCAAATAACATTCTATGTCATTGAGACCAAGACAATGCAGTGGGTGTAGGGACGGCAAGCTAATTGGGTTCCAGGCCACATCTATGTGAGGGAAAGGGACAAGACCATTCAGTGAGCTGGCTTCTGCAAGCTTCCCTAAAAGCCTTTGGGACAAGGCCTTAAAGAGATATGCCTTAGCTGTGTGGTAGCAGATCCTGCTCTGCCTGATGCCCATCATGTTGCTGACAGGGTCCTCCACACACTGCAGGTCACCTTGGTAGGCCAGGTCCTGTGTACTTTAATCAAAATTGGGTTGATGTTGCCTTGCCAGTGTCTCCCTGGTAGAGGCTATATGCTACTCTCTGGATACAAGCCCTCACATTTACAACTTTCTCACCAGGGGTGGGGGTATTTATACATTGGTACATGCATAGAGGTCTGAGGACAATGCCTTCGAAATTAAGTTTCCAGAGATGGAATCCAGGCTTGGTGCCAGGAGACCTCATCTGCTGAACCATCTCTCTAGCCCACCACAGGCTTTAAGGATCCTTATTGCCAGTGCTTCCCCGTGTAGAAGATGCAGCTCAGCCATAACCCTTAGCCCAGTGGGTGCAGCACAGGCCACTGTAGGTATGCTTTTCATGTTGTCACGGCACCCATTATTACACATGTTCCATAGGAGCTGTCTCAAAGCATACTGTCAGAAATGGAAAACCAAAAGCAGCACTGCCGGCCATTGATCTGTGAGAAGAGCAAGCCCATCCCACTAAAGCTGTTCACACCCCGGCTAGTCAAAGTGTGAGTGTTGGGTGCCCTTCGGAGGCCAGGACTGAACAGGCTAGAGGTGGGCAGTGCATCTGCTTGCAGCCTGTGGCAGAGGGGAGATGCTGCACTCAGGCAGACTCTATAAGCTTTCTTGACTCTCTAACTTTAGGCTTGAGTTTGGACGGAAACAAGGCAGCACTAAGGAAGAGCAGGAAAGGAAAAGATTAATCCATAAACACAAGCGGGAATTTAAAGGTGCTGTCCGGGAGATCCGAAAGGACAATCAGTTCCTGGCCAGGATGCAACTCTCAGAAATCATGGAACGGTGAGGAAGGACTATGTGTATGGGACTAGGATACCATTGTGGTGTAACACCACGCTCACAGCAGCACCAGGAAGCATGGTGACTGGTGTCTGACAGCCTTGACAGGGCTGAGGGTTGAGCCACACATGTATGGTTCTGAATTTTTAGTAGTTGTTAGTGTTCAAACAGAAGAGGCAAGATATCCCGAAAACTGATGCAAAACTAAAATTAGCTTTTTTTTTTTTTTGTAGGGATGCGGAAAGAAAGCGCAAAGTAAAGCAGCTTTTTAACAGCCTGGCCACACAAGAAGGTGAATGGAAGGCTCTGAAGAGGAAAAAGTTCAAAAAATAAATTATTTTGTAAATGTAGCAAGGGTGCAGTGTGTGTCGTAATGAAGGGTTCTGGAGGGGCATTGCCCCAGTGTTGATCCCATCTCCACCATGCTTCACCAACTGTTAAAATGGCCTCCAATGACAGTGAGCTCAGAAACATGCTTTTAGAACTAGAAATACTGTTGAGAGTTCTGCACTGTTAGATTCAGCCACACCACAGAATGACATTTTGGGCAGTTGTCCCATGAACTATGACCAGCTATCATAGTCTGGGTAGGTATACTGTAAAATGTTTTTACAACAAAGTCACCTACCTGCACACTATTCGGATCATCTGTCACACATGACAGTACATGACTGAATCATCATGTCCACATGGGTCCTTGTCACCTGCTGTGGCTTCTGAGGTATGAGATCTTGTGCACTTGGTGGCACTGATTAGGAATTTGATTTTGAATGTAGTGAAGCCATCATTGGAGCACAATGAATGGCTGTAGGTGCCCTGGAGCTTAGAATGAGCTAGTCAGCACCCCTGGAGGGGGGGTTAGGCTCAGCAGCTGGGCTTGCAGAAGCTACATTTACCAACAGTACTCACCAACTCCCCTAGGATTCTTTAGAGACAGGCTGAATGACCATGAACCTGCAAGGGCCTGGAGCCCAACATACTCTCTTGCTAGGCTGGTTTGCACCTTGCTACAGCTACCATCCAGTCTCAGGTTCCTCCTCTTGTAAATTAGCCACAGGGCTCTGCCCTCTGCATACCCAACTGCTACAAGAAGCAGAGGGGCCAAATCTGGGCTGGGCCTCTAGAGAACTTGCTGTTCAATCTATGAGGTGGGGCATGCCAACAAAAGGCATACAGAGCCCCAGACTTTGTACTGTGTCATCAGAAGGGGAGCGCGATCCAGCTAGACCCACCCATGCCCAGCTCCCACATAGTTAGAATAAGCTAGGTGGAGTAGGAGTATCAGGAACCGAGGTCAACCGTGGGTGAGACCCTGACTCAAAGACACATCAGTGCCAAGGAGGCTGAACTGGCAATAAGGCTGTCTCTTAGGTACTCTTAGCTCTGTTGTCCAGAACTGTTAACTTCTAGTGCATCTGGAGGCCTGCAAGCCGCCGCTACACTTAGCTGCTGGGAGGTTCCAAGCGGGTTCCCGCCACCGCCCGGCCTCCCGGAAGGGGAAGTGGCTGCTCCAAAGCCTCCGGGGCGTGGCCGCTTTCCAGGGAGTTTCTCTGTCGGTCCACCCGTGGGTCCCCATCAGGAGCGGCGGCAGGTGTGCACAGGGCCCAGGTGGGTGCGTGAGAAGCAAGGGTTTGGATGTCGCATGGGGAGGCAAAAGCGGCGCACGGAACAGGTGCTCTGGGCGCCTGCGACCCCCCCCCCTCACCCGGCAACCCAGGTTTCCCCGTCTTCTACCGGCTTCCCGCCTAGCAATAGAGGGCCCTGACCTCGCTGCAACTCTGAGTTTACTGCTGCCCTAAGTTGGTAAGGGACTCGAACCTTGAAGGACCCCTTTGGAAGCACTTCCGTTATGTCAGGCAAGAACCTGGAAATTGAGCTTTTTCAAGTGTAAGGCAAACACGGGTTTAAGACCCAGCAGCGTCTTCACCACACCCTCCCTTCCGCGGCAGGATCAGAGCGTTCGCCATGGGAAGGGCAGGGGATGCAGGCTGCACGCCTCGTCCGCCTATACGGCCTCGGCCAGTGTCGGAGCGCCGCGTCGTCACTGTGATCTTCCTCGGCCTGTTACTGGACCTCCTAGCTTTCACGCTGTTGCTGCCTCTGCTGCCTGCTTTACTGGAACGGCACGACCGCGAACAAGTGAGCCCCTCCCCGAAGGTGGGAGCACCCTCCTGCCCCCGCCCAGCCTATTACCGACTCACCCAGCTGGAGTTGCTTTCCTTGTTACCCAGGACCCCCCTGTATGGCTCCTGGCAGCGTGGGGTAGACTGGTTTGCCACAGCTATCGGGATGCCAGCCGAGAAGAGGTACAACACTGTCCTGTTTGGAGGTATGTGGCCGCGTGCCAGGCTGGGGGCCCACAGCCCTTTCTTGGAAAGCTAATTCCGCCTGGAACTTCCCTGCTTCCCGGGTTCCTGCAGAGCCTTTTTTGACTGATAGGTCTGTTTTGTTGTTCTTGTTTATTGAGGCCATCTGCTCAGCGACTCGATAGCCTGTGAGTATAGGACTAAGTGTGGTCTACATTCTAGGACTGATACACGTGGCTAAAACTACCAATGGTGGTGAACTCTTGTCTCTCAGGTCTCATCGGCTCCGCCTTCTCCCTCCTGCAGTTCTTCTCTGCACCGCTCACAGGGGCTGTTTCTGATTGCTTGGGGAGGCGCCCAGTGATACTGTTGTCCCTGGTAAGTCTCTGGATCCAGCTGCCAAAAGGCAGAGAGGAGAGAATGTAGCTGTGAATTCCCCTGCCAGCAGTGAGGGGGATCCCTTCTAGTTTGGCCTTCTGGTCCCTGTTAAACCAAGTTAAATACACCTAAGGAAGGCACGGGAGACATGAGTAGCCCAGGTCTGAGGGTGTTATGTGTTTGCCTGCCTTACTCGAGGTTCTTTGTGGCCTTAAGTGACCACTCCTGCCATCGGCAGACAGGTTTGGCCATCTCCTATGCAGTGTGGGCTACCTCTCGAAGCTTTACAGCCTTCTTGGCCTCCAGGGTGATAGGAGGCATCAGCAAGGGGAACGTTAGCCTCTCTACAGCCATTGTTGCTGACCTGGGCTCACCTCCATCACGAAGCCAAGGCATGGTGAGTGAACAGGCCCAGGGACAGGGACTGATGGCTGGGCCTCAGTCTCTGTGCCCAGCTCAGGTCATATTTTCCCTAGGCAGTCATCGGGGTAGCCTTCTCCCTGGCCTTTACTCTGGGCCCCATGCTTGGAGCATTTCTGTCCGTGGAAATGGTGCCCTGGATCAGCTTACTCTTTGCAGTCTCCAACATGTTGTTCATCTTCTGCTTCTTGCCAGAGACTCTGCCCCAGGAGAAACGGGTAGGCCCAGGTCCAGGGTTGAGGGCTCCTTCTGTAGTTATGAAGGGATTTTCTTTATTATTTATGTCACTGTTGGGGGAGATTGGCCTGCCCTCAAGCACCTCCTGGGTTCCCTGGATCTCTGCCCCTAAGGCCTCATAGGTTAGGCTTCCTGCAGTATGAGGTGGTCATCCTGGTCCTTAGGCTACCAACTCATGTGCTCCCAGCCTCCCGACCAGCCTTTACTTCCTCTCACAGGCTCCTTCTGTTACCCTGGGCTTACACATGGCTGCCAACCTGCTCAGCCCCCTGGCCCTGCTTCGTTTTGCAGCAGTCACTCACAGTCAGGACCCGCCTGCTGAGGACAGTAAGGAGGCTACCACTTCCTGAGCTCTCAGTCTTCTGACTACCCACCGTGAGCAAAGATCAACCTATGGTCTGTGTTGACTTGCAGGACTCAGAAGCTTACGTCGTCTGGGTCTCGTCTACTTCCTCTACCTCTTCCTGTTCTCGGGCCTGGAGTACACACTCAGCTTCCTTGCACACCAGCGCTTCCAGTTTAGCAGGTAGGAGCCCATCTTTGAGAGTCTCTGCTTAAAGGCTCTCAGACCCCAGGTCCAGGAAGCCTTTGTGGCACCCCTCCCAGCACCCTGGCCTTGCCCATCCCCCAGGCAGTTGATGGCCTAGGGGGCTGGGTGCTCACCCTCCACCTCCTAGCCTGCAGCAGGGCAAGATGTTTTTCTTCATCGGCCTCACCATGGCCACCATACAGGGCACCTACGCCCGCCGGATCAGCCCTGGCAAGGAAGTTGCAGCTGTGAAGTGGGTAAGGGACTTATTTCCTCTACAGTGCGAACAGGTGGTGCTTTTGACTCCTGGCAGGCTGCAGAACCAGTCCTGAGATTTGTTTCCCCCAGGCAATGTTGCTGCTGGTACCAGCCTTCCTCTTCATTGGCTGGGGGCACTCACTGTCCATGTTGGGCTTGGGACTGCTGCTCTACTCCTTTGGTGAGTGGGCCCTGCCAGGGCTGGTGTGGACATCCCTACTCCTCTCCTGGGCTGACTGACAGGTGCCTCCTAATACTCTCCCACCAGCTGCTGCTGTTGTGGTGCCCAGCCTATCCACCATGGTCTCCAGTTACGGTGAGAGCCCTCCCTCAAAGGCTACTCAGGGTAGGAGAGGGCCAATGTGAACCTGACAAGTCCTCTCCCCTCAGGTTCTCCAGGGCAAAAAGGCACAATCATGGGCATACTGCGGAGCCTAGGTGCCCTAGGTAGGGCAATGGGGCCGATGGTGGCAGCCTCAGGTAAGTGCTGCAGGGTAGCACTCAAGGCTTACTGTGTCCCTTTTGCAGCCATTCCTATCTGCCTGTTCTGCTCAGTCCCGGCCCCTGAGGGGAACAGGGGCAGGAACAGGGCTATGAAAATCTATCTCTCCACAGTGTACTGGCTGGCTGGGGCCCAGGTCTGCTTCACTGTGTGCTCCGGGCTCTTTCTGCTCCCCTTCTTTCTCCTGTGGAAGCTGAGGCAACCAGCACAGACCTTCAAGGAGGAGTAGCTGAGCTGCCACACCCAAACCCAGCTGGCTGGCTACCAAGTGGGAACCTGGGCCAGGACCACTCTCCACTCCTTGGCCACTCCTTCCTCCAGGCCCAGGAAGCTTGCCATGCCCTTCCTTTCTCAGTATGTCATCCTAGCAGGAAGCCTGGGCAGCTATACCCTCTTCTTACTCCAAAGCCTTTCAGGCTTCTGATTATTTTTAATCTGTCATCCTTGTGAATGACCAATTAAAGCAGCTATTTTGTACCAAGTGCCTTTCTTTTTGTCTGTTCTTCGACAATTTCATACTGAAAGTTATATAACTACCCCATTACCCTTTTATCCCCTTCCCACTCCTGAAAAACCACTTTCCAACAAACTGCTCCCCGCCTTTTGGTGGCCCACTGGAATTAGTGTGGGTATGGTGTGGGGTTATTTACTGGAGCATGGGCCACATCACTGTAGAAAATGACTCCCCTTCCCCAGCAACCTTAACTTCTAAGGACCCCTTCTTAGGGAAGGGTGAGGCCTACCAAGCTCCTCCCCCATCAGTGACAGACTGTTGCCAGGTTCAATCCATGTTGTGCCCTTCTGCACCAGAAAAGGTAGCTAGCTATAAGTACAAGGTAAAAGGGACTCTAGTAGTTCATAGCTATTGGTGACACCTGACCAAGAATTAAAGGCTGGGGCTGGAGAGATGGCTCAGTGGTTAAGAGCACTGACTATTCTTCCAAAGGACCTGGGTTCAATTCCCAGCTCACAAACCACTGACTATTCTTCCAAAGGACCTGGGTTCAATTCCCAGCTCACAGCTACACTCCCGCTCCAGGGGATGTGGCACCATCACACAGACATATATGCAGGAAAAAACACCAATGCACATAACAATAAACCTTAAAGAATAAGAAGGCTCTCAGTTCTTAACATAGGAAAAATTCTTAGGAAACCCTATTTTAGGGCCAGCAAGGTGGCCTAGCAGACCTAGGAGGGCACCTGCCACCAAACCTAATGACCTGAGTTTAATCCCCAGAACCTACATGGTAGATAGAGAACACACTGCCCAGGTTTTCCTCTGACCTCTATGCACCCAACATAGAACACACATGCCTAGACACACACACAGCTAAATAAACTCAGGAAACAAAAACAGTAAAATACAAAGCTGTTTTCCAACCTTAGACAAGGAAACTGCTTAAAGACTTTTATTTGTGAGTAAAACCTGTTACACTGAGGAAAGGACACACAGGACCTATCCTCCCAAGTCTGTCCATATATGCAACGATATTTCATGTGTAATATAAAGAATTAGACTACAAAAGTGAGAAGAGTCATTGCATATGTGGGATAAAGAAAGGGGCAGGAGGAAGGACGAGGAAGAGTCCAGATGGATGAGTGAAATCAGGACTAGGGTGAGAACGTGGTCCTACCTTGGTGACAAAGAGACAAGCATTGCAACAGGCTGTGGGGTCCTGCTTGGTGCCCAGCTGGGAGGGTCACAGGGCTCTGTGCATACCCTAACACCAAAGCCCAAGCCCAGCAGGGTGTCTAGGGCTCCACCAGGCTTCCTCACTTCTAGTCAGGCTGGCAGTGGCAGCTCCCAGTAAAGGGCCCCATTAGGATTCCACCTGACACCCTGCATTTCCCACTAAGTAGTTTCAAGCCCTTTTCCAGGGATGAAAGTTAAGTAAAAATTCATAATAGGATGGATCAAAGAAGTCATGGGCTCCATGAATGATGCAAGACATTAGTTAGCATCTCCAAGGCTGGCTTCTACCATGAGTTACCTTTTATCAAAACCAGAGCATCTTTCAGACTGAGTTAAGATCCCTGCTCCACTACGAAACCTCCCCCACACAAGTCAATAATGTTCTGCTGCAGGCTGTCACAGGCTCTACAACAAAAACTAAAGCAAAAAGTGGCCTGTTCAAATTCACAGTCAAAATGTAGGCAAAACTGCAAACCTGCTGAAAGAAAGTTCTACAAAGGACTCTTTCCCCTCCTGGTATCTGTTCCCTGTGACAGGAATCCAAGACCCCAGTAAGATAAACTACGAGTGCCTGAATCTGGTTTTGGTCATAGGGTCACCAGTTAGACCATGCATAGCGTTGTGCTGGGTGAACACAGGGCCGCTCACTGCTAGGGCAGCAGGCTCAACCCATTTATTTAAGGCAGCCACAGTGCCCTGGGCATGAGAGTGTTTTCTCAGACCATGGCTGGACTCCCTGTTTATGGGGATGACTGACATCTCTAGGCAGAGGATGCCAGCAGAAGCCAAGTTCGAATCAGCCACCTGAGACTCCACTGGGTGGAGGGAAACTGAGCAGACAGTTCATTACTCACAACAGAAAGAAAAGTGAGAGACAAGGCTCAGGAGGGTGACTCTGTAACCAGAGCGGCAGAAGCCTCTGATGCCTTCCAGTCAGGACCAGGATCCAGTGTCCCCCTCCTGCAGGGGGCATGACTTACAGGTGCAGGCTAAGCAAGCCCATCTCCCCACAGAACCCAAGGCCCAAGATAGGGGGGCTGAGCACACACTGGGTTAGCACTGGTGCAGGGGCTGACCATACATGGGAGGGGGCTCTAGTTACATAAAGGTCTTGGCTTTTTGCATTCCATTATACAAGAGGACAGAACACACGACAGAAAAAGGGAATCCTGGTATAGCCAGGTCTTTAGACATGACAGTATGCAGGGCAGGATTTCAGGAGTCACCCTTCTTCTTGCTCTTCTTCAGGAAGGAAGGGGTGCGGAACTTCTTCTTCTTCTTGGATGGGGATTTCCCTGGAGACCCATCGCTGCCAGGGTCCATGGGAGACCCTTCCTCAGTGGCAGGAGAGGCTACCTCTTCACCCCCTGGAGCTGGAGCTGAGGCTGGCTCAGGGTCAGCCTTAGCAAGGGGCTGAATGGGGTCTGGGGAACCATGGGCTTCCTCCTTCACTGTTGGGAAACCAAGTGCTTCTGAAGGCTCATCAGGGGGAAGGTCAGGGAGAGTCGGCTTGCAGGTGGTGGCATCACTGTCATCCCTGGATGTCGGCTCCTGGGGAAGGTCTGATGGTGATGGGTGAGAGAGATGGGTTAAAAATTGGACAGAGCATTTGGGAATAAGAGCACTGGCCAGAGCTGCCAATTTCTGGTAGTTTCTAGGTATTCCCGAGAAACTTGACACACGGTCTACTCTACTTTATGACTGGATTTAGCATATTATAAAATGTAGACTAAATCTCAGAGAGGTTCTAGTACCTTCTCATGAAGAACATCCTGACAAAAACCAGACTGGCAGGAGCAAGAGCTACAGCCTGCCACTTCTGCAAACAGATGACATCAGGACATGCCACACTACTGGACAATGAAGAGAGGTTTGCTGGTATATTAGTGTCCAGGAATTAAGTGTAAATTTGGTTCTACAACATTGGGTGCCCCCCCCCAAGGCAGTCAGTAGAAAACAGGAGTCAACTAGGAGATCCCATATGCAATAAAATAAAACTATGGTTAGCTACGAAATGAACTGTAAAACAAGCTGCCTTCACAATTTGAATAGCGAAACATAAAGAGCAAAAAGGAACACAGTGAGAGCAAGTTTCCATTGGGAGCACAACACATTTCTACACTGACCAGGGGACAACAGTATTGCAGCAGACGTTTAGTCTGTAAAATCATAAGCAATTGGCATGTTAGGCAACACCAAACCATTTAGTTCTTAAAACTCAAGGCAAACTCAGGACCAAGAGCAGCTGAGCTAAGCATAGGTTAGGAGCAACCTGGCCGCTGAAGGCTCCAGGCCTCAGACATGAGTGCTTAAGCTTGGGAGGCTGGAGATGTCCCCAGAGGGCACCCTGAGGGCTATCCTGTGACCCAGGTTATTTGGCAGAGAGAGGACCACAGGCCCATAGGCTCCATACACCCCAGCACCAGGGCTCTCTCTGCCAAGCTCACTGCAGAACAACTATCACTGTAGCCCACTGAGTTGCCAGTCCCAACTTAAGCACAGGTCCCAACAAGCCTCATAAATAGCAGGTGGCAGAATTCCCCGTCAGAACCCAGTCTGCATTTACTCCTGACCCTTTATGGCAAAGGCTCCCCACCAAGCAACCAAGAAATATTCTCAAAGACTAAGCTCAGTGTTTTCTATGGCCAGGGTACGTTGGGCAGCACTGTGATAGGGCCAGTAGCACCCTGGGCAGCTACGTTCTAGTGAGCAAGGAGGCCACCCAGAGACTGGGTATATTAATGAGGTCTTCTGTTTTTATTTGGATATACAGAAAACATAAGCAACAGAGAAGCAGGAAAGCAAGGCACAGCGCAAGCACCTGGCTAGAGCAGAGGCAGGCGCGGGTACTTACTAGGGTAACAGGTACTCTTTAGCACATCCGTCTGCTGCTGCGAGGCGGCCACAAGAAAGAAAGCACAAGTAGAGAATCTATGCATTCAGTCACAGCCATTGGGTTACATAAGAAGAAAGGCCAAGCCACTCTTACAGACCACAGAATGGGGTGAGGGGAGCCAGGAGACACAGACGTACATGGGAGACTAAGGGACAAACATGTCACATGTCGGACCACACAACACATACATGCGGTGGTCTGAGAGGCAAAGGGGTCACATAGAGCACTCTCAGAGGACTGATTGATTAGTGCAGCAGGTCTAGAGTCCTGCAGCCCCCACACACAACTGAAGGCACCAAGGTGTCATTAGACTCCAGTTAATGCTGGAAGTGTGCAGGCAAAGGACAAAGTAATACAACAAGATGGTAGGCAACACCCCTGAAATCTGCCCTCCCCCGGTCACAACAGCTCAAACTATCTTGACTCAGGTTACCCTGGATGGAGCAGGTACAGGAGAAACAGCTGAGGTTTCCAGACCTGAGTGTGGCACTGGTTTTGTGGAAATGCACACTTCTTCATCTGTGTTCATGGAATAATGGCCACATTCCGTTGCCAGTGCACAAAGGCCATGCAACTTTTCACAGCAGGGCTGCACGGCACCTCACTACAGGACTCACCTTCTTCAAGCTTGACAGGAGTGCTGGGGGGAGTGCTGGGGACAGCTGACTGGTCTGGAGGGTTCTTTTCTTTCTGCTCTCTTGTCTCGTCCAGATTTTCTACAAATGGAAATAAACTGAGTATAGGGTCCAGAGATGGAGAACCCAGGAGCCATCTCCTTCCTCAGCAGCACAGTAGCCAGCTGCCAGCCCCTTTCAGGCTGCAGAGATACCCAGGATTCATCTCAGAAAGCCAGGTGGGACCCCAGCCTGGACTCTGCTCTTTTCCATACAACTGATGTACTGACTGAACTTCAAAAAACTAACAAGCTAGCCGGGCGGTGGTGGCGCACGCCTTTAATCCCAGCACTCGGGAGGCAGAGGCAGGCGGATCTTTGTGAGTTCGAGGCCAGCCTGGTCTACAAAGCGAGTCCAGGACAGCCAGAGATATTCAGAGAAACCCTGTCTCGAAAAACCAAAAAAAAAAAAAAAAAAAAAAAAAACTAACAAGCTGTGGCCTCCAACTTACTCTGCCTCAGTCTCTTGGTGCTACAACTACAGGCATGAGCCACTACACTTGATTAATTTCTACCCCTTATTACAAAGACAATATTCAGGGCAGAAACATGGCTTATCAGGTAAAAGAAACTGCCACACAGCCTGAATTAAATCCTGGGAACATATACCCCACAAGGGGTATATGTCCTCTGACCTCCATGCATCCACCATGCCATCGGTATACCTACACACACACACACACACACACACACACACACACACACAAACACACATACTCTCACACACACACACACACACACACACACACACACACACACACACACAC
>CAJQZJ010031795.1:4757180-4769318 GCA_907164525.1 Lophiomys imhausi | reverse complement strand
CACACACACACACACACACACACACACACACACACACACACACACACACTCTTTTTATTTTTAAGGTTTTTCGAGTCAGGGTTTCTCTGTGTATCAGCCCTGGCGGTTCAGGAACTCACTCTGTAGATCAAGCTAGCCTTGAACTCACAGAGATCCACCTGCCTCTGCCTTCCAAGTGCTAGGATTAAAGGCGTGCACCACCACACCCAAACAAACACACACACAATTTTAATTACTCAAAGAGAATCTTGCAGTGCCCCCCTGTGACTGAGTAGGGGGCATAGAGTCCTCTGTGAGTGAGAAGTTTCTCTAGCTACAAAACAATACCTATTACATGGCCAACCAGGAAGTCACATTAGCATTATTTAAGGTTTTAGTTTTTTGGTTTTTTTTTTTTTGAGACAGGGTCTCTGTGTAGCAGTATGGGCTGTTCTGAACTAGCTTTGTAGAGCAGGCTGGCCTTGAACTCAGAGAGACCAGCCTGCCAATCCCCGCTGGGATTAAAGGCGTGCATCATCCGGCCCAACTTGGGTTTTAGTTTCTTATATGAAGTATTCCCACCAATAATCTATTATGTGTGCTCACACGAGTGAGTGAAGAGTGTCTGTGGAGGTCAGAGGACAACCTCGTTGTCAGTCGTCACCTTCCACAGTCTCTGAGACAGGGTCTTATCTTTGCTGTGTACTGCCATGAGCTCCCAGTATCTGGGCCCTAGCTTCCAGACAATCTGCCTCTATTAGGATTACAGACTTCATGTGACTAGCTTTTCCATGGATCAGAGGATCCAAACTCATGTTATCAGGCTTGTGCAGCAAATGCTTGACCACTGAGTCGTTTCCCCAGACCCCTATCAGTAATTCAAACTTGTCAACTCCAGTGTTGTTTTTGTTTTAATTTTCTAAAGTGAACTAGACTGATGAGGACCAAATGAAAAAGTACAGGAAATTGGGGTCCCAGATCCAGAAAACCCCAAGTTTACTTCTCATTTAAAGAAAACATATATCAATTATTATCATAATTTTTAAAGTCTCCATCTTTAAAAATCTTCTATCAGTAGCTTAAGATAAACCTGGACCCTTATTTTGAACACTAATCACTTTCCTAAGTTCATCAGGATGTCTGACACAGATTCAGCTCTGACAGCTGAGCTGCTGTCCTGGCCTTCCAAAGACAAAAGCTACCGATACCCTCCTAAGAAAACAACGGGAACAGCTCCTCGCCGTAGCCTGAGCTTTCCTGTCTTCTGGCAGGCTCTACCCCTCTGCCAAGAGCTGCAGCAGTAGCAAGCAAGGTCTCCTGCAGTGCTCCCATGGCACTCCCATTGCTGCCAGCATACACTGAGTAACAGTGATTACTTTTCACATAACTCACATTTCTTCAGCAGCTACACAATGCAGTACTTAGTCTAAAACAAAACCAAATAAAGTTAAGTTGAATCAAATGAGATTATCATCATAGGTGGCCTATGTATGGTCCAGGAGGGTGGTCTGCCCTTCACACTAAGGACTGTCTACAAGGCTGCGCATGGGAAGACAGCTAAGGAGCATGGCTGGGCTGTATGTAGTTCAGCTCACAGCTCTAAGGACATTGGCATGACTGTTCATAGGCATGGCATCTCTGTTCTAGGCTCCTACTAGTACCAGCCAATGGCTCCAAGTGCATGGTGAGCTGGGAGCTCAGGGAGCCCTTTCCTGTGGGCCCACATAAAAGCTTTCTGTAGGCCTGCTTCTGTTAATCCTCAAATGTTAGGCTCTGGTTTTCAAAGTTTGGAGGTACTTGCTCTGTCAAGTTCTGACATTTAGTTCTATCTATTTCCTTCTGTTTATTGTAAAACTACCTAAAATTTTTGACAAAATCATGACCAATATTGTCAAAAGGTGAACAAGGAGGGGGGAAGGCCATGGCAGCAGGCAGCAATATTCTTGACATGTTCTGGAACATACCAGAGCAATCATCATACTAACTCACACTCCATGAGCACCCCTACACAGGGGCATTCCCAACCTTCTAATTCACAGCCTATGGGCACAGGAGAGTGTTATGGAGGAGAGGACTATGCTAGAAGCCCCAAGTTATGAGAACCAGTGTAATAAGGGCTTTCATCTGCACACAGACCACAGTCCAGTGAAAAGCCTCAATACTCAGAACTAAAGTCACAGACCCTGGCTCAATCCCAGATTTTGCCATGTACTCCCTGTTCCCATAGTGCTGCCCCTCCCAGCTACAGGCCCTCTTCTCCAGCCACTGGGAAACAGCCCACCTCCCAGGGACTTTAAGGAGGGGCTCAGATCTTTGTATGCATAGCATCTGGAATGGTGCCTGCCTTGCACTGATTAGTTGTGACCAGTGAGCATTAATGAATCAATGAATCCAATGAATCAAGAGCCCTCTTCTCAGGGAAACTTTGGCAGAAATACTACACGAGTAAAAAATTAGTATCTCAAGCCAGGCGGTGGTGGCGCACGCTTTTAATCCCAGCACTTGGGAGGCAAGGCAGGTGGATCTCTGTGAGTTCGAGGCCAGCCTGGTCTACAAAGAGAGTCCAGAACAGCCAGAGATATACAGAGAAACCCTGTCTCGAAAAAAAAATTAATATCTCTTATAAGTACCCCAATGACCAGCCCTGCACATACCCCCGGTGGAGAAACAGTCTGAGAGCTGAGTCCTCTAACCTGCTCTTCACTGCAGCTTCTGAAGCGCAGAGCTGATCTCTAGCTCAGCTTCCTATGGGAAGAATCCCTCCTCTACACTGTTTTATGATGATATACACATGGCTGGTACCCACCACTGCAGACTGTTCCTTGACAAGCACCATTCCCAGTGCTTAATCTTGCAATTCTTTCCTTCCAGCCCAAAAGACTAGAGTAGGACTGTGAGAATATACTGCTCAGGTCTGAACCAAACAAGATTTGTGCTTCGTGCACAAGACTTCTCTTACACGGAGAGGCTTCTAGACACTTTCCCCGGCTTTCAGGAGCCTCCCTACAGCCAGAGCTCACGAGCACTCACCTTCAGAGCCCTTCTGCTTCCGCTCCACCTCTCGGCGGTATTCCTCTAGTTCGCGGTCTGTGAGCGTGTTGAAAGGGTTGGGGCCTGTGGTGCTCACAATTACATGGGGCTGGTATTCCTTCTCAATGATGGCTTTGGAGGCAGTCACCAGCTCCCCCTGTGGACCAAAGAGACTTGGTACGCAGAAGCTGGCCTGGTTGGACCTCCCTCTTCCCAGGAACACAGCAGGCAGGGGGAGAAAGGGACTTTTCAGGAGCACACAGACATAAGACTGTATAACTTGGCCCCCATGGGGACTCCCTCCTCCTGAGCAGACAGCAGAAGGGGGTGGAGAGGTCTTTTCCAGGACCACATAGACATTCTAGGGCCACACTGCCAGGGCCCATGGCCAAGGCAGCCTTCCAAAAAAAAGGCACTGACTAAGGTGCAGAGTCAGGAGCACATACACCCTGGAGGAGCAGCCTCCTCTGCCCTCTGCAGACAAGAATGGTAGAGGACTATGCCTAGGTAGAGCTTACTAAGCAAGCCATTCCCTGGGACCTCAGAAAACATTCACTCCACAACAACCTGGGCAAAGTGTGTAGAGAATTGCTTATGTTCTTTTGTTATGTTTTGGTTTTGGAGACAGGATCTCACTATGTAGCCCTGATTGCCCAGGCTAGCTTTGAACTCACAGAGATCTGCCTGCCTCTGTCTCCTGAGTGCTGGGATTAAAGGCCTGAGATTTGCTTAGATTATTAAGCCTTAACAAGTTTTCTGCCCTTCTGACTGGCTTATAACCAGTTCCTGAACTTATCTCACAGCATTCGGAGGTAACAAAAAAATTCCCAAACAGCAGGTTTGCCTGATTATCTGGAAACTGAGAATGTATAATACAAAAAAGCAAACAAAGTACCAAGGCAGCTCTCGACTACTGCCACAGGTAAGAGACTGCAGAGGGTCTATGCCACAGTGGGGGACAGAGGGCAGCTGGCCCCACCCCACAGCAGGGCAGAAAAGTGGCCCTCAAGTGCTTGAGAACATAACCAAGAAGACACAAACATGCACACATGATTATATGAGTGTAGGAGTTAGATAAATTAGATTTAGGAAATACATAGGAGTTTCTGATACTGTCTCTTAATTCGGGGCCTGAAGAGCATTATCAGCATGAAGTCAGCAAAAACAGGAAAGACTCAATAGACTGAAAAACAAGGTTGAAGTCAGCAAAAACAGGAAAGACTCAATAGACTGAAAAACAAGTTTGAAGTCAGGAAAACAGGAAAGACTCAATAGAATTGAAGAAACAAAGTATCTGGCCTGACATTGTTTTCAGCTGCTAAGTGGGCGGAGCCCAAATTAAGCTGAAACAGAGTTCCTTCTATTTGAGGACAGTGCATGGAGCCCAGAGGAGAAGAGGCCCCTGATGCTAGAGAGCTCCAAGAGTCCTGCTGAAAAAAGGGCTGGCCATTGATGGCCACCTCTCTCCCTGAAGCAAAAAAAAGCCGGTGAGCAAAGAAAGCCTCAACAAGACACCAAAAGGCCAAGGACTGGACCCTGTGGCTCAGCTTTTGCCTGGAGGGGTTTGATCTGTCCGATCAGTGGCCTAGGGAAAACTGTGCCTGGCTTTAAGGACTGAGGCAGAGCAGCTGAGTTCCTGATTCAAAAGAAGTAAGTTGGCCTGCAGACGGCTGGGGTCTCCCACAGAGAAGAAAGCATGAAGCCTTATTTAAGGTGAGACTGCAATAACCAACTACCCTGACGAACCTGCATCTGAGAGATCCAGAAAAAGGACTGCTAAGTGCGTTAAAGAATCTACAACAAAGACTGTGTTCCTGACGACTGAGGACCTGCCCCAGAGACTGTATCATTCTAAAAGGTTATGAAAGTAGTTGTTATAATTATCAATAAGTTTAGTGGATAGGTTAAAGGGGTTGTAGGAATTTATAGGATTAATAGTTAAGAAATTGTTGGTGTTTGTTATAAGTGAATTTAGTAATAAATAAATAAGTGTTAAATAATAATTTAAAAGTTCGGTTACATATGAGAGCTTATGAAACAAGGAATCCCAAGTCATTCAGATGGCAGGCCTAAGTCATTCAGATGGCAGGCCTTGAGCCTCAGATCACACACTGGCAATTAGTAAACAACAGAGGAAATCAGCCTCTCGGCAGAACTGGTTCCTAGGGATAGTCAGCCCATACCAGCAACTGCTCTTCAGGCACTGTCTAGAGAAGCTGGTTGAATAGGGACAAAGTATTTAGAGTACTCCATGTATAACCCATGTCACAGACCCCCCCACCCAAAGAAGAGAAGGACTAGGGAGTTTTGCTGAAGAGCCTAGAGACTCATGATGAAGGGGTCTTCCCTCGGGTTTGGCCTAAGAATGACTGGCTTTACATTTATGAGTAGCTCAGCCACTGCAAGACAGAAAAGAATTTGAATTCTGTCACTTGCTAATGCTGGTTGAAACAAGCCCCTTCCTGTCCAAAGGCCACACTCAGCCTTAATATCCACAAAAGAATCCTATTAGCAAGATCCTCCCAAAGCAAAGACATTCTGTAAACACAGCAATGTGCTGACTGCCATCACTCAGAAACAAAATGAGAGGGATATAAGGCCTGAGAAACAATGTCCAAGTTCATAGAATCAAATGATAGCAGGCATCCATTGTCACTGAGATAGCAAAGCCTCTACTCCAAGTTTTGACGTCCTACAAGACAAGCAAAACTCCACATGTTAGATCAGCTGGCCCTCAAGAAGCATACAGCAGACCCTCCACCAGCCAAGGTGTTGATAGGACCAAATGTAAACATGTCAGGCAGCCTTTGACTGAGCCTTTTCTGCAATGCAGAGACCTAGGCGAATACAGCAGCCAGGACTGAGAAGCAAGATCAGGAAAGCTTGATATTATCTTACTCGTGGATCCCAACAGGAGCTCCAAGCAAAACAGAGACCCAGAAACTATTTCTGTGCTTGATTGAGGCATATGACTGAAATGAAGACTGTAAAGTGTGCACACCTGGGTTAGTGACCAGACCTCTCAAAACAGCAGGTTTTCATCTGCAAAGACAGACTTGAGTTCTTTAGGATCTTCAGCTCACTCTCCCACTCCCACTCCTGGAAGTGCTTTCTCTTTTCCTAACAAGCTATTTCTGTTCCATCTTAACTTACAAAGCATGACTTTCTCCTTCTCTCCTCCTTACAGATGCCAAGATTTTCATGTCGTGTACTTTTTTAAACTCTTAATTAAACCATGAGCTAAAGCAAGAGACAGAGAAACAGAGACACTCAGATCTGACTTTCATATTGCTGGGCCATGAATGTGCTAGGTGTTTATCACAAGGTCAGAGAGTTCAAGAGATAGGCTTACCCCTCTTGGCATTTCTGCCACACAGTATCAAGAGTCCAGGCCAGTGAATACCTATAGACACAGGAAAGCTCACAACACATAGATTGGACTGCACAATCCTTCCCTGGGAAGACGTCAAGATAGCCCTCTTTTGGTTTGGTTGGTTGGTATGTTTGTTTTTTTGAGACAGGGTTTCTGTGTGTAACAGAGTCCTGGCTGTCCTGGACTCACTTTGTAGACCAGGCTGGCCTTGAACTCACAGAGATCTGCCTGCCTCTGCCTTCCTAGTGCTGGGATTAAAGGTGTGCGCCACCACACGTGGCAACACAGCCCTTTATACCCTTGTCTCTATCACTTAATGTGCTTACAATAAAATCCAGAAGGAGACCCAGAGTTTTAAAGGCTCCACACTGGGCTGTGCAAAACAAGGCTCTGCTATCTCCTCCACCTAAGGAAAGCAATCCTGGCACTGGGTGAGCAGCCATCAACAGAGGAAAAGTTCAAGACTAAGCAATTCCTTCCAGAAAAGCCGTAAGTTCCCAAGTCTCAAAACTGTTTCTCAGGTCCTCAAACGAAATGCAAGGCTCCCTGCATCTGTTGCACTGAGAGGGTGTGCTGAGGACACAGGCCTTTTTGAACTCTGAGCCAAACAAGCCTTCCTTTTTTTTTTTTTTTTTGGTTTTTCAAGACAGGGTTTCTCTGCGTATCTCTGGCTGTCCTGAACTCACTTTGTAGACCAGGCTGGCCTCGAACTCACAGAGATCCGCCTGCCTCTGCCTCTTGAGTGCTGGGATTAAAGGTGTCAGCCACCAGGCTGGGCAAACCTTCCTTTCTTAAGTTGCTTTTTTCAGGTATTACAAAGTAACTAATGTGAGGAAGTTAAATTTGTAAGAAGCTGGAGTGATAACTCACATACAAACTGGGTGTGTGGCTGAGTGGAAGTCTGCCTGTCTGTCACCTGAGGACGTTGAGATGCGTTACACCCACATCTCAAGATGCTCCCCAACCCAAAGTAAGTTAGCTGGGGTTGGCATGCAATGTGCTCTACTGAGTACACACAGGGAACCTGTTCAGACTGTGAGAACATACCCTCAAAGTACCCAGTGACCTTCCCACATCTGAAAGTACTAGGAACAGGAAATAAAGCTGTCATTGGATGAAGAACCAGCCCAAAATGAATCCTCTAATGGAACTGGCTACCCTGATGCTTTCCAAATAGTCTCAACAAGCCAAAACCTATGAAACGGACAAGACCCAA
Source organism: Lophiomys imhausi (assembly GCA_907164525.1). Lineage (NCBI taxonomy): Eukaryota > Metazoa > Chordata > Mammalia > Rodentia > Muridae > Lophiomys > Lophiomys imhausi. The sequence goes on along the minus strand of CAJQZJ010031795.1, from coordinate 4,761,720 downwards.
AAGACAGATCAGCAATTGTGACTGTGACTATGCTGTAGCCCACAAAGCTGGAGGATCAGACGACAGACTGGCATGTGAGGCTTGCAGACCAATACAGCTTCACACACAGCAGACAAATACTATTATTAACTGAGAGGATCATGTACATGACTTATGCCCCAAAGTACAAACAGGAAAGCAAGTTAAAGGGTAAAGAGCATCCCCTCCCCATTCCCTGACAAATTCCTTCAAGAAATAGGTAGAAATAAATATAAAAATGGAAAAACAAGACTCATTTAATACATAAATATGCAAAATAATGTTATCAGGAGAGATTCCAGGAAGGAATTTAGGGCTTCAGTATATATCTAATTCTACCTGGCAATCAGAACACCTTTAAAACAATACCTGAATTTCACAGCAAGTGTGTAGAGTGAAGAGAACTTTGAAATACCCAACCTCAAGCTCTAAACTATGCATTAGCCACTTTTTGTTTTATATTTTTGTTTCTTTTTATTTATCTACTTAGTTATTTTATTTTTTGAGAAAGGGCCTCACTATGCGGCCCAGGAAGCACTTGAAGAACCCTTTTGCCTCAGCGCTGGCTTACCGGCTGTGCCTTACTCCTTTGTTTGCTGGGACAAATCTCCCTGTATGCCCCAGACTGGCCCTGAGCCATCAATCTTCTTACCTCAGCCTTTCAAGTGTTAGGTCCGGTTTTATTTAAAGTTAAAAATAAATGTATTTTATTTACAAGAGTTGACACAGACAATCCTTGTTTTATTTATCATACTTCTGAAAGAAATTTTTATTTGGCCTCTAACTACTACAGTTAAAGGGGAACAAGTAAGGAAGGCCACAGCAAAAGCTGCCACTGCCAACAGAGCCCAGATGAGCCCATTTGCAACTGGCAACCTATAACAGGTAAACTCTGAAAGCCATAGGCAAGTACTAACCAAGTTTATATTCAAAACTTCAGAAATGCACCATGTAGCTCCAGTGAGCCATTTCAAGTAAAAACTTATAATGCTGGAAAGTGTTGAAAAAACAATGGGCAGAGCATACCTTCTATAGAATCTCACAGAAGATTTAAAGGTCCTTGTGAAGCTGCTTCATTTAGTAAGACAATGCCTTAGAGGGAAGCTGGTTGGGGGGGGGAAGGGAGAAGAGCACCAAGGACCAATAGGTAGGTAAGGATGGGCGGGCAGTGAGTACCTTTCTAAAAGAGACAGATTTAGCGGGACTAAATGTCTGCTCTGTAAGCTCGAGCCCTTCGATAGTTTCCGTACAGTCAGAGAGGGGTGCATCCTGCAACAGTAAACTGAGTCATCAGAGCACACCAGGCCCAGCCTTAAAATTATCAACCAATACCACAGGATGAAGCCAGCTAAAAGCATGCAGCAGGGGCAGCTGTCAACAGTATGGGTGATGACAGTGGCACGTGTAGACACTGGACATGAAACCAGGGCCACAGCTGGCCAAATTTAAAAAGTGCAACAACAATCATCTCCTGCAGTCAGGCTGAAAGCATCAGACGACATCTTGATTTTCAGAGATAACTACTTACAATTAGCATCAATGTACCACACTATGTAAGTCATTTTACAGAAACGCATGTAAATGTGGACGGGCCACGTTTACAAGCACCCACCCACTCTGTATCCCAAGCAGCACTTTGTTGCAGACATGATATATACAAAAACAAAGGTCCACAGCCCACCCCTCTGGTAGCATTTACACAGCATCCAGAGGATACCAGGAAACCCAGTTTCAAAGCAGTGGCGTCAGAGCCCCTTGAGTATGCATGCACTCACTACAAGGAGCAGGGCTAGAAGGGTGGACACACCCTCAGCATGCTCACACTTGGTCTATAACTCAAAGTGTCTGGATCATCACGAAGATTTCTAACAAAGATGCCCCCTGGCCTAGAATACTCACCTCATAACATCATCTGGTCTTAGTCACCACCCACTAATGTCAGAGACATCATGTTCTCTTACCTGAACAAGGCTTCTGTCCATCACTACACCACACAAAACCTGGGACTGAGGTCCTGCAGTCTTAATGTCCTGTAAGTTCTGCTCTCGAATCTGAGGATAGGGAGAAAAAAGGCATGTCAGCAGTACAGAGAAGGCAAGCTTTAACTTCCAACCCTGTCTTTACACACTTAGACCCTGGCCATGTGCTTGCTACACTTCTGTCTAGGCCCATGAGAGCAGGGTGACTAGGACCCACCTACTTTAGGGCTGGTCTAACTGCACAGGGGGGTGATGAACACAGGCATGAAAGGCTACACTACTCTTGACTGTTCATGCCTCCCAATGGCTCCGGCCAGGTACAGATCCTTCACTGTACTTTAATAAGCGGGTGGAAAATCTTTGCTATGCATTCATCTTTTAGCGAGGCTGTGAATGCTGATGGATCTCATAGTCTAACACACCAAACACTGTTCACAGGTCTCTGGATGAACCCTGAAAGCAGAGGCAGCTGTCTCTTCCTATCAAGATCAAGCTGTGCAGATTACACACTTCAGAACTGCTGAGCAAGCATCAGTTTAAGAAACAGTAGGACTGCTGGGCGGTGGTGGCGCACGCCTTTAATCCCAGCACTTGGGAGGCAGAGGCAGGCGGATCTCTGTGAGTTCGAGGACAGCCTGGTCTACAAAGCGAGTCCAGGACAGCCAGAGCTATTATACAGAGAAACCCTGTCTCGGAAAAAAAAAAAAAAGAAACAGTAGGACCCTAAACTATGAGCAGAAGCAACATGTGGAAAGATACCTCTACTAGAAGCAAGCATACTCTCTACCCCACAGCATATAGTATCCATCCCAACTCTACACTCACACTCCCACCAAATGCAGACAGTAATACACACCTTGTTCCTCATCTCCTGGACCTCTTTTGGGTTAGTGTTCAATGGAACAAACAGGTTAGGGACAGTAGAGGTGGAAGTTCTATGTCCATCCTCTTTAGTCCACTGTAATATCAAGAATAGGTGAAAAGTCAGGATTATGACAACAGTAAATGAACCACAGCATCCAATTTGTCCAAATGATCTCATCTCTGATCATGCACTGAACAACACAGGACAGAACCAATGACCACATTTCCTGGGTCACCCAGTAGAGTCGCCATAGGAGTGCAATGTGGCCATTAAAAAAAACAAACAACAACAAAAAAAAAAAAACCAGCAAGTGATGGGACTCAAAGCCATGACTGATAGAAAAGGGCCATGAAGAAAGCTCATTCAAAGTCTGGAGGACAAAGGCTGACTACAGAGCTCAGCCTCATAACCCATGCACCTGCCAGAGGAGGCCTCTCCGAGACCATTGGTTCAGTGCCCTGAGAGTCACCCAACACCGAAGCCAACTGGAAGCGTGGGATGACAAATATGAGAAGCAATGTGATGCTCCTACCCCAGAGGTAGGCAAAGACTGCAGTGTGAGGCAAGAGTGGGCATCACCAAAGTTATGTGTTAAAAGCAAATATAGCATCAGAATGTACCAAATACACAATATTCTAACCCAAGAAAAGTACTGTATCAGCACCAATACAGAGCTACCTAGTAGAAGATTTTGGTGATGTCAAATATTTTATATAACTTAACACTTTTAAGTGTTACAAAATACCCCGAACAAACTTAAAGCATTTCATGGGTCCTCAAAGGCTGCTTTAGATATCAGTGCACATTGTCCACATGCTGCACTTTTTATTCATTATTCTTATTTTTGGCTCTCCAATAAAATATGACATTTTTAGCCAAATTCTAATACTTAAGCATGAGTAGGCACTGACCAGTAAAACAAGCCATCTTGCAAATGTTATGCCTTTCAGAATATTTTTGAGAGGCAATAAGAAAAGCCATAAACCATAAGAGTTTAAAGGAAGCAACAAAACCATCAAATGCTTAGCCACTGTGAAGGAGTGTGGAATGGGCGTGGAGCCGTGGGTACTCACTGATGCTTATCTTCTGAGACAAAAATAACTCCAGCTTTTCATTAAAAATAATTTTAGCAAAACATTAAAACAGCTACTCAGAAGCTTAAACACATTTGAAAATAGCAATTATTATAAATTAAAATATACCAACCTGGGCACACTTCACAGAACTTGTGTTACTCCAGAACACTAAGAAACACAGACATATGCTGACCAGGCCCTTTGAGGCACACATCGACTAAATGCCTCAAGTAACTTGACTTTTCAAGCTAAGTTCCCGTGCTCACAGCCTCTGCTGCAGGTGCACACTGCAAAGACTCCAGGCAATGCAGAGTGCTCACAGCATCAGCAGACAGGGGTTTTGTTTGTGAGGTACATTCCATTTTACAAGTAAATCAAATAAAGAAAAGAAGGGCAGGGTGAGAAAAGAGGAGCGTCACACACCCAAGCCCTGAGGCCAGCTACAGCATACAGGATTGTGTGTATGACGGCCCACATGATACAGCTTCTCAGAAGCATGGAGGCTTCTCACACACCAGAACCACCTAGAGAAGAGAAAACCTTTTTTTCTTTTAAGTGTTTAAATTGAAAGCACTTAAAGCAACGAGAACACTTCCTGTCTG
>CAJQZJ010031795.1:4726471-4752180 GCA_907164525.1 Lophiomys imhausi | reverse complement strand
CCTGTCTGCTTGTCCCTGCCTGAGCTCGTCATGCATGGACAGAACATCCCTTCATGAGGGACTGTGGCAATGTACTTTTGCTACACATCACCTCAGTATCTGGGCAGACTGTGCAAGCTAGCCTATACAAAATATGGCCTATCGTCAGAGGAATGCTTCAGCACTGGGGCATCAAGCATCTCTCAGGGCAAATGAGAACCTGAGCAACAATCCTATTTAAACCCGCACCCCACCGAGTCTTGTCACTGGTGCCTGCAGATGGCCTGCTCTGCACTTCGGTCATGCCACACCCATCAGGAGGCAAGAGACTCGCCACCATGGCCATCTACTCACATGCAACAGTCCATGCGGAGGGCAGCTGGCATGAGCATTCGGAGGCTGTGGGATAGAGGGTAGGCAACAATGCTGAAAGAGGACATGGGTCAGTGAGGAACTAGCCAGTAAGTCATAAGAAAAAACTGCGTAAGAAGGTACAAAGAGAGACAAAGAGGTTTTAATAACATGAAAAACGCACTTGAGCTTGCAACATTGAAGAATAAGGTTTATACAGTAAGTACCTTTTCAATAATGAAGGGTAAAGTTCCTCAGACACACTGAGTTAAAGGAGAGTTCCTGCTGTTAGGTTAAGGCATCTAAGTTTTGCTAAATGTGGAGTTGGGTTACTTGGAATTACTGAAGAGGTACATTATATCTTAAGCAGTTTCAAGCAGATAGTATCAACTGGGATTTTAGCTAAAACATAAAGTAGATTTTGGCTCAGAAGGAAGCAAGTCACACAGGCAGTGCTCATTAATGAGGTCAGAAAGGGAATTTCCCAAAGCCTCCGAAGCCCCAGCTGCCCAACTTGCTCTACATCATCTAACTATGAACAGTAAGGTAGGCACAGACCAAGCAGTTGGTAATACAGCTTGGCACGCAGACACCGGACGAGAGAGACTGCAGCAAGGGTTTCACGTGATCGTGTGTAATGTTCGTCCACACCTTAGTCTTCGACTTGGGACTGCTTCCATTCTGCCCCTCCTCAGAAGCTTCATCACCCCGGCCAGAGTTCAGCCATCTTGTCTTCTCTCGCTGCTGCTTCTGAAAACTGTGTCTAAGCGGTGAGCAAGTGCCCGAATCACCATCATTAGCAAAGGAGTGGCCTGTGACACTGGCAGGGACTTCCACATCACTGTACTTTTTAGATCTCTCTCTCAGAGCAGGGTATCGATAAGGGTAACCAGTTCTGTAGCCCTAGGATTTAAGCAGACGGAAAAGCATTCAACACTCCAGATCTCAAAACAAGGCTTCACTTTGATATGGTAAGAGACCATCTCAAAAGATAGACAGACAGACAGATAGATAGAAACAATGGTACCCAAAGTTGTTGATTTCCACAAGCACACACATATATACCAAAGAATCTTACAAAATGGTTCTCAGGTGTTTGAGCATATTTGAATTCAGTCTTCAACTTAGCTATGATCATCTGCCATGTTTTGAAAGATGTGCCCCACCTAATCCACACAATTCTGCTAAGCCAACTTGTTTGCTAGAGACACTTGGTAACTTCCTCATCTTGCCCATTCAATACTTAGCACTCAATAGCTGAGGCAAACAGATTGCACATGAGACCCTAGGTCCCCATATCGTGGAAATCCCTCTCCTTTTGGCACAGGTAGATTTCCAAACATGCTTCTAGGTCTTGGTATTCACTAGAGGAGACAGGAATGACTATACAAAAACAGTAGTACCTATTTTGTGGGTCTCCCTCCACATTGCTAGCTCTGAAAAAGCAAGCTACCAAGAACACTGAAGCTATGAAAAGACATTCTCTGGAAATGGATCATCCCCCAGCTGAGCTCCTGATGAGAACCCAGTTCTGGTCAATACTCTGCAGTCTTCAGAGTTCATTGGTGTCTGGACTGCTGACCCGTGGACACAATGAAATGGTCACAATGTCCTGTTCCAAATCATTAGGCCAAACCTACTTTGCTATATGACATAGAGAGAGGGCCACCAGGATAGCTCAGAAGATGAAGGTACTTCCTAATGAATCTGACAATCTTGAGTTCAATCTCTGGAACCCATGTGGTAGAAGGAGAAAACTGACTCCTACAAGTCATCCTTCAACTTCCACATGTACTCCCCACAAAAGTTCTTTTAAAAAGCACAAACATAGTGTGTCAGTAAATGTTTACTATGTTATCTAACAGTCTCAGAATGAGCCCCTCACCGCAGTTCACCATGCAGGCCACATACATCCACTCAGAGGCTGCACCCGGGACAGAGGTACTCTACAAATGTTCTGACAAGCAGCATAGTAGGTGGCTACTTTGGAAGGCTTCAGCTGTCAACCTGACAAAAACCTAAAGTCAGCTAGGAAGAGAGGACCTCAAGAATAGCCTCAGTCAGACTGACCCATAGCCATGTCTGAGACATTTCACAATTGTTAACAGATGTAGGAGGGCCCAGCTAGCTGTGGGAAGTGCCATTTCTAGGTAGCTGGGCCTGGACTGTATAAGAAAGGTAGCTGAGCAAGCCAGGGAATCCAGGCCAGTAAGCAGCATTCCTCCATGGATTTTGCTTTAGTTACTGCCTTTTGAGTTGCTGTCCTGTCCTGACTTCCCACAATGATAAATTGTGCAGGGAGAAATAAATCCTTTCTTTCTTTAGTTGCTTTTGGTCAGTGTTTTACCATAACAGAAAACAAACAAGGACAGAAATTGGTACCAGAAGAGTGGGTTGTAATAACCCTTTACCATATCGTTTTGGGGAGGACTATGGAGGATTACTGCTGGTAAGATGGACTGAAGAACCACCCGTGATTAAAAGGACAAAAGTATGACATGGACTATGCTAATCAATTGGGGTTGAAGAATTAGCTGTGATTAATAAGAGACCAGCACAATTGAGGTAAAATCTTCTGGAAAGTATTTCCTCAGGGTCAGCACACAGAATATGTGGTCCAACAGGACCAATGTTGCATTTCAAGCTGGCAGCCAAACTTAGTAATATGGTAGAGTCACCACAGGTCACGGTTTTGAAGACATGAAAGATACAAGGTTGAAAGGAATCATGGAGAGTAGCGGAGGCTTGGCACTGTGTAGCAGGGTCAATGTCCCTGCTGTGAAGCCAAGAGAGGCCACTGGTTAAGGTGCAGCCTCAGCTGTAATGGAGACCTGAGGACATTTGGAGATGCTAGGACCATGGGGTCATCTGTCAAAACTATGGTATGAAGTGGGGCCAGCTTAAGCCTCCACAAAGCAAGTTGTGCATGCTGAGGATGGTAGGACAGGAAGAGCATGAAGCCCAGACAACTATGAGAGACTCCGTGGTGTCAGTCATTGAGCTAGTTTGTTGCACTTTGGTTTAGATTAAACAACTATAACTGTGCCCTAGCTCTCCTTCTAAGAATAACAGAGTATATAGCTTATTTTGGATTTTACAGAAGCCCAAAGTTAAGAGATTTGGATTTTTAATGGCTGAGAAACACTTAAAGAAATGTTCAATGTCCTTAGCCATCAGGGAAATGCAAATCAAAACCACTTTGAAATTCCATTTTATACCTGTCAGACAGCTTAGATCAACAAAACAAGCTACAGCTCATGCTGGTGGGAGTCTGAACTAGTACAGTCACTATGGAAACCAGTGTGGTGGTTCCTAGAAGATGAGAATCGATCACCTCAAGATCTAGCTGTATCTTAACTCTTAGGCATATACCCAAAGGATGCTTCATCCTACAAGAAACACCTGTTCAGCCATGTTCAATCCTCCTCTCTTCATAATAGCCAGAATTTGGAAAAACCTAGAGGTCCCTCAACAGAAGAATGGATAGAGAAAATGTGGTACATTTACACAATATTGTTATTACTCAGCTTTGAAAAAAAAAGGTATCATGAAATTTGCAGAAAAATGGATGAAACTAGAAAAAAAATCTGCCAGGCAGTGTGGTAGCACACGCCTTTAATCCCAGCATTTGGGAGGCAGAGGCAGGTGGATCTCTGAGTTCAAGGCCTGGTCTGCAGAGTGAGTTCCAGGACAGCCTAGGATACAGGATACACAGAGAAACCGTCTCAAAAAAAAAGGGGGGGGGGAGGAAGAGAGGAAGGAAAGAAGGAAGAAGAAATAATAATAATACCTGGGCGTGGTGACACACACCTTTAATCCCAGCACTTGGGAAGAAGCAGGCAGATCTCCTTGAGTTCAAGGTCAGCCTGATCTGGTCTACAAAGAGAGTCCAGGACAGCCAGGGCTACTGCTATTACACAGAGAAACTCTGTCTCAAAAACCCAAAATAATAATAATAATAATACAGGCCCTACTGCAAATCCATTTCTTATGTCTTGTCTTATCTTTTCTATTTTGGAGGGTGGGGTTTGAGACACAGTTTCTCTGTTTAACAGTCCTGGCTGTTGTCCTGGACTCTCTTTGTAGACCAGAACAGGCTGGCCTCGAACTCATGGAGATCCACCTGCCTCTGCCTCCTGAATACTGGGATTAAAAGTATGCACCACCATGCCCAGTTTATGTGTTTTTAATCCTCAGGACAATCTTCTAACCTGAATCTGGAGACGTGAATGCTTAAAGAAATAGTAAACTATCTCTTGAAAACTCAGAAAAAGACCTCAAAGAACTGTTCACAGCACATTCCATCTGCCTATGCCGTGTCTCCAACTGTGTCCCAGACTCTATGTTGTTGCCTTTCCTCTCTCAGCTTGCCCTGTCATGAGTCTATCCTTTGGAATTTTCTTTTTTTTTTTGAAACAGGACCAGTTTATGTAGCCCTGACTGTCCTAGAACTCAGTATGTGACCAGGACACACACTCAGGCCATCTTTTTTCATTAATGTGTAGTCTCATCCTTGCTACAATACAAACATCTACACACCATGCTAGGCTCTGTGATCTTTAAGCAGTCTCCCACAAGTAGACAAGCAGCAAATATCTATGGAACTATGTAAGTGGACCCTAAGCAACAAAACTGACTAGTAAAATAAAAATAAAACACTTGACTGCTTTAAAAACTCTCTCTCAGGCTGGAGAGATGGCTCAGCAGTTAAGAGCACTGCTTCCAAAGGACACGGGTTCAAATCCCAGCAAACACATGGCAGTTCACAGCTGTCTAATTGCCGGGCATGGTGGCACACGTCTTTAATCCCAGCACTCAGGAAGCAGAGGCAGGTGGATTTCTGTGAGTTCAAGGCCAGCCTGCTCTACAAAGTGAGTCCAGAACAGTCAAAGGATACACAGAGAAACCCTGTCTCCAAAAACAAAAACAAAAGGGAGGCAGAGGCAGGCGGATCACTGTGAGTTTGAGGTCAGCCTGGTCTACAAAGTGAGTCCAGGACAGCCAGAGCTGTTACACACAGAAACCCTGTCTCAAAAAAAACAAAACAAAACAAAACAAAAAAAAAACCTCTCTCTCTAAGCCAAGTGTGGTGCCAGGCTCCTTTTTTTTTTTTTTACTTTTTAAGATTTATTTATTATGTATATAGTGTTCTGTCTGCATGTATGCCTGCAGGCCAGAAGGCAGCACCAAATTCCAAATCTCATTATAGATGGCTGTGACCCACCATGTGGTTGCTGGGAATTGACCTTTGGAAGAGCAGTAAGTGCTCTTAACCTCTGAGCCATCATCTCTCCAGCCCCAGTGCCACACATCTTTAATCCCAGCACTCAGAGGGCAGGGGCAAGTGGATCTCTTTGAATTCAAGGCCAGCCTGGTCTACAAAGCGAGTCCAGGACTGCCAGGGCTACACAGAGAAAACTTGTCTCAAAAAAAAAAGGCTTTCTCTATAGTTTGTTCACAGGATTCAGGTACTGACTGATCTGACTGTTATCCAGCAGCTAATTGCATTCTTAGTTCCTACTAGGTCCAAAGGCAAAATTATACTTAAAAATAGATCGGGGGCTGGAGACACTGTTCAGTGGTTAAGAGCACTCACAGCTCTCTCTGCAGCACCCAAGGTGGGAGGGTGGCAACTGCCTGTCACTCCAGCTCCAGAGGATCTGTGCCCTTGTTTGGACTGCACGCACACACACACACAAACACACATATAATTTAAAATAAAATCTTAGAAAAAAAAAAGAGAACTTGGAATGTGGCTCAGTTGAAAGAATAATTTCCTACCCTGTACAGAGACGAGTTCTAGCCCCAGCACTACATAAAACTAGGCATGGTGCTACATACCCTTTAATGCCAGCACTTGTAAAGTAGAGATAGATCAGAATTTCACTGTCATCCACAGCTACACAACAAATTTGAGGATAGCCTGGATCCATGAGACGTCGTCTCAATCAGTCAATAAATAAATAAGTTAATTTATTTTTAAAAAGAATCTTTATGTTCATATTTTTTGTGATTCAGCCTAGAAGCTAAAAACTGGTAATTCTTGTAGACTTTTACTATGACAGCACTCAAATACACATGAAGACAGCCATTTCAATTGCTAGAAAAACAACATTTGAGCTTTAGAACAAGTCTGTTGTCAAGTGGGAGCAACATTCTCACCAGATTATCGAGCATCCGCATAAGAGCTTCAAATTCCTGCTCCCCAATCTGCCACTTGGGAGGTGATCCAGTGCCTTCCCCTGCTGGGGTACCTGGAGAACGGGATTTGGCTTTGTACTTCCCAGGATCCAGCAGAACTAAGTTGTCTGGTCCTCCAGCACTTGCCAGAGTTCGAACCTTTTCAAAAGCAAGCAAACATTTTGGCTTGGTTCCACATGGAGACCAAGAGAACCAGACAAGCACAAAGAGATACTATACAACACAGCTCTGCACAGAGAGCAATAAGGCATGTGGGGCAGACTGATTATAAAGTAATTTTCAGAGTTTTCTTTATAATGACAAAATATGTACACTCATAAGAAAACGGGAACTTTTCCTCATTACCTGACAGATGTCAGTAACGAATGGTGGGACAGCAGGAGCTGGAGGCAGAGTGGAGGAACACTGAGGCTGAGGGGAAAAAAAATCCTCTACATTTCTGCTCCAGCTTTTTCAAAAGGGACTGTGATCAAAGGTCAAATGCAGTAATATATATAGGATAGACATAAAGCTATAGCACACACCAATTCTCCATAGTGATGTGTGCATGCATACATGTGTATGAAAAATTAGAAATGAAAATCCCAGCAACCTGTTCGAAGTTCCAAATCATGAGCTCTTAACAGCTAAGCTCACACTTGCAAGACAAGTATTAGAAAATCCACATGAACCCAGAAACATCCAAATAAACCACAAGTTAAATGAGTGGCCTACCTGGATCTCACATGCAACCACAAGGTTATGGATGTAATAGAAGGCCTCCTCCACGCTCTCTCCAACTGACACAAGCCCATGGTTCCGGAGAATGAGAACCTAAGGGAAAATGAGGGAGCTCTGTGGAACAAGGCACCAAGACTGACCATTCTGGGCTCTACAACTGAAATACCACAAGACACTACTGACCTTGCTTTTAGGGCCCAGATTTTTCTGAATCAAAATTTTTTCTTCTTCATCAACCAGAATGCCATGATAGTCATGATAAGCAACATCTCCAAGGGAAAGTGCCTCTGGGGAGATAGGCAGGAGCCCACATTTCATTGCAGATACCTAAACAGACAAAGAAAAGCCACAGTTAAACACCACACAAATGATTTCCTCGCAAAAATAAAATGACAGTGTTATATGTTTAATTTCATTCTCTTGTTGGAAATAAATGAACCCATAAACTTAGATATAAACTTCATATCCAGGGGCCTGACAGTAGCTGGAAGAACGTGGGAGAAGTATGACTAGGATTTTCCAGAGATTACAAATAAAAATAACGCAGTGAGTCCTGTTTTAGTGAAAGGAGCACACAATAGACCCTCTGAGGAGCTGTGGCTCAACAACAACAGTTCTAAGTGCTACAAGGTTTTGTTCACATTTTATTTTAGGCTGTAAATAACAGAGCCAGGCAGTGGTGGCCTTTAATCCCTGCACTCGGGAGGCAGAGGCAGGTGGATCTTTGTGAGTTCGAGGCCAGCCTGGTCTAGAGCTACAGGTACTGCTGCCACTGCCACTACTAGGTGACTAGCTGCCATTTTGACTGTGGGATGGAGGTGACAAAGTCCTGCCTTCACCACCATCTTTACTAAGGGCAGTCACATGCCCTACAGCCATTTTTATTGGGGTAAAAGATATGCCCCTTCACCACCGTGTTTGTTTAAGGCCGTTTCTTTCATTAGTTGCTTAAAAGGTACTTTATTTTAATAATTACTAAAGCTATGCTTTATGCAAATTTTTAAGGATAATTTAAAAATAAAACTTGACAATATTCAAGATACACTTTAGAACAGATAACAAAAGACAGACAAAGGATATTTAACCCAGGTAAGCTAGTCCTCAAGCTTGTCAAGAGATTTGTAGGATGTACCATTAAAATGTTTAATTAAATAGCTTATTATGACAGAGAACCCAATTTCTAGCAGTGATCCCAAGGGCTCCAATAACATTGGCACAGCAAAGAAGATAAAACTGTTTCACTGCTTTCATCTGTGGACAAACAGGACACCTGGAGAAGTTGATTGTTGTTTTGCCTAGACAGAATAGGGTCAGCCTCCCAAGCTCTTCCTCCACAGGAAGGCCTCTCAGATTTGCCAGACCTGACAGCTAAGGACTGATGCTGCCCTGGGACCTGTCTTACAACAAAGCCATTGACTTAGGAACCTTACAGGAAGTCCGACTGGGTAACAGGTTAGCTTCTGTCATAATAAACCACACATACAATGTTAGATTATAATTCCTGTGGTAATTATCCTCCTCAGATCTATGATAGGACTGACAGTTGGCAAACAGGTTTTTCTTGCTAACAGGCTTCATATTAAAATATAAACAGGTGTAACTTTTTACTGTTCCTTTATTTAAAGAACTTGTTTTGCCAGGCGTGGTGGTGCATGCCTTTAATCCCAGCACTTGGGAGGCAGAGGAAGGCGGATCTCTGTGAGTTCGAGGCCAGCCTAGTCTAGTCCAGGACCAGGGACATCCAGGGCTGTTACACAGAGAAACCCTGTCTTGAAAAACCAAAAAAAAAAAAAAAAAAATCAAAAAAGAACTTGTTTTACAGTGACTGATCTCAGTAATAACTACTCATGTCTCTGTTAGATGAAAAGAAAAAGGTTTAAAGTTGATACAAGATCTGAGAGTCCAAGAAAGTGTATAAAGGTCTGAGGATATGAAAACTTAAGTTCAGAGGATATAAAATTATTCAAAGTATTAAATGCAAGTTATAAAGGAAAGTTTCTAAGAAAGTGTCTGAGGGTCTGAGAAGGTTTTAAGGTCCATAAATGCAAGTTATTAAGGTTGAAGGATGACAAGAAAGTTATTGAAGGTATGTGAAAGGAATGAGGGATGCTTCAGATTATTTCTTCCTAAAATTTATCTCCTTTTGTAAACCTAAATTCTTGTAAGCCTCAGGGAATCCACTGGAATCCACACGTCAAATGGACTCAGATAAGTATAACCTGTTTCCCCTTCTGCCTGATGCTGGGGGGTGGCAGGAGGGAAGGGGTGGCAGAGAGGTTTTGGGGCTACCCCAACTGTCAAGACCGTAGGCCTAAAAAATTTTCACCCTAATTACTTAATTTTACCTCCTGCCCCTAATATGTATCTGTTCCAGCAGATTTCCAACCAATTAAAGACTGCTCCAACTGTGGCCTTCACATCTCTAGATGGTCATGCACAACCTGGACAGTAAAAAAACAGCCTGCTCTTCTGGACCTGACCAACATTCCAGCTTTTGCTCCCTCATACCCCCAATTCTGTCACCCACAATGTCAGCAGGAAGTAGCCAGACGATGCTTCGCCCCATTCATTTATTATCAACAAAAGTGTGGGATGTTAGGTCTACCTGAGTCCCAGGTTCTACCAGCATGCCTCAGCTTGAACCTGTTACGGGCATGACCCACCCCCACAAGCCTCTACCTATATGATGCCAATATCTTGGTGGCTCGCTATACTTCCTCTCTCTTCCTCTCCCCCTTGTTCTCTTCTCTTTTCTCCCCTCTCTGCCTTCTCTCTCTCTCTCTCTCTCTCTCTCTCTCTCTGCAAGCGCATGCTGTTTCTCTTTCCCTCTCATATCCAATAAACCTGCCTTCATATAACTTAATTTGGCCTGGATTGGATCATTTTCCCACAGCGCAGTGTAATTTTTAAAAACAGTAGCAGGCATAGTGGGGTAGGCCTGTCATCCCAGCTATTCACACACTGGGGTAGAATGATCTCAAGTTCAAAAAGCACCCTGGGTTACAGGGTGAAAACTCTGACTCAAAACATAAAGTAAAAAGAGAACTGAGGAATATTCAGTGTAGAGTACATGCTTAGCATGCATAAGGCCTAGGCTTCAATCCTCAGTACTATAAACAAACATTCACCCAGCTTTTATGCTTCCTAAAATTCCCTCAAATTTGTCAAAATATATACTAATTTTGTTTTGTTGCTTTTGGAGACAGGGTTTCTCTGTATTAACAGTACTGGCTGTCCTAGAACTTGATTTGTAGAACAGGATTGCCTCAGACTCACAAAGATCAGCCTCTCAAGTGCTGGTATCAAAGGCGTGTACTAGCACACCCAGCTGAATATGCAATTTTAACATTTATTGTTATTTAAGCTGAAATGGTGCTACAAGCCTTCAGTCCTCGTGTTCTGGAGGCAAGTGAATCTCTGTGAGTTAAGGGTTATCCTGGTCTATAAAGAGAGTACCAGGACAGCCAGCACTACACAGCGGGATCCTACCTCAAAAAAAAAAAAAAAAAAATAAGAAAAATAAATAAATAAAAGAAACATGTTCAGGTATAATGGTGCAGACTTGCAATCCTCACACTGAGAGGCTGAGGCAGAAGAATCATCATATCTTCAAGGGCAAGTTAGACTATATAAGGAGATCTTGTCCCAGCTAGGCATGAAATCAGGAGGCAGAAGCAGGCGGATCTCTGTGAGTTCAAGGCCAACATGGTCTACAGAGTGAGTCCAGGACAGCAAGGAATAAACAGAGAAACCCTGTCTTGAAAAACAAAACAAAACAAAAAAAATCTTGTCCCAGTAGGTTGAGGCAAAAGAATTGCTACTAGTGGCTATATAGTTACAATCCAGCTAAGGCTACATACCAGGAATCTATCTTTTAAAAATGGAGGGAGAAGAGGGGAGGGCAGGGAGTCAAACTCGAGTTCTGAGAGTGTAGCTCAATGTCAGACTTATTTCTATCCCTAGCAACACATACACACAGAGCAAAAGTGAGATTTTTAAATAAGAAAGTAAAATAGGTGGAAAAAACTTTTTTCCTATGTGTGACTGCGCAGGTAAATACCAGTGCAAATATATAAATATATACACCAGAGGAGGGCGTTGGGTGTATATAAATATACACACCAGAGGAGGGCATCGGGTGTCCTGTTTCCATTCTCCACTTTATTCCTTTGAGACAGTGTCTCTCACTAAACCTGGAGCTGAGCTCGTAGCCAGCAAGACCCAGTGATCTTCCTGTCTCTGCCCCTTACAATGATGGGGTTACAGGCATGCATGCAACTACATACAGTTTATATGGATCCTAGGTATTTGATCTAAGTTCCTTTTGCTTAGGAAGTAACCATTATTACCTGGTGAGCCATCTCCCCAGCTCCAAGCATATTCTGTGTGTGCATGTATATAAAAAATATGCAACAATTTAGGCTTATTAACTTGCTACAACAAGCAAGAGCAAGTCAGAGCTTTAAAACACCACTGGGTGTGGTGGCACACGCCTTTAGTCTCAGCGCTTGGGAGGCAGAGGCAGGTGGATCTCTGTGAATTTGAAACCAGTCTGTAAGTTCCAGGACAGCCAGAGATATTCATGAGACCCTATTTTGAAAAACAACAAGCAAGCAAAACCAGGCCCATGGAGCTCCCAGAGGGGCACACTCACCGCAGCCCCTGCTGGAGTGTGAATGTGCACGATGCACTTAGCATCTGGCCGTGCAGCATAAATGGCAGAATGTAAAGTGAAGCCAGCTTGATTTACTCCTAGGTTAGTACTTCCACGATCTACCATATCTCCTTGTAGGTTGACCTTGACCTGCAAATAAAGAGGCAAACCTTCACATTTCAAGAAGGCTTCAAGGTATCCTTTATTAGAAAACACTGAAAGCCAAGTTCAATGCGTCTATAACGTCTTTTAAAGGTTCCCCTCTAACTAACCACAGTTTTCTATGCCCAGTTAAGACTCTGTTTGTAGCAGCTTTATTTGTAATAGTTAGAAACTGGAAACAACCCAGATGTCCCTCAATTGACAAATGGATAAAAAAAAAAAAAAAAACTTGTGGTACATTTACACAATGGAATACTACTCAGCTACCAAAAACAAGGAAGTCCTGCACTTTGCTGCCAAATGGATGGAACTAGAAAAGCTTGTGGAGAACTGAGTGCATATTAGAAGAGATGTCTGGGAGAGAACTTTTCCCCAGCTTGGTGAAGGTTGACTTGACTGGCTTCACATTCCCTAACAATTATAGTATGCTTTTCCAACATTGTCTCCTTGAGACCCTTGCTGTTAGTGCATTTTACTTGCCAATTCCTTGTTTTTATTGTATCCAAGACTACAGAGTTTTCTAGTAACAGAGGGAAGGATATTGTAACAATAACGTTGATATGTAATTATCTGTTGCTACCTGTTACCCCTGTACACAGAAGACCAGACTGCTCTGCCTATGTGATTTCGTCGCATGGATACTGCATCAAACCTCTTTGTGTTAAACATAACCAGCTTGCTAGACTTACAAAAAGGGACTGTGAAATAAGGACGGGGCTCTCCAGTTTTAACTGGGAGTCCTCCCGATCCCATGCTTTGTCTTCTTTCATTAATGTCCTAATTCTTATCTCAGCTTTAATTTCTTAATGCTCATGCCCTCAGTCAACGACCCCTCTCCCCGTCTTTTCGGCAGATTCCAGGAAAAACTCATCCTGAGTGAAATAACCCAGACCCAGAAAGATGCACATGGCATATATTCACTTATAACCGGATTTTAGCCATAACTATCCTACAACAAACAGACCAAAAAGAACAGGAACATAGACTTTTTTATCTGTTAGTGGGACACTTTGCCCTAGTGGAGTTGCCATGTAGGCCCCCAGAGCAAGAGGAAGCTCTCAGCCCTCATATGACTGCTGAACTGAGAGGGGCTGATATGTATGGGCACCCCACACTGGAAGAGTAGGATAGGTGGGAGATGGGGGAGAAGGTGGGAGGGTAGGACCAGGAGGGGTGGAGTGAAGGGACCTGAGGGCACTCAAAGATCTAATACAGTCTTCATAAACACCATGTCAAAGAGAAGGGCACTCTCACCAAGCTGGATGCAGTCACTTCACTGTAGAGAAGTCCAAAAGGTACGATGAGGAAGTGTTCCTGCTCGGAGTTCACTCTGGTCTATGGGAAAATACTTCAGTTAACACAGAAGTAAAATTACTTGGGTCACTTACAGGACACAAACCCAAGGTAAATGATGAGGGAAGAACTACAGCATACAGTCTATCACAAAGCTAAGACGTGCTGAACACTTACTGCACAACAACCTAACTTATCAAATACTTACTGGTCACGTCAATGGTCACTCTAGGAAACAAGCTAAACTACCCAGTTCAGTACTCACCCTCTGACAGACAGGTCAGGTGGCCACCAATGGCAAAATGGTGCCAATACTCAGAAGTACAATAATGAAACAAAACCTTTTTTTTTTTTAAGTTTTTCAAGTGGCTAGAGAAATGGCTCAACATTGAGATTAGTCGCTGCTCTTGCAGAGGACCCAGGTCTAGTTCCCAGAACACCTATCAGGCAGTTCACAACAACCTATAACTCCAGTTCCAGGGGATCCAACCCCACTTCTGGACTCTGTGGACACCTGTGCACATGTGTACACACACACACAAAATAAATAATAAAATCAATAAAGTTTCAAATTAGATTTTGTAAATACAAGAACCTGTAGGACTATGGAAAGATGTTTACAAATAGGCACAATCTTTCCTCAGTGTTTGATGTGGTTCTGAAAGACTATACAAAACACCACCCTCTGGTTTTTCTGCATCTTCCACAGTGTATATTTCTCTCTACAATTCATTCAGCACAGAAAGGAACTTTATAGCCAGCATATACCAAACAGCGGAAATACAGCAATAAAAAAGAGCTCTTCCCACAATTAAAAAAAAAGGAGTCCCATTTTCATAAGCAATGATTTTTGGATAGACTTAAGTGCCTCTCTATAAGGTAGATATGGGTGTAGGGAGTTAGAATAATTAAGTTAGATTTAGAAAATATATAGGGGTTTCTGATACAGTCTCTTAATTCGGGGTATGAAGATCAACTTGGCTGTGAGTGATTAGCTTATCAGCTTGTGGAAAAACAAGGCTGAAGTCAGGAAAAACAGGAAAGACTTAACGGACTGAAAAAAACAAGGTTGAAGTCAGGAAACAGGAAAGACTTAATGGACTTAAAGAAACAAAGAATCTGGTCTGACATTGTTTTCAACTGCTAAGTGGGCGGAGCCCAAATTAAGCTGAAACAGAGTTCCTCCTATTTAAGGAGTGTGCATGGAGCCCCATAAAAAAGAAGAGGCCCCTGATGCTAGAAAGCTCCGAGAGTCCTACTGAAAAGAGGTGCTGGCCATCATTTGATGGCCAGATCTCCCTGAGGCAGAAAGAAGCTGGTGAGCAAAGAAAGCTTGAGCAAGACACCAAAAGGCCAAGGACTAAACCCTGTGGCTCAGCTTTTGCCTAGAGGGGTTAGATCTGTCTGAACAGTGGCCTAAAGGAAACTGTGTCTGGCTTTAAGGACTCTAAGGTAGAGTGGCAGAGTTGTTGATGTGAAGGGGTTGGGGTCTCCCAGAGAGAAGAAAGCATTAAGCTTTATTTAAGGTGAGACTGCAATAACCAACTTACCCTGACGAACCTACATCTGAGATATTCCAGAAAAAGGACTGCTAAGTGTGTTAAAGAATCTACAACAAAGACTGTGTTCCTGACGACTGAGGACCTGCCCCAGAGACTGTATCCTTCTAAAAGGTTAGGAAAATAATTATCAATAGGATTAGTGGTTAGGTTAAAAGAGTTGTAAGAATTTATAGGGTTAATAGTTAAGAAATTGTTGGTATTTGTTATAAGTGAATATAGTAATAAATAAATAAGTGTTAAATAATAATTAAAAAGTTGGTAACAGGTGGCGCCAAAAGTGGGGCCATTATGGGTAACTTGGCTTTCAAAACTATAGAGGAAACTGCAAATTTTGAAACTATGGAACTGGTGGTTAACAAAATGACAATGTTTGTAGCTGAATTCTGTCCTATTTTCCAGTCAGACCGGATGTTTTATGTTGTTTGCCTTTTCCTCTTTTATTGGCTTATCATAAAGAAGTCAGCCTCACAATTAGAAAGTTTACAAATGCAAATTGAGGAACTAAAGAAAAATTTGCCAAAGATGGTAACTGCAACTGACAATTTTTCAATGGTTGGACAGGGAAGCAGGAGGAGGTACAATGCATAGTGTGGCCCCGTCGTGCCTCGTACCTTCCTATCTATGTCTCCAAAACCGTTACATGAAACAGCAACAGCAGAACAGGCAAGTAATGGTGTGAAACCAAGTGCACCCCCAGAGGAGCCACTTGGTACTCCACAGGCACCATTAGCTTTCCCAGTAATTTATCAAAATAGGCCTGGTGGTATTAACGAAGGTCAACCCCATCCAGAATTAACATGGTATCCAATTGATATGTTGGATTTGAAATGATTCAAAGAGTGTATTGTGTCTTATGGTATCCATTCAGGCTTTGTCAAGCAAATGCTTAATAACTTGGCAGTGCACCATAGAGTCATTCCTCAGGATTGGAAGGGACTGGTATTAGCTGTGCTGGAAGGCAGCCAGCAATTACAATGGTTTTCATGGTGAAGACATGAAGCTACAAAGTTAGCACAACAAAATATGGAAAGGGGAATAAATGTTACAACCGATCAAATACTTGGTGAGGGACGGTATGCTGACTTAAGGGAACAAATTCATATGGATGATATGCAATTAAACAATGCCGTAATACAGCTTTAAGGGCCTGGGACAGAAGTACAGAAAATGGCAAAAGATATGTTTCATATATTAAGATCATACAAGGTCCTGGTGAAATCTTTACTGATTTTTTATAAAGGCTGACTTCAGCTGTGGAGAGAGATGTCCCTAACCCTGATATCAGACAAGAGTTAATAAATACCTTGGCGTTTGAAAATGCCAATATCCGATGCCAAAGGATAATTAGACCATTAAAGGCTCGAGGAGCCCCAATAGACGATTGGATAAGAGAAACAACAGATATTAGTTCTCAAGAATATCAGGCTAATATCATTGGACAAGCCATTGCTAGGGGTTATAATCAATGCTTTAAATGTGGTGAATATAGTCATTTCCAAAAGGATTGTACAGCTACAACTTCCAGAGCTCAAACTGATTTCAGAGTTAAAAATAACAGGTATCATGGTTCTACAGTACATGGTCATAACAGGGAACAAATGGTTCCTGATAACAATGGAAGGTCAAAGTCTCCAGGTTTTTGTACTAGGTGTGGAAGAGGTAAACACTGGTCCTGGGATTGTAGATCAAAAACAGATGTCAGCCGGGCATGGTGGCACACGCCTTTAATCCCAGCACTCGGGAGGCAGAGGCAGGCGGATCTCTGTAAATTCAAGGCCAGCCTGATCTACAAAGCAAGTCCAGGACAGCCAGGGCTGTTACACAGAGAAACCCTGTCTCAAAAAAAAAAAAAAATAGATGTCACAGGTAACCCCTTGCAGGGAAACGAGGGGAGGGGCCTGCCGGTTCAAGGCCCCAAATCAAAAAATCTGAACCGTCATCCATCAGCCACTCAGAGGGAAATAAGGAATCAGGAAGAACAAAATTAAATGTGGTCGATCTTCTGCATGCAAATGAAGGCAGTGCAGCTTTAGATCTGGCCACAGGCAAGTCCATTACATTATCCAAAACAAATGAATGTTATATGTTGACCACAAGCACCTGTGGTCCTTTACCATCAGGAACAATAGGTTTAATCTTTGGAAAAAGGGGATTCACTTGTCAAAGATTTTTGGTACATCCAGGTGTTATAGATGGAGATTGTAAAGAAGAAATTAAGCCGGGCGTGGTGGCGCACGCCTTTAATCCCAGCACTTGGGAGGCAGAGGCAGGCGGATCTCTGTGAGTTCAAGGCCAGCCTGGTGTACAAAGTGAATCCCGGACAGCCAGATAAACACAGAGAAACTCTGTCTCGAAAACCAAAACCAAAACCAAAAAAAAAAAAACAAAAAACAAAAAACAAAAGAAGAAATTAAAATCATGGTGTCCATATGGAAAGAGGTGAAGATTAAGGCAGGGCATAAAATTGCTCAGCTGCTGTTGTTTCCATATGCTAAGGGCAAGTCTGCTCCAATACAAAAAACAAGAGCATTTGGGAGTACTAAAAAAGGTGTATTTTGGCAAATGGTGAATGACCAGAGACCAAAATTAAAAGTACAAATGAATGAAACTGAAATTGAAGGATTGGTGGACACAGGAGCATATGTCACTATCTCACAATTCTTGGAATCGAAATTGGCCACTTCAAAAGGTCCCTACACATTTTATAGGGATTGGTAAAGTATCCCATGTTAAGCAATGTGTACAATGGATTGAATGTGTTGGACCAGGTTAAGCAAAGTGTACAATGGATTGAATGTGTTGGACCGGAAGGGCAAAAAGCAAAATTAAGACCTTATGTGGCTGACATACCTATACATTTATGGGAAAGAGATCTTCTACAACAATGGGGTACTCAAACTGATATTCCTGCAACCCCAGAAACAGTAAATAATGGAATGATGGATGTACAGGTGGAAGGTATTGATACAGATACTCAAGAGCAATCACAAGTTGTGTCCAGTGTCCAAACACCGGACCCCCCAGGCCTGGAGTTTCCAAATTTATACTAGGGCCACTACTGAAATTCCAACAGCCCTACCCTTGAAATGGCTATCAAATAATCCGGTGTGGCAAGAGCGGTGGCCCATAACAAAGGAAAAATTGGAGGCTCTTGATCAACTGGTAAAAGAACAGCTGGAAGCTGGTCACATAGAAGAGTCTACCAGCCCATGGAATTCTCCAGTATTTGTGGTAAAAAAAGAAGTCAGGGAAATGGAGAATGGTAACAGATTTAAGAGCTGTGAATAAAGTAATTCAGCCAATGGGTCCTTTGCAGTGAGGTATACTATTACCTTCTTTACTACCAAAGTCATGGCCTTTAATAATAATTGATTTAAAAAATTGCTTTTTCACAATACCGTTGCATAAAAATGATAGGGAAAGGTTTGCTTTCTCTGTACCTACTTTTAATAATAGTAGGCCAATCAAGAGGTATCACTGGAATGTACTTCCACAAGGAATGTTGAATAATCCAACTTTATGTCAATATTTTGTACAAAAAACATTGGAAATAATCCATAGGCAATTTCCTCAATCTATTATTTATCATTATATGGATAATGTTGTCGTTCTGAAAAGACAACAATATATATTTCCAATTGTAAGTTTAACATATTTACATGTTTTAATAGAAAATATTTAAAATAAGCAATCTTAGTCTAAAGCAAAAAGGATTATACACAAAATTCAGACATCAAATAAAAGAAGGGCATTTCAAAGATTTCTTCAACAGTGGTCTTTTTATGTCTGCGCCTTTGTCTGCGATCCTTCCTCTGTAAATGAAGATGGACAGTCTCAGATCCTCAGCCACTCCTAAAAGCCAAACACAGCCCCACACTCAGGAAGAAGAGGTGGGCTAACTGCTACAGAGATCAATACTACATCCCCTACACCCAATGTCCTGGCCCAAGGGTAGACTGCAGACTACCATCTCAGAGCTTAGCAGTCCATGGAGTTGAGACAGGAGCTGAAGCGTCCAGCTGTGAGGTTCTACAGGTGCTAAGACTTATCACAGGACAGAAAAAGGCCTACACACCAGCCAAGGATCACCAAGGAAGAATCCTCAGCCCAATATCCCAGCTGGGCCACCCTGCCTTTCCTTTCCCATCTCCAAGGCGTCTCTAAATCTGATACAACTTTATAATGATCTAAGTCACCACCCTCGCCAAGCCTCTAACACCTGTCAGCACTTTAAAATCCCCTTAGCAGAAAATCCCTGACCCTCTTTCAGAGAAAGGACAGGATGTCCTCCTAGCACTTATTTTTGCACTGATATTGTTAATATGTCTTTCCTGTTAAAGATCTACATAATAATATGTAGATGGTGTGACAGTATCTAATGGGAAAACAAATGCATGTCATAGATCTTAATAGTAAAAACAAAAACACTCTAACATTTAAAAAGCCAAAAGAGAGGGTGCTTTCTTCTTCAAAGACTCCCTGGTTCTAGTTCATAAAATACAGAAAATCTTTCTGGTAACTTGGATTTTTTTTTAACTCTATTAATAACCAACCAGATCACTTACAAACAGAGCAGTAAACATTTAACTGCATTTTAATTCTGTCAAAGCCAAACAAATTATAGGGGACAGGGATAGGCCTATAATTTTAGTCAAAGTCATTAGAATAGCATTCATAACAGGGTGAGTTTTACACACATACATTAAAAACACACATATAATGAAGCTACTGTTAAACCCAGGGACATTTCCTATTCCTATTACAGCTGTAACATCTGCATGGAAACAATTAGCATTAGATCTCCAGCTGAGCTTTCTGTCCAGGATAATCAGCTGGAGAGGCCAGCAAGTTGCCAGCAGGCTAGGATGGTTCCCGGCAAATGAACTAAGCCAGCAGGACCTACTGTTCAGCTATCAAAAGCTCCTTGAGTTATTTCTCACAATTTCCTAAAGTAATTTCAGTTTGGCCAGGGCTGGTCACTATTCAATGATTTAGGGCGCGCCTACACTGGGCCAGGCATTGCTCCTGGTCCACAGCAGCAGTTCTGCCTTCAGAGCTGATAGCCCTGTGGACAACTACGCCCTAAGAAGATACACAGGCCCAAGCATTGTAGTGCGTGCCTTTAATCCCAGCACTCGGAATTAAAGAGGCAGGCAAATCTCTGAGTTCGAGGCCAGCCTGGTCTACAGAGTGAGTTCCAAGATAGCCAGGGCAACACAGAGAAACCATCTCAAAAAATAAAAATAAAAAAGAATGTACACAGATGGGTAACAGTCACTGCTACATGGGAATACACTCTACACAAGAGTGCAGCACACAGTAACAACCTCATCAGCTTGTGTTTCAAAAAGTTCATTTAAACAGTGAGCAGACAGCCAGGAGGCATCTGCAGTACAGACCAATATGAAGAGACAGTAACATAGCACACTGCTAACAAGTAAAGCACTAGACCACAATTTCAGCAGGCTTAGCATTCCTCTGAGCCCAGAAAGGTTAGACTAAATTAAGCACCGGTTAGAGTGAACATGAGGAAAACCTCCACATGTATATAGAGAAAAGGCTTACGTAATCTAAGCAGCTGCTAACATCGGCTACCTCAAGACAAACATTAGTACTGAGATGGTTATATCTCTTTAACACCTACATAAGGGATACCTTGTTACAATAAATTCAGTTTTGACAAGTTAGAGTCAGCCTGGGTCATGTACAGAGTTAAGACCAACCTCAAAAAATAATAAATATGCCAGGAGTGGTAGCACACACACTCAGGAGGCAGAGGCAGGCATATCTCTGCATTCAAGGCCATCTTGGTCTACAGAATGAGTTCCAGGACAGCCAGTACTGCTACAGAAAAACCTGTTTGAGAAACCCTATCTCAAAAAAAAAAAAAAAAAAGTAAATGGGAGGGCTGGAGAGATGGCTCAACAGTTAAAAGTGCTTTCTGCTCTTCCAGAGGACCCAAGCTTAGTACCAGTACCCACACCTGGTGGCTTACAATCCCCTGCAATTCTAGTTTCAAGGGATCCAACATAATCCTCTGGCCTCCTTGACCATCTGCATATACACATACACAGGAAGACAGACATAGACATACACATACACACAAACAAACTTTTAAAAATAATAAAGCTTTAGCTGGGCAGTGATGACATGTGTCTTTAATTCCAGCACTCAGGAGGCAGAGGCAGGCAGATCTCTGTGAGTTCAAGGCCAGCCCGGTCAACAGAGTAAGTTCCAGGACAGCCAGGGCTACACAGAGAAAGTCTGTCTCGAAAAACAAAGACAAACAAACAAGAATAAAAGTTCTTTAAATTCAGTGAAAGAAACTAAATGAACAAACAAAACAAAAAACTGAAACAACCTATAAAACTAAAGGAAAAGAAGTTCAAAGGAAACATTGTTTACCAAAGGATAAAGAAAGAGAAAACAAGCTGCCAGTGCCTGAGGAACCTAGAAGGAGGGAGGCAATGGGATTCACAGCTGAACAGACGTGTGGCCAGAGACAGTAAGAGTTCCCTTAATTTTCTGTGACATGATCAAAGCAATTACTCAAAGAAGGGCAGGAGGTTGGGATTTAAGTATGTTTGTTTATTGAGACAGGGTCACATGTAGTTCAAACTACCATTTAAGCACAACCAAGAGCGATCTTGAATTCCATTTTGTTATATACATTTACAGGGGGAAATGTGGGCATGTGCCACAGCACCTGTGTGAAGGCTAGACAACAACTTGAAGGAGTTCTTTCTTTCTTTCCACCATGTGGTACCAGAGACTGAAATTCAGGCAGCATAAAACCAGCAAAGAGCATACTGAAATGATGGGCCATGAAAGCAAGCTGGTCAAAAAAGAGTAAAGAATGGGCTGGCTGGTTAGAAAATAGAAGGAATCATGCACAAGGGCAGGACTCATGCTGTTCTCTCATACAACCTGAGTAGGAACAATGGTTAACACAGAGAGCAGACAGCCAGCAACATTTGTTACAAAAATGAAGGGAGGAACACAGAGGCTCTGATAGTGCTGGAAAATGGTACAAAATCAAAGTAGCTGAAAAAACAAGCATAATGCAGGGAAGGTTTTGAGCAGAGTCAGGAAGAAAATATTGTTATTCTTAGACTTGTAAGTCATAAATGAATTTTAGGATTGCTTATAATTTGATAAACACGCATTAATTAGGTTAGCATACAAGAAAGATATTTTAAAGAACTGCTCTCATAACTTTTTAATCCAAACTTTGCAATTCTTGTGTTCTATAGCAAGGAATCCAAGAGAGGGTTTTCTAAAATTCACTGAACTATGTGAGAAAAGATGGGGCTAGATAATTAATAAGCCACTTGTCACCCAGTGGCCACTGTGGACTAAGTTGCACCATTCAGTTACTAGTCTGGAGTACTCACTGTGATATGATTGTAGATAAGCTGAGACCACCCAAAGAGATCTGCTAGTCTGTAAAATGCTGCCAATTTACACCGCAGTAATTTCTCCCCTTTGTCATATGCAATAGAATCAGATCCTCTAAGGTCATTCACAGGAGTAACCATACCAAGACCTAAAATAAAAAAAAACAAAGGTCAAACATTTTTTAAAATTTTTTTATTGATATTTTTATTTTTTGTATTTGTCGAATGTAAATCAATTACCATAGTTCTATTTATTGTCCATATTAGATCATAAAATTTCAATGACAGAAAGGCAATGTTCTCTCTGGCATTAACATATAGTTCAGAAACAGTAACAAAAATGTAGCCAAATTTGCAAGATGCAGTAAATAATAGATTAAAAGAAAATGTACAGCCTCTGGCTAGGGCTGCTGGGTGCTGCATGTCAGGAAAAGCCTAAAGACTGGACTATAATAAACACTAAAGCCATATTTTGAGGACTTGTCTTACAGGTATTTTATCAGTTTGTAAGACATGAATCCTAAAGAGCCAGCAGTTTGGTTCTTGAAAGATCTCTGAATCATGTTCAGTTACTTCAGTGAATAGGTCAGGACCAAGTCATGAGACAGGTAAAAAGAAAGCACCTAGTAATGATATTTTCTCTAGCAACAAATGAGATGTGGAGAACAGGGGACAACGAAGTAGACTGAATGGGTGACATCTGTCAAAAGACAATATGGCACACAGCACCAGTGTTTTGATCAGGCCTCAGAGATGTGGTGTATTGGTATGTTAAAAAGAGTGTCTGCAGAAGGGAAAGTGGACTATGGTGAGCACCTGGATCAAAATAACAAGAGGCAGCAAGCACAACAGTCACAGCTGATACATATTTCTAGAAGTGTGACAGACAAAAGACAAGGCATAGTGAGGGTCATTCTTCTTTGATCATTGTTTGCTACAATCTCCTTTCCAAATCATGGACAGTCTATAGTTTAAAGATAAAGATTAAAACATTTTATATAAAAAAAGGAAATTTACGCTGGGTGGTGGTGGTGGCACATGCCTTTAATCCCAGCACCTGGGAGGCAGGGGCAGGCAGATCTCTGTGAGTTCGAGGCCAGCCTTGTCTACCAGTCCAAGACAACCAGGGGTAAACAATGAAACCCTGTCTTGAAAAACAAAAACAAACAAAAAAAGCCGACCACTCAAAAGATATTTGCCACATGAGGGCTTTATCTCACTAGCAGGCATGTGGTCTCACACAGGTGCCAGGAGCCCAACTTGGTCCAGTTATTAAAGCAAACAAACAAGCCGGGCGGTGGTGGCACACGCCTTTAATCCCAGCACCTGGGAGGCAGAGGCAGGCAGATCTCTGTGAGTTCGAGGCCAGGCTGGTCTACAAAGCGAGTCCAGGACAGCCAGAGCTGTTACACAGAGAAACCCTGTTTCAAAAAACCTAAGAAACAAAACAAAAATCCTTCAGGATAAATGCTGTCAGAAAACTAAAAAGAAAAGGAACACTATAAAAACTACCACTAATATCAAATATGATGATGAGATTGAATATATTCTGTGTAAGATTGAGAACAATTAAGGATGTGCATTTCTGTACTAGTCTTGAATATAAATTACTATGGGCTCTATCCAATGCAAGCTAGGGGAAACAGAAAAGAAAACAAAAAAAAAGAACATTGGAAGGAGGCTAGTCTTTCCTCCATCTTTCCCTTCTTCCTATTTGTTGTTCAGTTTGCTTTTCAGTGAGTTATTACTAAAATTTATGACGAGCAGACAATGTGTGGGTGAGATGTATTCTTCTACCATTTAACTCATACCAGTGTCATCTGATCCATCAGGAATTCATGGGAAGCATGAATGCCTTGCTAGTGGCCATCAGACTTCATGCTAGTAAGTTAAATGATTCTTCATACTCTGTACACATTAGGGGCTGGAGAGATGGCTCAGTGGTTAAGAGTAAAGACTGCTCTTCCAGAGGACCTGGGTTCAATTCCCAGCACCCACGTGGCAGCTCACTCTGTACACATTAATAATCAATCATCAACTGTGGAGCCTGACTGACTCCATCTTGAAAAACGATTCTATTTTATATTAAGTTTGACTCAGAGCTAACCTCCAGTTCCAGAACAACAACAAAATGTACCCAACCTTTCATTCCAGGGGTGTTCCCTCGTCATCACCAGATAGCTCACTCTGAGAAAGGACCCAAAAAGTCTAAACAAACTTTCTGGTGGTGGTCAAGCTGACCTCAGCTGGTTAGTCAGTAACAATGAGCCAATCAGAGGTAGACATGACTAGCTACCCAATTGTCACCCAATCATATGGTAAAGAACCTGCTTCTTTGTCTGAGTCTCTATATAAACTCTGTACTTTGGGGTCTTGGGGATCTCAACACGAATTGCTGTGTCAGTGAGTATTCAGAGTCCAAGCTCTGAGCTTCAATAAACAACCCTCATGTATTTACATCGGAGTTGGCCCCTAGGTGGTCTTTGGGGTCTTGAGAACCCGGCAGAACACAACTGGTGTCAGTCAATTTCTAAGAACACAATAAATGGACAAGTAAACAGCAAATGTCAGGAGACCTAATTGAAACCAGTCCCTTGTACTATCAATCAGATCTGATCATCCAACAAGATCATTAGTGACTGACTCAGGACATCCTTGTGCTATCTATCAATCACATCAGCTGATAACTCCAGTTGCCCTGGGATCTGCCCTGTGAGGTTATAAAGTCAAAATGTTCCACCAGAGCAAGACTCACCACTCTTTGTTTACATTCACCCATATTCATAATAGCTTTGTTTTTGAAATTGTTTCTCACTTTTTCCAAGCAACAATGACAAATGGTGATAAGAAACAGTAGAGAAGAAATTTTGCCCTAGGACTGGCTTAGCAGTTAAAAACACTTACTGTTCTTAACTGGAAAGATGGCTCAGTGGTTAAGACCACTGACTGTTCTTCCAAAGGACCCTGGTTCAAATCCCACACACATGGCAGTTCACAGCTGTCTGTAATTGCCAGATGTGGTGGCGCACGCCTTTAATCCCAGCGCTTAGGAGGCAGAGGCAGGTGCTCTCTGCTAGTTCAAGGATAGCCTACCTGGTTTACAAAGTGAGTCCAGGACAGCCAGGGCTACACAGAGAAACCTGTCTCAAAAAAACCACAAAAAAAAAAAACACTTGCTACTGGGGCTTAGTTTCCAGGACCCACATGTGGCTCACATCCTTATACAATTTCAGTTTTGGAAAACCCACGCCCTCTTCTGACCTCTGAGGGATATGAACACACATAAAACAGAAGGAATAAATCTCTGGAGGGAGAGAGGGAGGGAAGAAAGGAGGGAGGATGGGAAGGAAGGAAGGAAGGAAGGAAGGAAGGAAGGAAGGAAGGAAGGAA
>CAJQZJ010031795.1:4685185-4718581 GCA_907164525.1 Lophiomys imhausi | reverse complement strand
ATAGATAGATAGATAGATAGATAGATAGATAGATAGATAGATAGATAAAATTAAGACTTTTTAAAACATTTATTTATTGGGAGAAGAGAGGAAGTGTGTAGAGTTCAGAGGACAACCTGAAGGAATCCAGTGAATGGCCCCATATCTATAAATAAACATATGGAATTTTGGTTAATATCAGTAATAGAAAAAAATATTCTTGGCAAGCAAGATGGCTCATCAGGTAAAGGTTTACTGCTAAGCCTAACAACGTGAGTTTGATCCCCAATACCCACATGGCAGAAGCAGCATACTAATTCCCACAAGTTGTCTACTGAGCTCCACATGCATGCTGTGGTATACATGTACACATGCTGTGGTATACATGTACAGAGAGAGAGAATATATAAAAAACAAGGACAGAGAAAAAATGTATTCCTACCAGAGTTCCACATGTATCAATGTGTTAGTTTTAAAAATGCACTATTTTCCACTGTGGTGCCACATGCCTTTAATCCCAGCACTAGGAAGGCTGAGGCAGCAGCATCTCAAGTTCAAGACCAGGCAAGACTACATAGGAAGACCCTGTCTCAAAAGCCACGACAGACAAACATTATTTATTGAAAAAAAGTGTAATTTATAAAATAATAAAAAGAAAAATGATAGCACAGTATTATGCTATTTCTGTTTGTTACAGGGTCTTGTGGTGAAAGCCAGGCTATCATGGAGCTTGTAGCAATGCTCCTGCGCAGTCTCCAAGTGCTGGAACTACAGGATGAGCCACCATCCCTAGCACTATCATGTCATTTCAGTGTGTACATGTCAAGGATGTACATATGTGGAGGTCAGAGGTCAACTTAAAACAGTCAGTTCTCTCTCTCCACACCTGAGTCCTGAAGATCAAACTACTTAAGTTATCAGGTTTGGCAGTAAGAACTTTTACTCACCAAATCAATCTCACCAACCACTTATATTTTATTTTTAGTAATTCTTGATTCAAACACTGAACATCCATCATTTTTTCTTCATATGTAAATGCAGGTGTACAGTCTCAAAATATGAACATACACATGTAGAACACTATAAATTCATTTTTAAAAGGTGTGTGTTTGCCACAGCAAGGTCAGAGTTCAGAGGACAACCTGTGGGAGTCCACCCTCTCCTTCTATTATGTGGGTTCTGGGGATCAGAGTCAGGTCATAGGTGTGGTGATAAGTGCCTTACTGGGTACACCATCTCATCATTTCTGTTAACTTTTAAGATTTAAATATTTCCACTGTGGCTGCACTCCATATTATGAGCAATATGCCAGGAAGCAAAGAGATGAAAGTGAGCAATGCAAATGAGTAGACAGACTGGTCTCTGTTTAACAGCCCTGGCTGTCCTGGACTCACTCTGTAGACCAGGCTGGCCTTGAGTCACAGAGATCCGCCTGCCTCTGCCTCCCAAGTACTGGGAATAAAGGCGTGTGCCACCACACCTGGCAATTACAGACAGCTGTGAACTGTCATGTGGGTGCTGGGATTTGAACCTGGGTCCTTTGGAAGAACAGCCAGTGCTCTTAACCTCTGAGCCATCTCTCCAGCCCAAGATAAAATATTCTTGGTAAAACCAGGCGTGGTGGCACACACCTTTGATCCCAGCACTCACTCAGAAGGCAGTCAGGCAGATTTGTGAGCTCAGGAGTCACTGGCCTTCAGAGCTAGTTCCAGGCCAGCCAGAGCTACACAGTGAGACCCTGTGGCAAAAAACCAAAAGGGTGTGGGTGTGTGTGTGTGTGTGTGTGTGTCTGAGAGTGAGAGCAAGACAGAGAGAGAGGGAGACAGAGATTTGAAGACCTAGCCCACAGTATACCAGGAGATTTTTTTTTTTTTTTTTTTTGGTTTTTCGAGACAGGGTTTCTCTGTGTATCCTTGGCTGTCCTGGACTCACTTTGTAGACCAGGCTGGCTTCGAACTCACAAAGATCCGCCTGCCTCTGCCTCCCGAGTGCTGGGATTAAAGGCGTGCGCCACCACCGCCCGGCTTATACCAGGAGATTTTATTTGGAGTCCTGGTGGATGTCATTACTTAAGATGAGGTCTTACTAGAGCAAGGTGGCCCTTAGTTCAACATGACTAGTATCTCTATGTAAAGAAGAAATTTGGACATAGACACACTTGTAGAACACTGTGGGAACATAAAGGCAGAAGTCAGGGTGATGCCAAGGAAAACTAGCAACTTCCAGCAATCCAGGAGCAGGAGGGAGGCCTGGGGCAAATATTCCCTCACAGTCTCAGAGGAATCAGTCCTATACACCTTCACCCTCCAGTCCCCAGAACTGCGAGGTGATACACTGCTGTGGGCCAAGCCCCCTGGTTACAGTACTTTGTCATACCCCCCTATGACACTTGTAGTGAGGTTCACAGAGCAAACGTTTGTCAGGTAGCATGGCATAGCACATCCACCTGGTAAGGGGACGTACAGGGATGACACAGTAAGGGAGCTGTCAAGTTCCTTTCACTTTACAATCAGCATACAAAAGGTGCTAAGTACATTTTGTTGTTTTGGTTTTCTAAAGCAGAGTCTTCTATGTAACCCAGGCTGGCCTCGAACTCTTTCCATTGCCACTTTCCAAGTACTGAGACTACAGTCATGAGCTACCACACACATCCTCAATGAGATATTCATGAATTACATAGACTCTTCTCTCCCTTTTAAACCTTTCAGGTCTCCTCAGCCCCAACAGTCAACTCAAATACTCCCTGTACTGTGTAGCTTGCTTCAAAGGTCTCTTCTAGTTAAGACACTTTATTCTTACTTCCCTTGAAGCAACTTTCAAACAAGGTCAGTCTCTGTAAAAATGCATGCTGCCTGTCTACGGACCAGTGAAGAACAGAGGAAATACATTTCTAGCTCTTTTTTTTTTTTAATGAACCCTAGAAAAGCATTTCATATGTAACAAGGCCTCAGTTAAGACTCTGTTCTTGTCCAGGTAGCAGTGGACAAAACCACACCTTTAATCCCAGCACTTGGGAGACACAGACAGGCAGATCTCAGAGTTCGAGGCCAGTCTGGTCTACATAGTGAGTTCCATTACAGCTAGGGTTACACAGAGAAACCCTGTCTCAAAAAAATAAAAATAAAAAAACAAGACTTTGTTCTTTAGTGAATGATGTTATAAAGGACAACTTTATAAAAAAGATTTATTTATGTGTATAACTTTTATCTGCATGTGTATATGTGCATCATGTGCATGCCTGGTGCCCACGGAGGTCAGAAAAGAGCTCTAAATCCTCTGGAACTGGAGTTACAGACAGTTTGTGCCATGATGTGGGTGCTGGGAACCAAAACTGGGTCATGTGCTCATAACTAATAAGCTATTTCTCCAGTCCCACAACAAACCCTTTTCTTGGAAAAGGGTTCTTCTATGAGTTCTCCTCTGCGTTTAAAATACAACTGCATCTTAAGCTATAACCAAATGGAAGGTGAGCCTCTGCTAGAGTGGATGTCAAGATTATAAGCAAACTTGGAGGAGCCAGGACTGAGACTACACCCAGGCAAAGGGCTGGAATAGTGCAACATGGTCAGAACCTTGGATGGCATAGCTCAGAAGATATGGGCAAATTTATGACTCTAAGCAACACAAAAACATGGAGGGGTCTTGCTGAAGGGGATGCTGCCAATCAATGAAAGGGAATCCCTATTATCTACTGGAATGAGCAAGCCCAAATTGGCATACTCTTCCCCCAAACAAAATGATAAGTTACAATCTCTCAAGATTTCCAATCCATGTCTAGCAATGCAGTTCTCTATTTCCACAAAAAGAGAAACACTCACTGGAGAGAGGTCCTTAAAAGCTCCAGCCTAGCCGGGCAGTGGTGGCGCACGCCTTTAATTCCAGCACTTGGGAGGCAGAGGCAGGCGGATCTTTGTGAGTTGGAGGCCAGCCTGGTCTACAAAGTGAGTCCAGGACAGCCAGGGCACAGAGAAACCCTGTCTCAAAAAAAAAAAAAGCTCCAGCCTAACTTATATGCACTGCTAGGGGCCTGAGGTCAATAAGGACTTTTATTAATCTGACTAGATCATTTCTATCCTTGTGTCTCTAGATGTTCTCTTACTGATGAAAACTGCTCAAAGGATCCTTTAAAAATAACACTCTGGCTGGGCGTGGTGGTGTACACCTTTTCCCAGCACTAGGGAGGCAGAGGCAGGTGGATCTCTGTGAGTTCAAGGCCAGCCTGGTCTACAAAGTGAGTCCAGGAAAGCCAGGACTATTACACAGAGAAACCCTGGACTCATTTCTACATGTATGTACTTGTTCTTCCTAGTACAAGGCTGGTAAGCAGATAGGTGGGATCTAAACTCAAGTGGTCTGGCTCCAGGGCTCCCTTTCCTCCCAACAATGCACCTGCTCACTACTCTTTTTTTTTTTTTTTTTTTTGGTTTTTCAAAACAAGGTTTCTCTGTGTAACCCTGGCTTTCCTGGGCTCACTTAGTAGACCAGACTAGCCTTGAGCTCACAGAGATCCACCTGCCTCTGCCTCCCTAGTGCTGGGATTAAAAGCATGTGTCACAACATCGGACAATTGCAGGTGCCTGTGAACTGCCATGTGGGTGCTGGGATTTGAACCCGGGTCCTTCTGAAGAACAACCAGTGCTCTTAACGGCTGAGCCATCTCTCCAGCCCCTCACTACCCTATTTCAAGAAAGCTCCAATGAGAAAAGGATACCAAAAATAGAAGTTAAAAATAAAAGCAATACATCCCAGAACTAATCAGAGAAAACCTATCTTGAAAAAAAAATGTGGAAAATGTAGGCTGGGAAGCTGTAAATTCATTTATCATAAGGGAGTAAGAGGGCCTACACAAATAATTAGTTCTGGCTGTCCTGGACTTGATTAATAGACTATGCTGGCCTCGAATTCACAGAGATCTGCTTCCTTCTGCCTCCTGAGTACTGGGATTAAAAGAATGTGCCACTACACCTGACCTCACATTTTATTTTTTATATACAATTATATTGCTCTGTTGCTCTAACTACAGCATCAACCTGCAATGTGTTACTCGACATTCCAGCTATTGCTTGCAACTGAAAAGGCAGTTAAGTAGAGAAACAAAAAAATTTGACATTCAGATTAGGTATGAAGTCAGCACTCTTCAGCTCCTCACTATCCTGCCTTCCTTCTGGTAGCTGACAGACTCTCAGCCCACAGGTCAGGATGATGCTAACAGTCTGTACATACTAAGGTAAACATGCCTCTCCTACCCTTGCAACTGAGAGTTAACTAAATTAGGAATAGGGTAGGGACAAGACAGAGACACAATCCTCACCCTTAAAACACCACAAACTCCAAACTCAGTTTTCCTTAAGCCTAGCAAAGAATAAAGGTAGAAATGCAAGGGATCCTGAAGAGTGACCTGTGCCCAACTCCCACAGGTACAGCACCAGTCAACTGCATGCCATGAACTCGGTGTGGCTGCAACACCACAGTTAATTCCAGCATCCCTGAAAGGTGTCTCTATTTACAGATGGAAAAAAAACAGCCTCAGGTATTTTATTTTATGTGTGTGAATGTTTGTCTGCCTGCATTTGTACACCTTGTATATGCCTTGTGCCTTTGGAGTCCAGAAGAGGGCACTGGATCCCCTGGAGCTGGAGTTACAGATGGTTGTAAGCCATCATGTGGATGCTGGGAATTAAATCCAGGTCCTCTGGAAGAGCAGCCAGTGCTCTTGACTGTTGATTCATCTTTCCAGCTTTGTCACACACTAACTTTTAAGTGTCAGAAGCTTTACAATTTAAAAAAAAAAATCAGCGAACACAGAATCCGACTCAAGATCACTAATTCCAAATGCCAAGCTTAATCACTGTACTGAAGCCCAGATAGTCAAATTCAAATCTAGGCAGTGCAGGTACACACTATGAGGCTCTCTGACTAGCTCAGCACCACCTCCTCACTACTTGGCACATAAGAGATCTTAGAAAACAATGTTTTTCTTTCTTGCTTTTTCAAAACAGGGTTTCTATGTGTAACCCTGGCTGTCCCTCTATAGACCAGGCTGACCTTGAACTCACACTGCCCACTCCTACCTCTCTGTACTGGGATTAAAGGTGTGTGCCACTACTGTCTGCTAGAAAACAGCTATTCAGTGGAGGTTAAAGAGGTTTAAAAATTATCCCACATCACTCATTTTTACCAAATTTACTTCCATCCAAGGAAAAAGAAAAAAAAAAGCCAGGTGGTGATGACACACACTTTTTAATCCCAGCACTCAAGAGGCAGAAGCAGGTGAGTCTCTGAATTTAAGGCCAGCCTGGTCAACAGAGTGAGTTCTAGGACAGACAAGGCTACACTAGAGTAACACTGTTTAAAAAAAAATTAAACAAACAAAAAAATCAGGGGGGTGCAGTGGTGTATGTCTTTAATCCTAGCACTTCGGAGGCAGAGGCAGGCAGATAGATCTTTGTGTTCAAGGCCTGGTCTACATATAGTGTTCCAGAACACCCAGGAGTACATAAAGGGTCTCTGTCTTTAAAACAAAACAAAACCCATGTATTCTGATATCCATTATCTTCATAATACCCATGAGTACACATCAATCCAAATGTTCTAAAAACAAATGCTTTCAAGAAATTCCATGCACCCCAGTGACTGAGGCAAAAGGATCAAGAGTGCAAGTCCAACCTGAACTACATAGTTAAAGAAAAAATAATAATAAAGGAGGAAAGGAACAGGAGGATAGAGGCAGGAAAGAACAGAAAAAGTAATACAAAGAAGACAGCACTCCGTATTCTAGAAGACTATGGGAGAAGTAAATAGTGTCTAATGAGCTTCCTCACCACAGTCACTGTATCAAGTCTCATATTCTGAGCCAAACACCATGACGGGTTCCAGGTAGGAAAAGGCTGATGAATCCCCAACCATGGCAACGCACTCCTGTAATCTCAGCACTCAGGAAGCAGAAGCAAGATGGTCATAAACGCAGGGCCAGACTGGAATATACAGCAAGACGCTGTCTAACCAATTCCCTACCCCCTGTAAAAAGGAAAGATAAAAACAGAAGTTGATGGGGCTAGCGATGAGTCCTACAGAAAAGAGCTCATAATGTTCTTGCAGAGGATCTGAGTTCATTTCCCAACATCCATGTAGGAGGCTCACAACTACTGGGAACTCCACACCAAAGGAATCACATCCCTCTGGCACCAGCACTCATGTGCCCAAATACACATAATTTTCTTTTTATTTTTTTTTAATCTTAGAGGAAAAAGAAAAAAACAGAACTCAATTTTATTCTGCAATAATGCCAACTGCTTTTTATATTTTTGCTTCTTCACTAGATTTACTGTTTTTTGTCTTTTTTGGGGATGTGGTGTTTCAAGACAGGGTTTCTCTGAGAAGCCCTGGCTGGTCTGGAACTCACTCTATAGACCAGGTTGGCCTTGAACTCACAGAGATCCGACTGTCTCTGTCTCTGCCTCCCAAGTGCTGAGGTTTAAAGTCATACACCATCACCTGACTTTTTTTTTTTTTTTTTTTTTTTAAGACAGGGTCTCACCATCTAGCTCTGGCTGATCTAGGACTCACTGTGTAAATCAGGCAGGCCTCAAACTCAAGAGATCTGTCTGCCACTCTCTCAAGTGCTATCTACCACACCAGGCTGTGTAGCTACTACTGTAACAGTTTTACTTTTGCTGAAATTATAAAAATCTTTCAAAATTTACTGTTTACTGAAATTAAATTTGTCCTTCCTTTTTTCCTCCCCTTTTGGTGCTGGGAATTAAATACCCTGGGTCTTCAAGGGTGATAAGCCAGCACTCTGCTGCTGAACCCCAGACCCGAACTCTTTCTGAAGGGCTTTCCATAAAGGAAGGTTGCTAAGTAACAATTTGGTCTGCCCTTGTAACTATTTTTCTGAGAGCTAAGTGGGGAAGTTTGGCAAGGTTACAGGTAAGGAAGAGTAAAATACTCACCACAACAAACAAGCTTTTACTTCCCCCAGAATCAATGGTCTGAATGTTCCTAGTTATGAAGTCATTGGTTCTGTGAAGACTAAAGACAAAAGAAACCTCTGAAGTAATAGCTAGCTAGGACCTGAAGGATGAGAACAGCACAAAGCTGAGTGTTGAGAGACTGTATCTCTATTCTGCACACGCAAAGACCACATGTGCTGCTTTGCTGGCTCTGAAATTTTTGAAGATGGGGCTAGGGTTCCTCTTCTGAGCAAGGCAGGAAGCATTTAAAATCTCAAACACAAGCTTAAGTAAAACTTTATCAAAGGTACACTCCCTGAAGTTACTACATTAGCAATTTGAGGGTTAAGTCTTTATGTTACCACATAATTATAAATGCACAGGTGTTTTCACAAAATAAGGATATACTGTTAAGTGAAAAAAAAGCAAGATACAGAAAATGGTATAAAGATGGTGTATGTGAGGAAGTAAAAGCTTAATTACATTTGCATAAAGACATGAGAAAATACACATTAAAAATGGTAGAACACTCAAGAGGAGTAAGGAATTGAGTAGATGGAGGACAGTTATGACTACATGTATTGTTGAAAGTTAATTTATAAAAATAACAAAAGTAGCCCAGCGGTGGTGGTGCATTCCTTTAATACCAGCACTCGGGAGGCAGAGGCAGGCAGATCTCTATGAGTTCAAGGCCAGCCTGGTCTACAAAGACAGTCCCAGACAGCCAGGGCTGTTACACAGAGAAACCCTGTCTTGAAAAACAAAAACAAAAATAAACCACCATTTAGACAATAACAAGCACCACTGAGGGTGTACAATCAACAGAAGCTACTCTGCCGTGTTGACAGCAGCAGAGTGACAGCATTTGCTTGTGCAAAGCGTTTTTTAATTTATTTATTATTGTGGGGAGAGGTCCCAGGACTTTACTGAGTTAGTTCTCTCCTTCTACCTCTATGTGAGGCCCAGGGACCCACCTCAGGCCACCATGCATGAACTGGGAGCACTTTCCTGCTGACCCACCCTGCCACGGGCACTTGTTTCAGGTCTTACAGTCTATACAGGTTCTAGAAACACACTATGTCACTGAGCTGTTTTAGTAGGATGGCCTTAACCTCATTTCCAGATAATAAAATATAGCTTGTAAGAGATTGTGTCTTAACCAGGCAGTAGTGGTGGTGCATGCCTTTAATCCCAGTGCTCAGGAGACAGAGGCAAACTAGATCTCCAGGTTCTAGGCCAGACTGATCTACAAACCAAGTTCCAGAACAGCCGTAGCTACACAGAGAAACCCTGTCTCAAACAAATATACTAAGTTACCCAAATTTTCAAATTAAGTTGACAATATACCAAATAAAATATGGCCATTCCTGGTCTCTGCTCAAAATGTCTCCATTTGTATCTGAACAACTATTAATGAGTTCTCTCTCTAAGTCTATATTGCTTTATTAAAACTATATGGGTTTGTTTTGTTTTCTGTTGTTGTATGTTTTGAGATAGCCTTACAGTGTAGCCATGGCTGGGTCTTGCTATGTAGAGATGAAGTGGCCTTGAACTCACATGAGAACCCCCTCTGCGTCTGCTACCCAAGTGCTGAGTAAAGGTGCATGCCACCAAGCCCGGCCTAAAATTACTTTCTGATTCTATATTAGCCCACTTGGCAGAGGTAATTGCATCTTGCCAAAGCAGTGGAACTACAGGTACCAGGATTGTTTCATGCAAGAATCACATGCAGGATACACTTCCATTTGGATTATGGTGATCTGAATGAGGATGGCCTCCATGGGCTCATTCCCAAACTGTTCTGCCACTGGAGAAGATTAGGTGTGCCCTGTTGGAAGAGGTGTATTGCTGGGGGAAGGATGGGGGGACTTTGAGGTTTCAAAAGCCCACGTCATTCCTAGTTTTCTTTCTCTCTCTCTCTCTCTCTCTCTCTCTCTCTCTCTCTCTCTCTCTGCCTCCTGCTTGTGAATTGAGGTGTACGCTCTCAGTTACTATTCTAGCACCATACATCTGCATGCCTATTGCCATGTTTCCCACCATGAAGGTCATGAATTGTAATCCTCTGGCACAAGCTCCCAAACTAAATGCTTCTTTTATTAGCTGCCTTAGTAATGGTGTTTTGTCACAGCAATAAGAAACTAATGAAGACACTGTTGTTAAGGAATGCAAGGCAAGGTTTCAGCCACAGTGAGGGCATTTATCACAGGCCTTGAAGGTCATGGGTACTGAGCACAGCCCATCGTCCAGATCAGGACAGACAGGCTGGGTTCATACACTTCTAATACTAACAGTGAGCTTATATTGTCTAGTGTAGGAGGTGCTGAATAAAAATCTGTGGACTAAGATTAAACATTAGGAAACAGCAGGCCAAGAGACATAAGTACCCTATGACTCAATGCTATAAAGATCTCCTCAGTAGACTGCTATGCTGCCTATCTTCCAAAAATCATCTATGGAGACATAATCTTCAACTCAACAGTGCTGGACGTATACACTGAGGTAGGTTATTAGGCTGTAAGGACTCCTCACTTGTGAATAGTGGGAGAGGGTTCAGGAACAGATTCTCAATAAAAAATGAATTTGTTCCTCTTTTCTGTGACCACCCTGTTGCCTTCCAACAAGATATGATGAAAACAGCTCCC
Source organism: Lophiomys imhausi (assembly GCA_907164525.1). Lineage (NCBI taxonomy): Eukaryota > Metazoa > Chordata > Mammalia > Rodentia > Muridae > Lophiomys > Lophiomys imhausi. Next base: position 4,708,008 of record CAJQZJ010031795.1, on the reverse strand, counting down.
AGCAGATGCCGGCACCTCCCTCCAGAACCATCAGCCAGTAAATGAAAACAGCTCCCACCAGATGCCGGCGCCTCCCTCCAGAACCATCAGCCAGTAAATTCTTGTTCACGGTAAATGTAAGGCTGGGGATGTAGCTCTGTGACAGAGTGCTTACCTAGCATGCACAAAGCCCTGGGTTTGATCCTCATCATGGAGAGGGGTAAAAAGAAGACACTAATTAAATCTATATCTTCACTTTAAAAGTGAAAAATTGTGCTGACATGGTAGCACATACCTGTAATCTCAGCACAGAGTGCCCAAGTTAGAGACCAGTCTGGTCTACACAGTGACTTCCGGGCCAGAAAGCTAGGGTTTCACAGTGAGACCCACTCTAAAATAAATACACAATATGTCAAGCGGCAGTGGTGCACGTCTTTAATCCCAGCACTCAGGAGGCAGAGGCAGGCTGATCTCTGAGTTCAGGGCTGCCTGGTCCACAAGAACAAACTAACCAAAATGGTGCTACTGCAACGGACATGACACTACCAGGTACAGGGACGACCCAACTCTGGAAGGTTCTACAACCAGCTCAGAGAAGATTCTGTACACGTTTTTAAATGTAACTTAAGCAGAACGAAAATAGGGAGCACGTCTTTGAGATAGGAAGCCAGGCAGGGAGATGATCATCGAGTAAATCACACAGTATCAGAAAGTGGATGCTCTGTGTAGAGGTCTGGCAGAACAAGGAGATGGGAAGGCCCAGGAAAAGGTGGTCATTCAGGAGAGCTTCATGGATTTGACTGCTCAGGGCCATGGCCGGGTGACCTGAGTTCAGAACAGCCTCTAGGCAGACAAACAAGAGGCCCATGAGAACTGACTTCTTCCAGAGTATGAGAATGTACTGGTTATTATCACCTTTGAGATTACTACATTCCATTTACATTGTGGTAGAAGAACAAAAAAAAAAAAAAGGCTTAACCATCTTGTTTCATTTTACATAGAAAACTAATGCCAGAGGTAGGATTGTTAGGATTAAAACAGCAAGGTGCCCCGATGCTGGAGAAGATAAATAAGAGAACTTGCAGCTACAGGATGAGATAGCCAAACTTACTGGGTAAGAGGAAGAAAGCAGCTCTGGAAAAACAACAAAGTTGGTCTCTCCCATATGCCCCTTTAAAACGCAGGCAAGGTATTGCTGCCCTCTGCCTTAGAAAACCTCAACTTGATGAACACTCCTACTTTGGAACATATTCTTGCATTTAAAATCTTACTATGGCCGGGCGGTGGTGGCGCACGCCTTTAATCCCAGCACTTGGGAGGCAGAGGCAGGCGGATCTTTGTGAGTTCGAGGCCAGCCTGGTCTACAAAGCGAGTCCAGGACAGCCAGAGATATTCAGAGAAACCCTGTCTCGAAAAACCAAACAAAAAATTAAATAAATAAATAAAATCTTACTATGAGCCAGGCGTGGTGGCTGACACCTTTAATCCCAGCACTCAGTAGGCAGAGGCAGGCGGATCTCTGTGAGTTCAAGGCCAGCCTGGTCTACAAAGTGAGTCCAGGACAGCCAGAGCTGTTACACAGAGAAACCCTGTCTCGGAAAACCAAAAAAAAAAAAAAGAAAAAAGAAAGAAAGAAAGAAAGCAGGCTGAGCAAGCCAAGAAGAGCAAATCAGTAAACAGCAACCCTCCCTGGCCTCTGCATCAGCTCCTGCCTCCAAGTTCCTGACCTGTGTAAGTTCCTGTCCTGATGTTCTTCAATGATGGACAGTGACATGGAAATGTAGGCCAGATAAACCCTTTCCTCCCCAACATGCTTTGGTCATGGTTTTTCATCACAGCAATAAAAACTCTAAAATAGGTTAGAAAGATGGCTTAGTGATTAGGAATGCTTGACCAGAGTTCAGATCTCAAAACTGTCATAAGCAGCTGTCTGCCAACAAGTCTGTAACTCTGGCCACAGCTCTTGATTACATACATACATACATACATACATATATACACACACACACACACACACACTCTCTCTCTCTCTCTCTCTCTCTCTCTCTAAAATGGAGGGAGGGGAAAAGCCGGAGGTTTTTAAAAATTAATTAGTTATATAATTTTAATTAAAATTAACAGTTTACAAGGACTGAACTGGAATAGTGTTTGCCAAAGAGCTTTTTAAAAAAAGAAACAGGATTGGAGAGATGGCTTAGTGGTTAAGAGAACTGGCTGTTCTTCCAAAGGACCCAGGTTCAATCCCAGCACCCATATGACAGTTCACAGCTGTCTGTAATTGCCAAGTGTGGTGGTGCACACATCAAACCCAGCCTGGTCTACAAAGCAACTCCAGGACAGCCAAGATTACACAGAAAAACCCTGTCTTAGAAAAAAAAAAAGAAGAAACACACAAACTAGCCCACACCCAAGGTATACAAATCTCTGGGAGCAGGACCGAATTACCAGAACTTTTTAAGTATTACAAAGTCATCCAAATTTGTTTCAGATTAAAAATAAAACCACTTAGCCGGGCAGTGGTGGCGCACGCCTTTAATCCCAGCACTTGGGAGGCAGAGGCAGGCGGATCTTTGCGAGTTCGAGGCCAGCCTGGTCTACAAATTGAGTCCAGGACAGCCAGGGCTACACAGAGAAACCCTATCTCGAAAAACCAAAAAAAATAAAATAAAATAAAATAAAACCACTGATCTATGTATATCAATGGACTACTACACTTTAGCCATCAATCTAGCTCATGTAACTGTGGCGTCTGACTGACTCCACCTTAAAAAAAGATTCCATTTTGTATTAGGTTTGACTCAGAGCTGACCTCCAGTTCCAGAAAAACAACAAATTGTACCCGACCTTGCATTCCAGGGGTATTCCCTAGTCATAACCCAACAGCTCACTCTGAGAAAGCACCCAAAAATTCTAAACAAACTTTCTTATGGTCAAGCTGACCGATAATAACAACGAGCCAATTAGGGATAAACAGGTTTGTCTGTCCAAATGTCATCCAGTCCTATGCTGGAAACCCCTTTCTTTGTTTGAGTCCCTATATAAACCCTGGGCTTTCTGGGCTCAGGACTCTAGACTCGAACCGCATCGGAGAGCCTTGGGAGTCCAAGCTCAGAGCTTGAACAACCCACCCTCAAGCATTTACATCGGAGTTGGCTTCTGGGTGGTCTCTGGGGTTTCAAGAACCAAGCAGAACATAACAATAATAACAACCTACTTGGGTGTTCACTAACACTTTACATACTCAAAAAAGAACTCTGCATTCCCTACAATCTTGTCTCCCCACACTTTACTGTATCATACCTATTTTATGGTATGGTATGGTATGGCATGGCATGGCATGGTATCTTTTTTATTTGAAACAGGGTCTGACTGTATAGGCCTAGCTGGAACTCACTATGGAAACCAGACCAGACCAGGATGGCCTGGAACTCACAGAAATCTGCTTGTCTCTGCCTTGCCAGTGCTGAGATTAAAGATGGGCAACCAAGCCCAGCTTTTTTATGTCTTTTAGTTAAGGTCTCTCTCTGTAGCCCAGCCTGGCTTCAAACTTGATATCCTGCCTCAACCTCTCCAGTACTCGCAAGAAAAACGGGTTTGTGCCACTGTGCCCTGCCTGATTCCCTTTCTACCCATGTTTCAAAACTAAAAAAGGAAAATAAAATCACTGATCTAGGTATACCAATGAACTTTTAGACATCAATCTAACTCGTGTATGGAATAATAATATTGATGATAATTTTTAAAAACCTACTTGGATGTCCACTCACACCTTATTCAAAACAGAACTCTGCATTTCCTCCAATTTTGTCTCCCCACATTTTATTATGTCATACCTATTTTATGGTTTGGTACAGTATCTAACAAATAAATGTTTGTTTTTGAGATAAACGGCCTCATACTATAGCCAAAGCTTGCAACAAACCTCAGATCTTCCTGCCTTCAACTCCTAAGTACTGGTATTACAGGTATTTGTCACTATACCTCGGTTAGTTTCTTTCTTTTTTTCACACTTTAAGTTCTTTGGCTTATTCCCTCCCTCCCTATTTTCTTGACTTTCTTCCTGTGTGTACATAAATGGGAAGGAGAAAACAACTTTTAGAAGTCAGTTCTTCCCTTACACCATGGGGTCCAAGCACTTAACCCATCCATCCATCTTACAGGGCAAGCACCTTTAACACATGAAGCCATCTCATCAGTCCTCATTAAGCATCTTTGTTGTTGTTGTTGTTGTTGTTGTTGTTTTGGTTTGTTTTGTTTTAGTTTTGGTTGTCCAGACAGGGTTTCTCTGTGTAGTCTTGGCTGTCCTGGACTCTCTTTGTAGACCAGTCTGGTTTTGAACTCACAGAGATCTGCCTACCTCAGTCTCCTGAGTGCTGGGATTAAAGGTATGTGCTACCACACCCAGCTCTCATTAAGCATCTTTAAAATAGCTGTTTTAAAATGGGTTGTAATGGTTTAGGACTATAATCCCATCATTTGGAAGGCTGACACAGGAGGATGAAGACTTTAAAACCAGCCCTACCAACATTGAAAGACAGTATCTCCAAAAAAAAAAAAAAAAAAAATTTAGGGTGGTGTGTTAAATGCTCACTGGTAAAGCAAAACCCTAAATTCAACCTCTTATACTATGGGGGGTAAAGTTAACTATTAGTAACAGGTCAAAAATGCACTGTTTCCCTCACTAGAATGCAAGTCCCTACAGGGTAAGAAACTTTGTCTCACCCTCACCCTTCTGTCTTATTCACAGGACAGTCAATAACAAGGCCTTAATAAGCACACATCAAAGGACGAGTACTTCCTGGTCTAGCAACATTCTGGACCGACAACGTCAATCCAATTCTGTTTGAATTCCAGAGGCATCTGATTGAGAAAAGTCACTGGTTCAGTTCTTTGAATCACAACTTGACATATAACTCAAAACATACTGGTCACAGATACAGTCATACACTAATAAATAGGTTCCAAATTTCACTTTACCATCTACAAAGGAATTCTAGACTGCAAGTGGACAATCTGTGTATGAAACTGGGCTCTGTGTATCTCTGTAACTGGGTTTTATGTTTCAAAGAGTTACGTCAATCCCCAAAGCCAGTGTGTACAACAAAAGCAGCTTTATCTGTCTCTAGCAGACTAGTTTTGGGGACAAGAGCATCTCTAACTCCCAAAGGGAGGGAATAAGAAAGAGACAGACCTAATAGGCACCACAATTAAGTATGCAGGGCACTACAGTGAACCCAAAAAGACTTCAAAAGACCCGGCTGAATCAGAAAGCAGGGGCTGTACACACATTAGCATAAAAAAGTCTAACAGATTTGACAAGGGGGGGCCCATCCTGTAGTCTAACTAAACACATTAATGGGCTAGCCTAAGGTGAGAATGTTTGTGTGGGGGGAACAGAGAACAAAGGATATAGTTCAGTGGCAACTTGCCAAGCATGTCCCCAGAACCACATATGATACGTACACAGGATATACCTACATATTCCCATTATATATAACGTGCAATTAATAGTCAATATATTTGATTCTATATATAAGAATGGTTTGATAATTATAGAACAGGATAAAAATATTACATAATAAAAGTGATCTTAAATTCAAATGAGGTGGCACTTGGGAGGGTAAGGCAGGAAGATTCAAACAGTTCTAGGCCTTCTTAGGTTACAGACTAAGGTCTTACCTCAAAAATAAAACAAATCTTTAAATGACCTTATACGGGACATAGCCAGTAATTTGTTGTTAAAACAGCATATAAAAAAACTGTACTACAGAGGCTGGTAAGACATCTGTCAGTAAAGTGTTTGTCATGCTTCCTGAGTTTGGGTGCCCAGCACCCAGGTAAAAGCCAGCAGAAGTCTAAATCTGTAACCACAGCTCTGGGTGCAGAAAGGTGGATCCCTGGAGTTCACTGTCTGAATTGGTGAACTCCAGGTTGATAGAGAGAACCTGTCTAAAAAATAAGGTAGAAATCAGGTGTGGTAGTGCACGCTTTTAATTCCAGCACTCAAGAGGTAGAGGCAGGCAGATCTCTTTGAGATCAAGGCCACCCTGGTCTACAGAGCTAGTTCCAGGACAGCCAAAGCTACACAGTGAAATCTTGTCTCAAAAAAAAAAAAAAAAAAGGTAGAAAGCAACTAAAGAAAGACATTTGTCTTTGAGCCCTGGCCTCCACATATGCATGCAAACACATTCACACAATTCATACCCTGGAATTCCTTCCCTCATACATACATACAAACTATTGCCGCCATGGAATAGATATTCACAGTGACAAGAAACAGGACATGTACTAAGCTATACAACATCTCTGTCACCCTCTTTTCTCTGTAGCTTCTATCAACCATCTGCTGGGTTATTACCAGTTGGTCCCAACAACTATTCTCCACCTGTAATCTGACACTCTATGGGAGCCAGTAGTGCATAGGGTGTTGCATATTGTTTCTGTCCAGCGTATAAAATTATTACCCTTGTCTATTCAAATGCTGATTTCTCTATCCCACTATCTGGTTTCAATAGGATATGGCTTTGTTAGGTTTATTTTAAAATCTCCTGTCTCAAATTTGTGTCCTTGATTCACCATTGCTTCTCTACTTTGACAATAAAATGTGCCAGCCAGTCACTGAGCATTAGAGAAAATAGGGTGGGACATCCATTTCCACCAAGAGGAGAGAGAGGAGAAGGGAGAAGAGTACAGCCACAAGGACCAAAAGTGAAGGAGAGAAATGAATCATAAATGCAAGTATTGGGGATTATGACTGGGAAGAATATAGATTAGTCATGGGGCTTTAGATGGCATGCTCAGCTCTGTGATCAGCCTTTTAAATAAATCATAGTTACTATGTATGGTTATTTGGGAAACTGGATGGTTGAAGAGTAATGCTGCCGTATTAATTTTACAAACCAATATTAATAATTAATAATCATGGTTGGGCATGGTGGCACACACCTTTAATTCCAGCACTTGGGAGGCAGAGGCAGGCAGATCTGTGTGAGTTCGAGGGCAGCCTGTCCTACAAAGAGAATTCCAGGACAGTTGGGGCTGCACAGACCCTATATCCAAAAAGGGGGGGGGGGCAAGCTTGATAGTGGAAATATCTGTATAACAGGAAAAGTGTGTTCCAAGACAGAAAGGGGTTTGGGGTTAAGTACAAAGCCACTTTCTTTTTGGATCACACATGCTGAGAAGGAAGCAGACAGTATAATCCAAGTTTTCCTGCTTGGTAGACTGGCAGGATTTGCTCTCATTAATAAAGGTGATAGTTGATCTTCTTTATCAGCCTGACTGGGTTTAGAATCACCTCTAAAACACACCTCTGGGTATATCTGTGAGGGCATTTGCAGAGATTTAACTAAGGAGGGAAGACCAAATGTTTATGTATCTTTATGTATTTATCTCTATTCATCTTTTTTTTTTAGTTACAAGGCCCTAAGTTCAATCTTTCATTCATTTCTATTTTTTTGAGATCTTAATGTATTTATTCCTATAAATTTGCAAACAGCACAAGGCCTTGGATTCAATCTCCAGTACTACTAAAGGGAGGAAGAAAAAAGAAAAAGAAAGAAAATGAAGCCAGATGTGGTGCCACACACTTAAGCCTAGCAATCAGGAGGTAGAGGCAGGCATATCTCTTTAAGTTCAAGGACAGCCTGATCTACAAATCAAGTTCCAGACCAGGTAAGGACACAGTAAGATCTTGTCTAGAAAGACAGAGACAGAAGAACCTGCACAGGATACCTCCTTTTGAGTTCTTGGTCACAGAGGTCCAGCAATCCTGAAAACAACACAGCCTACTGTCACTGCTCTTGGTTGCCCACCAGAACTAAATGGTAAGTAAGACCTTATTGCTGAAGACACACTTTGGTTACAAGATATAAAGAAATCAAGCTGAAAAGGACCTGAAACCTTCCTGATGACTACCTTTCATAGTGCCAGAAGATGCTATGCAGGCTACTGGAGAAGTAAAGCATCAATGGCATCCCTTCAACCAACTCTGCACACTACAATACCAACCTGCCAGTAAGATGTACCAAGGGTAGAACATTGTGGCATGAAAGCTATGGGGATATCCAACTGCTTTTGGACTGGATTTGAGGCCTGATCGGCAGGAAGAAATTTATACCCGGCACTGTTCAAAATCCCAGGGGTTGAGAGGACAGGTCCTAGGGAGAAACCTACTACTGTTTTGTTAAATATGTCAAACTGCCTAGTAAATATTTATGCTCTTACACATACATTTAAAGTGGCCCTGTACCTCAGCCAGAGAAGCTTGCTTTACAGAGGTCAGCAGTTAATAGAGACCCATTACTGGTCCAAGTGCTAATGCTAAAACTAAGTTACCTACTGAGTAAGTCCTCAGCCCTAAGCAGGACACCTATCATCAACTCCACTCTACACTAAGGCTCAGGGGACACTGAAGAAGGGCAGAAAGACTGTAACAGCCAGCAGGCTAAGGAGAGGTGCTATAAAATGCTGCACTAGGGCATGGCACGGCCACTGCACCCATGAGTTCACTGTAGCTGTGAGAATCTCCATGCGATCAAGTCATCAAGACCAGTCAGCATTCCAGCCAGCAGCATGAGTTGGACTACACAGGTTATTACAAAACAATAATACGAAATGAAGAGAAGGGAACATGTTGGGGGTGCCTGGGGAAAGTGGGAGGAAGGAGTGTGGGGTTTCTTGAGGGAGTGGGAGGACAAATTGGGGATGTGGTGGCACAAGCCTTTAATCATAGCACTCTTTTGGGAGGCAGATGTATCACTGAGTTCAAGGTCAGTCTGGTCTACAGAGCAAGTTCCAGAACAGTCATGGCTACACAGAGAAATTCTGGGGGGGGGTTGTTTTGTTTTGTTTTTTTTAAGGGGGACTAATACAGTCCCTATCCCTGACTATGATCTATAATTTCACTTTTCCGATAAGCAAATAGTTTAACATTTTGCTTATTCACATCAGCAAACTACTCTTTTCCTTTGTCAGACCAGAAATTAAACCTGGGGCAATAAACACAGCCCTGTTCCAAGACTGTAGGGGCTACTAGAAATAGCACTGTAGCTGGACATGGTGGTTCATGCCTACAACGCCAGCACAAGGAAAGAGGGGGATTGAGAGTTCAAGAACAAACAGCCTGAGCTACAAACTTGAAACTATGTTCCAAAAACAGAGACATCCAAACAGACAGACAAGCACAGAGGCTTCCTTCTTTTTCCTCAGGAAATACTTGGCTCTGTCTTGGATACCAACAAGAAGGCCATTACCAGGTGGACCAGAACTAGTTTATCATCATCCATCACTCCTTCAACACCAACAGCATTCCAGTCATTTGTCAAAAATGTAAGCGTTGGATCTACATCCAAGCCTGTTGTTCTTCAGCACAATCATGGAGGATTCCCTTGCAAGTTAGCCGCTCTGGAGAGGTGGCTGGCTTCCTGCTGAGAAATCCAACACAGATACCATCTGTTCTCAAGATATACTTCTAGGGTGTCTCTCAATTCAAATTGCCTCTGCCCTGCCCTGGGACTCTATCAGCAAAAAGACCATCGCCAGGTGTGATTTCTCAAGCCTGAACCAAAACTGTAAGTCAAAATGAATCTCTTCTTTAAAATGAAAAAGTTGTAATAACAAGAGTAATAATAACAGTAAGTATAAAATATCTAACAGTGGGGCTGGAGAGATGGCTCAGCGGTTAAGAGCACTGGGTGTTCTTCCAGAGGACCCGGGTTCAATTACCAGCACCCACATGGCAGCTCACAACTGTTTGTAACTCCTGTTCCAGAGGATCCAACACCCTCACACAGACATACATACAGTCAAAACACCAATGTACATATGTGTGTGTGTGTGTGTGTGTGTGTGTGTGTGTGTGTGGTGTATATAGTGCATAACCTACAAGTGGTGAATATTTTCATTATTCTAGCACTGATAAAATTTAATAGTAGCTTGCTAAAACTTTCATTTGTGAATTAGTTCAGTATAGACCCCTTGAATTCAGTTCCCAGCACTGAAAGTCTTTTTTTGTTTGTTTGTTTTTTGTTTTTTGAGATAGAGTTTCTCTGTGTAGCAGAGCTCTGGCTATCCTGGACTTGCTTTGTAGACCCGGCTGCCCTCAAACTCACAGAGATCCACCTGCCTTTGCTTCCCGAGTGCTGAGATTAAAGGCATGCACCACCTCGCCTGGCTCAAACGCCATTCTTTTTTTTTTTTCCAATTTTTTTTGTTTGGTTTTTTGTTGTTGTTTTGGTTTTTTGTTTGTTTTGTTTTGGAGACAAGGTCTCTCTGTGTATCCTTGGCTGTCTGGACTCACTCTGTAGACCAAGCTGGCCTTGAACTCACGAGAGATCCACCTGCCTCTGCCTCTCAAGTGCTGGGATTAAAAGCATGGGCCACCATGCCCGGCCATTACAGACAGCTGTAGTGCTGGGATTTGAACCCAGGTCCTTTGGAAGAACACCCAGTGCTCTTAACTGCTGAGCCATTTCTCCATCCCCTCAAACGTCATTCTTAAAACCAGGGGTGGTAGTAAATAACTGCAGTGAGAATTTTTGTTTCTTAAGAAACCCAGTTATGCTATGTGAATATGTTTTTGTTTTAATCCCAGGTGAGGGATATGGGGCTTCTTCAGTTTGTCCACAGCTGTTAACTAAGATTGTCTCATGCACTAGCAGGGGCATGGTTTAGCTAGCTGCAGATAGTTTAATTCTGAGGACTCTGGAGAGGGGGCTCACGGATGGAGGAGCTCAGAGAAAGAGAGAAAGAAGGGGCGCTCCTTGTTGCTGGTTCATCCTTCTGCTGTGTTTGCTATTGCTGGTTTGCCTGACAACTGAGATTGATATTGCCCAAAGAACCCGACGACCCTGATCAGCAAGAAGTAGCTGAGACCTACATCCCTTTCTCTGCTAAGTTTCTTTCTCTCCTACCGAATGTAGGGGGATTGGGAGGAATAAAAGTTGGAAGGTAAAGAGAGGTTTAAGGAAACCCAAATAAAAGAGTTTAAAAAAATAATGCCGAGCCGGGCGGTGGTGGCGCACTTGAGAGGCAGAGGCAGGCGGATCTTTGCGAGTTTGAGGCCAGCCTGGTCTACAAAGCAAGTCCAGGACAGCCAGAACTGTTAAACAGAGAAACCCTGTCTCGAAAAAACCCAAAAAAAATTACAAAAAATAATAATAATGCCAATACACAACCGTAATTCCAACACTCTGAAAGTGAAGGCAGGAAGATCAGAAATTCAATATTCTAGGACCTATATTGCAAATTTGAGGCCAACCTAGACTACATGAAACTGTCTTCAAAATATTTGAAGTTGCTGCTGCTGTTGTGTGGAGACAGTGCCAGGGACTGAACCCAAGACTTTCCACATACTGGATAAGTACCCTAGCACTGATCTACCAGTCCAGCCCTTAGAAATAACATTCTATTATATGCTCATGCTATTTCTTCTTTTTGTATTTTAAGATAAACTGCTGCAATCTGTCTGAATCAACACATAGAGCACCAAAACTTCAAAAGATTCTCACTTAAACTCAACCCCTAAAATAACAGCAAAGGGTGTGGTTTTGAAAACAATGAGTGAGGCAACTAGAGATAAGTCATTTATCTGTAAGTGAACACATTAAAGTGAACTCTAACGCACCCTAGCTTGTTTATATTTCCAAAATCTGTCATCACTGGTACAGAAAAGAATCTGGCTTGGGATTCTGTCAAAATTCCATTACTGTTGGGAGAGGGGAAAGAGCATGATCAAGATATAGTATATGTCCTTCATAATTCCCGCTTTACAATTAATGTCTGTCAGAGATACTGGGCCAAAAAGGCTGAAGATAGATGCTCTAATGTATTGAGAGAAATTGGGGAATGCCCAGGCAGCCAGTTGTCTGTCATTTCTTAGTTTTGGAAGCTGCTGGCTCTGTACTTCCTGTATAATCAGGTCTCTGATGTGGTTGAAGACTAGATAGTTAAAGTCTCACAGCTAAACTTTAAGTTGTTTAGGAATTAAAAGGATGTCCTAGGTCTAAGATGTTTTTAAGTTGGTAATACAAGTTAGGATGGAAACTGAGTTAGGTATAGAACTTTAAACTCATTGAGATAGATAATAGAGTATTAAAATCAGTTGCCAAATATGTATGCACTGGACATTGGGAATGTATGTTGTACCTTATAATTTTCATAATTGTGGCCTAATTATTCTTATTGTTTTGTATTATATTTATTGTTATAAGAAAAAGAACCTTTTATTGGACTAAAAGGGGGAGCTTTTGGGGGGAAAAGATACACCTTAAAAATAAAATAAAACAGTGAGGGAAAAGAGAGTAGGAGGGTGGAGGGGGAGGAGGGAGGGGACTATGATTGAGATGTAACTTGAAAAAATAAATAAATGTAAATAAATGAACAAATAAGCAAAATTTTAAAATATATAGTATATGAAAAAATTAAAAATGTTTTTGGAGAGATGGCTCAGGGATTAAGAGCACTGGCTGCTCTTCCAAAGTCCCAGGATCAAATCCTAGCACCCACATGGCAGTTCATAGCTGTCTGTAATTGCCAAGCATGGTGGCGCATAACTTTAATCCCAGCATTTGGGAGGCAGAGGCAGGTGGATCTCTGTGAGTTCAAGGCTAACCTGGTCTCCAAAGTAAGTCCAGGACAGCCTGAGATATACAGAGAAACCCTGTCTCAAAAAAAAAAAAAAGTTTTTGAAAGTCAATTTAAAATTTTAAATTCCATTACCATCCCAATGCCAACTTTAAAGTGTGTTGGATTCATGTCTAATATTTAGGCTCTAGAGTCAGATTACCTGTGTTCTGATCCTAGTTCACCTATGTTTTAGTTACTTTTCTATTGTTGTGATAAAACAGCATGACCAAGGCTATCTATACAAGAAAGCGTTTAATTGGGCTTAAGATTTTAGAGGTTTAGATACATTATGGTAGAGCAAAGGCATGGCAGCAAAATCAGCTGAGAACTCACATCTCCAGCAAGTAGAAGGCGAAGAGCACAGTGGGAATGGTGGGAGGCTTTTGAAACCTCAAGCCTGCCCTCACTGACACACCTCCTCCAACAGGGCCACACCTCCTACTCCTTCCCAAACAAACACCAACTGAGAGCCACATATTCAAATATATGAGCTATAGGGGCCATTGTCATCAAAACTACCACAACCCACTACTTATATAACCTTAGGCTTATCTCTGCATGCCTGCATTGCTTCATCTGAGAGATGAAACAGTGTCGCTATGTGAACTGGATAAGTAACCTAAGTGTCAAAGACAGAGATACAGGGTACTGAAGTGCTTGCCATGCACCTGTGAGGCCTGAATTTCCAGAACTCATGTGAAAGCTGGGCTCAGGGGCACTGACCTATAACTACAGCAAATACTGTGGCCCTACTAGTTAGCTAGGCTAGCCAAAACCAGCTAACTAGCCAAAACCAGGCAGCCAGACCAGTCAAGTTCTAGGTGCAGTGAGACATCTTGTCTCAGGGAGGGGGGGGGAAAGTAGCAATAAAGGGAAACTACTATCACCAAAAGTACACCCCCAAACAGAGGTGCAGATACACACATATACTACACATACAAAGATGAAAGTCAATAAATAAAAATAATTACCTTGTCTCTTTCCATTTACTGTATGTGGAAAAATTCTCCTTCTACTTAACAACTGCAAGGCATTCATCTGACAGATATACTTGTCACTGCCACACTGATGGATATTTGTTTCCAGGTTTTTTACTGTTATAGTGCTCCAGCTAAGCATGGTGGTGCACGCCTTTAATCCCAGCACTCAGTAGGCAGAAGCAGGACAATCTCTAATTTAGAGGCCAGCCAGGGCTATACAGTGAGTGAGGCTCAGTCTAAAAAACAAAACAAAACACAACTCTCCCATTAACTTTTTATTCCTTGTCTTTCATTTTGGGGGCTGTTTGTTTTTGGTTTTTTTGAGACAGGGTTTCTCTGTGTAGTCCTGCTATCTTGGAACTCACTCTGTAGAACAGGGTGGCCTTGAACTCAAAGATCCACCTGTGTCTGCAAGGATTAAAGGTATACGCTACCACCAACCAGATCCTTGTCCTTTTTTTTTTTTTAATGACTTTTTGAAGACGGAATTTTTTTATCCGATACATATTTATTAATAACTGTACACACTTATAACAAATATGAACAATTTCTTAACTACTACCCCTAAGAATGAATATAACCCCAGTTACTTAACAACTAAACCTATTAATACCTTAATAGCTATAACAACTATTATCTAGCAACTAATCCTAACCTTTTAGAAGGATACAGGTTTCTGGGGCAGGTCCTCAATTGTCAGGGAACAACTCAGGAGTAGATTCTTTTTTTTTTTTTTTTTTTTTTTTTTTTTTGGTTTTTCGAGACAGGGTTTCTCTGTGTATCCTTGGCTGTCCTGGACTCACTTTGTAGACCAGGCTGGCCTCGAACTCACAAAGATCCGCCTGCCTCTGCCTCCCAAGTGCTGGGATTAAAGGCGTGCGCCACCGCGCCCGGCTAGGAGTAGATTCTTTAAGGCACTTAGTCAACAGTCTTTCTTCAGGAATATCTCAGATGTCTTTTAGGGTAAATTGGCTATGGCAGCTTCACCTTAAATGAGACTTGAGGCTTTCTTCTCTCTGGAAGGCCTCAGCTGTCTGTAAGCCAACTTATTTGTATTAGCCATTCAGCGGCTCTGCCTCAGTCTTTGAGGCTGGCCACAGTTCCATTCAGGCCACTGTTTGAACTGGTCAAACCCCTCTAGGCAAAAGCTGAGCCACAGGGTTTAGTCCTTGACCTTTTGCTGCCTTGCTGAGGCCTTCTCTGCTCACCAGCTTCTTTCTGCCTCAGGGAGTGCTGGCCATAACTTTTCAGCTCTGTTTCAAAGATCAGCTTTTCAGTTCACCAGCATTTTCTCCATCAGATAATACAAGCTGCCTTTCATCAAGTCTCTATAGGATCTCCCCTTGTTTCACTGGGCTTCAGCCTAATCTGGGCTCTGCCCACTTCGAAAGGCTATTAGCAGCTGAAAGCAATGCCAGGCCATAAACCTTGTTTTCAGTCCATATGCTGCTACGCCAAGTGCCCACAGCCAAGTTGATCTTCATGCCCCATATTAAGAGACTGTATCAGAAGCCCCTTGTTATTCACTAAATCTAATTTATATTAATCTAACTCCCCTTACAACTTTTCTTTTATGTCATGTTTTTGAGATAGACTATGCAGCACTGGCTGGCCTTGAACTTACTGTGTAGACACTGGCTTCAAGAGATCTGCTTGCCTCTGTCTCCCAAGTGCTAAGATGAAGCACTTGTGTCATCACACCTGACCTGAGATTTTTATTTATGTGCGTGTGTATCAAATGTGAAGAAGTAACTAAGGTTAAAAACAGAGTCGTAACTCCTGGAACGGGGTGTAACGGGATTCACCCATTGTCCTGGCTAGTTTTGTGTCAATTTGACAGGAGCTAGAGTCATTTGGGAAAAAGAAACCGCAATTGAGAAAAATAGCCCAACCAAACTAGCCTGCGGGCGAGTCTGCGGGGTATTTTCTTGGTAGAGGATAGGTGTGGAACATTTGCATCAGTTCTTACCTCTAGGTATCTTGCCTTGCTTTTGAGTTCCTGTACTGACTTTTTTTTTTTTTTTGGAGACAGGTTTCTCTGTGTAGCAGTATGGGCTGTCCTGGAACTCACTTTGTACACTAGACTGGACTTGAACTCAGAGATCCACCTGCCTCTGCCTCCGGAGTGCTGGGATTAAAGACCACCCAGCTCTGACTTCTTTTAATGGACTGTGAGGTGGAGGTGTTGGCAAAATTAACCCTTTCCTCCCCAAGTTGATAATGGTCACAGTGTTTTATCATAGCATTAAAAACTCTAAGACACCAAACGCAGGCGCTGGGACCCCAACTTGCTCCTTTGTTAAGAGCAAGCGCTTTTAATTGCTGAGTCATCACCTCTCTGGCCCTAAGAACCCATCTTAGTTTACTTTTTTCCTTAGATTTATTTATTTTATGTGACTGTTTTGACTGTATGTATGTATTTGTATCACATGTATGTATATCACATGTATGCCTGGTGCCTGGGGAGGTTCAGAAAAGTGCTCTGGATCCTCTGGAACAGGAGTTAGACGGTTTTGAGCCACCATGTAGGTAATGGGACCTAATGCCGAGAACAGTAAGTTCTTTTCTTAACCACTGAGCAACATTCCAGCCCCAGCATCTTTTTAAAAACACAAAATGGCTGGCCTACAGATTCTAGTCCTATGTTCAAGATGTATAGTTTCCCCCCCTAAGCAGTCAGATTCATATAAAGCCAGATCTGAACATGCCCAACACTTTTAAGCTTCCAAGTATCAGTAACAATGCTTATATTTTTTTCCTTCAGACCCAAGGGGAACAAGTTATCAATACATTCTTTTTTTTTAATGTTTATTTATTACTTCAGGTTACATCTTCATCACAGGGCCCTCTTTCCACCCCTCCCAGTCCCACCCTCTAACCCCTATCCCTTCCATCCCACTCCTCCAGAGTGGAGTGTCCCTACATTTCAGTCCCCCATCCCAGTTCAGCAGTCATGAGGGCCAAGAGCCTCCTCATACACTGGGAGCCTACAAGGCAGCACCACTAGGGCAATATCAATACATTCTAGGGGAACAAGTTACCACTACAATCTAGATTATTCATATCAACTGTTTTAAACTGTACATCTGAAACTAAAGATCAAAAGGCAAACTGATCTAAACTATTTCCTTTTACTCTTTCCATGTTTCCTAATTGGGGAAGGTCAGAACAAACATTAACTATTAAACAGTTCTGTTAAAAATTTAAAATCATACCAGGCATGGTGGCACACGCCTTTCATCCCAGCACTCAGGAGGCAAAGGCAGTCAAATCTCTGCAAATTCAAGGCCAGCTTGGTCTGCAAATTGAGTCCAGGACATCCAGGGCTACACAGAGAACCCCTGTCTCAAAAATAAATAAATAAATAAATAAATAAAAGAAAAAAAAAAGTTTAAAATCATGCTAATTTCCTATTTTAAGAAACATGAATCTGACCAAACTAAAAAGACAATGAAATATTTAATCTGTTAAGTAACCACATCTTATGTAAGATTCAGTTATTATTATAGTTGTTGGTTTGTTTCATTTTGTTGAGAAAAGGATATTATACAGTCCAGGCTGGCCTCAAACTCAATATACAGCTAAGAACGACCTCGCCTCCTAGGTTCTTAGATTACAAATGAGTGCCCCTATAGCCTGTTTATACAACGACAAAGACTGAACTCAGTTTTATGCATGCTAGGCAAGCACTCGATCAACTAAGGCACAACTCCACCCTTGTTCCCTTGTTTTTTGGCCTTAGAAGTTTCAGTTCAAACAATGATTAAAATGGTAGAGCAAGAACCAACCCAGATGATCAGACTGTAATTCTAAACACAGTTTAAGTGATCCAAGAAGCATGGGGTCAAAAATTTCTGATTTCAGGTTGGAATATTTGCACACATGCTACATGACAGAAACAGAACCCCATCCTCAACAATGCACCTTATTATAAACCTAGCCTGTATGTAACTGTATGCATTTTTCTTCATTTCAGTGCTAGGGATCAAACCCAGGATTGCATACATGCTACAGGAGCACTCTACTAGTGAGCTAACCTCCTGGCCCTACATGGTATTGTAAATAATTCTATGCATGAAACAAAGTTTGTGCATCACATCTGAAGGGGCTGAAAGGGTCTTTTTGGTTTTGGAGATGTTCTGTAAACTATGTGTTACAGGCCTGAATTTCTGACAACCCATGATATCAGTGTCACACTAAAACTCCAAAATCAAGGGCTGGAAAGTTGATTCAGTGGTTAAGACAACTTTCTACTCTTACAGAAGACTTAGGAGGTTCAGCTCCCAGCACCCACATGTGGGCTCATAAAACACCTCTAACCCCAGTTCTCAGGGAGACGACGCCATCTGAGGGTGTTCGAACACTAGGTATGTATGTGTTACACAGACATACATGCAGGTAAGACTCCTATATACATGAAACAAGTAATTCTAAACAAAAATAAAGACAAACAAAAAAACTTTTAACTCAAGGGGGGTAGTATACATCTTTAATCCCAGCACTCAGGAGGCAGAGGCAGGCGGATCTCTTTGAGTTCAAGGCCAGCATCATCTACAAAGTGAGTCCAGGACAGCCAGGGCTATTACACAGAGAAACTGTCTTGAAAAACCAAGAAAGAAAAAAGAAAACCTTTTGCCAAGCATGGTGGCAGAGGCCTTTAATCCCAGCACTCAGGAGGCAGAGTCAGGTGCATCTCTATTAGTTCGAGGTCAGCCTGGTCTACAAAGTGAGTCTAGTACAACCAGAAAGCTGTTACACACAGAAACCCTGTATCAGGGGGAAAGCGAAAAAAAAAAAAAAAACACAAAACTTTTAACTCCAAAATCCATGTTATTTTTGGCTTTGGAGCACTTGGGATTTCAGATTTTTAATTAGGGATGCACAACCCATATTTTCCACTAGAACAGCAGTTTATAGCCCAGATACCAAATGTTTAACATTTACAACCATATGACAATTAGATGCTAACAATGCCACAGTAGGAATGCAACTCAGTTGGTAGAGTGCCTACCTACATGCACAAGGTCCTGGGTTTAATACCCCCCACCACCACTGTAGTCCCAGCACTCCCAGGTTTACACAGGTAGGAGACAGGAGCTTCACTTAAGAGTTAGGGCTGAAAAGAAATACCTCAGCAGTTAAGAGCACTTATTAACTTCTAACAAAAAAAAAATCTAAGTACTTTGATTTCCTGGGGCTGGATAGGGCTCAGAAGTTTGAATACAAGTAATTTCAGAAAATCTGAGTTCAATTCCCAGCACCCACATACCAGCTCTCAACCTTCCACTACTCCAGTTTCAGGGGATCTGACACCTTTTCTGCCTTCCACCAGCACCAGGCATGAAAGTGGTCCACAGAAACACACGCAGGCAAACAGTCATAAAATACATTTTTTAATTAAATATTTTTAAATGTTTAAGGCTAGCCTTCTTTACATAGCAAATTTAAGACCATTCTGGACTATATTAGACTGTCACCAAAAAATAATAAAGCAGAACAGAACTCAGGAGGCAGAGGCAAGAGGATCTCTGAGTTCAAAGCCAACCTAGTCTATATAGTGAGTTCCAGGACAGCTGGGGCTCTATAGAGAGACCTTGTCTTGAAAAAAAAAAAAAGCCATGTCTGTTGTAATCACTTATATGCATGTAGTTTATTAAACATTAATATGCATATACAGAACACACTTAATTCCCTTTTTGGAATTTCTAGCTTTTCCAGATGTGTAGAAGTACACAATGTATATTAAAAGTAGAATTAATCCATTTTATAGATATCCAGTTATCAATCGTTGAAACAGAATGACTAAATCATGACTTGTTTAATGCTACTCTCTCAAATGTTAATGTGTGTGTATATGGGAGAGTTCATTCAATATGAGAGAGGAAGGAAAAAAGAGAAATCAATACAAACCAAGCCTCCTATAATTAAAAAAAAATACCTGGGGAACTGTCTTAGTTAGGGTTTCTATTGTTGTAGTAAAACACAAAATCTACTTGAGGAGGAAATAATTTATTTCATGTTATAGTCCATTTATTTCATCTTATAGTCCATTATCCAGGGGAAGTTAGGGTAAGAACTACGGAGGGAAAGAGCTGATTGCTGCAGAGGCCACGGAGTGCTGCTTTCTGGCTTGCTCTAATGGCTTACTCAGCCTTCTCTCTTACAGCACCCAGATCACCTGCCCAGTCAATCATCAATCAAGAAAATGCAGCACAGGCTTGCCCACAGGCCAATCTGGTGGGAACATTTTCTCAATTAATGTTCCTTCTTCTCAAATAACGCTAGCCTGTGTCAAATTGACGCCTAGCCAGCACAGTACCCCTTGAAGCATTTCAGTATTTAATTTCCTGATTCAATATGATTATATGAAACAAATGGTTTTTTGGGCTTTGTGTGTCTGTGTGTGGTAAATCAACAAAACTAAACAACAGTATCTGATAACACCAAAGTTAAGTGAAAATGTAGACAGTATAAAACTTAGAAAAGAAGCTATCCCAGTGTGCTTGATGGTTAGAATTTAGATTGATTTATTTTACTGACTCTCTCACTAACCTACACACCACATTAGCACGCTAACAACCCACACCACCTGCACCACTGTAAACCACATCTAAACCCTGAAAAGCAGTCTTGAATGTCAAAACCATTCACTTCCTCAAAACAACAATTTTACTAGCAGGGTGTGGCATCAATCCTCACACTGAGCCTAGAACTAAGGGGGTCAGAGGCCGAAAAGTCCAGTTCCAAACCATTCTGGGCCACGGAGTAAGATACTGTCTTGTGGGGGAACCATGCACAACATACACACAACTTTACCCATACTCAGAATTAAAACCGTACATCAAAATTTTGGAATTAAAATGTGATTTATACATCACTGGCTTTAATTAAAGTCTGCAATTTTTAGAATCCCACGCTCATAAAATTCACCACCCCACAGACCTGAAATGTCTTTTCCTCTCTGGAGCCTGTTGAATCTACTCATGAACTCCCGGCCTGATTTCACCCATTTTACAAAGGAGACACAGCCGTTGATAGCATTCTAGTTCCTAACTCGATTAAGATTTCAATCCACCTTTAACAAACAAAATCTCCTGTAATAACAGAGCAGTGATGCATATAGCTATCAGCTCTGTTCCTGGTCTATGGAAATTAACAATTTCAGGCCTAAAATCATATGGTCAAAACAATAGCAGTTCCAGGTGAGCCAAAATATTTTTATTTCAAGATGGGTATGCATAAAACGAACACAAATCGCCTACCAAATACCTTGAACCTGGAACTGAATTACAAAAACGAAAGTGTTTTAGGGAAAAGTCTAAACGAAAAAAAGAGAGGAAAGGCAAGCCTCATCTCCAGGAAGTTGCACGACCACCTCGTTACTACCATCCGTGAACAGAGCTGGCTGTTTCTCGTTGGATAGAAGGTGTCATTTTTAGAAAGAGCTGACAAACCGTCCCCAGATGCGCCTTTCCACAATCTCTGCAGTGGCCAGGGCATGGGGCCACCACCAGCACAATGCTGACCCAAGAGGACCCCGAGGCCCACTAGCCAGCCAGAACCGAGCGGCTACTTCCACAGAAAAGCCGCGTCTGTGCGGGCCATCCTGAGAAGCAACGAGGCAGCGCCCTCGCTCCCCGGCACTCGGCGGCAAGCGCCGAGACACCCGGTGCCCCGCGCCGCAGCGACCTCGCCGCGCCCTCGCCAGCGCAGTGGAGGCGCCCCAGAGGTCCAGGGCCCTGACCTGCCCGCCCAGCACCGCCGCCCCGGGCCCTACGCCCGCTGCGGGCCGGGAGACATCGCCGCGCTCGCGGGCCTCACCTCCGCGGAGAATCAGGGGGCAGCGCGCAGCTTCCCGGGTCCGAGGGCGGCCGCCGCCTCGCCTGCGGCTCGCGCTGGGCTACGCCCCCTGGCCGCCGCACACCCCGCCGCCTGCCGCAGCCCTGGGCCTCTCCCGCCCTCAGCCCTCTCGGCTCGCCCCCGTCGCCCCGCTGGGTGCGGCCTGCGGCGCTGCGGCACAACAACGCACAGCCCCATTGGTCAGAACGCCCCGCCGCCATCCAGCATTATGCTGTAATATTGGTCAGCAATGAGCAAGGGGCAGGACCGGGAAAGGGCGGGTCCTAGGAGGTGGAGCGAGGAGTGGTCATTCTGGCCTCGGGCTGCAGGCCTGGTCTCCGTGGGGTTAGAGGTTGTTTTTACCGCCACGGGCTATGGACAGGCCGGCTGCTGCAGCACCGGCTTACTGTAGCCGCTGTTTCTCTCACTGAGACTGTCAGGCCGGGCCTTCGTGCACTCCCACAGCCAACGGACCTGGTCTCGGTGCGCTGTGGGCGAGTAGGTCCTTAGGCAGTTTGGGAACGGAGCGTCAATCAGGGTGGAGTCAGGACTGCGAGGTCTGTGTGCCCTGATAAGGCTGTACAGACAGGAAGGGCCCCACGAATGAGAGTGAATTAACAAATGCGTCAGAGTCGGGGGATGAGGCTAGGCAAGGCCTTGGCAGAACCACTCGGCCTGGAAACTAGCCTAAGGTACCAGACTATCACTGTCTCCGGTCATCTCACCAAAGTCCTAAAAGATAACAAAGGGGCCCAGCTTGTTTGCTTCATTCTCTTAAAGGTGGTAGCCTAGAGCCTGGTAACTGACAGAACAGTGTAGTATCCAGGCCTCTCCTCACAGCAGGAGCTCTGACTGACTCCAGAAGGGTCAGGGAGGTTGTCTGGTGTCCAGTCAGTAGACTCTGTTCTAAGAACATTTCCCCTACATGTTGACTGTCCTCAGATGACGTTTCTGACAAAGCCTCAATTCTTTTCCATCCCTCCATTTTCCTCAGCACCTAGCAACAAGTCTGACCCATAAGAGATGTCAGTGAAGGCTGGCTGAAGGGAAAAAAGGAAAGAGAGAAGGGTGACTAGTTGAAACAGGCTGATACATGTAGATATAAAAAATGAAACATGGGCTTGGTGGCACAGACCTTTAATCCTAGCACTCAGGAGGCCAGCGGATCTCTGTAAATTCAACACCAACCTGGTCTACAAAGTAGTCCAGGACAGTCAGGGCTACACAGAGAAACTCTGTCTCAAAAAAAAAAAAAAAAAAAAAGCCGGGCGGTGGTGGCGTACGCCTTTAATCCCAGCACTTGGGAGGCAGAGGCAGGCGGATCTTTGTGAGTTCGAGGCCAGCCTGGTCTACAAAGCGAGTCCAGGACAGCCAGAGATATTCAGAGAAACCCTGTCT
>CAJQZJ010031795.1:4637923-4685085 GCA_907164525.1 Lophiomys imhausi | reverse complement strand
AAAAAAAAAAAAAAAAAAAAAACCAAAACAAACAAAAAAATCAAAACCAAAAAATGAAACATAAATCATACATGTAAATGTTTAAAATGCACAATATCTGAGATGTCAAAATGCTGGGTGCAATTAGGAGCCAGTTAGTCAGCAAAAGAATCAGTTTCTGAACTTGAAGACATGGGGAGAAATGCACAGCGAGAAGAAACTGGGAAAGATTGAACAGCATACCAGGGAGTTGTAGGACAATTTCATAGGCCTAATATGTGTGCCATTGGAGTCCCAAAAAATGGAGGTGGGGGCTGGAAGGGCAGAAATAATTGAAGATTCAAACTCAGAAATTCAAAGAGCTCAAGTAGGGAAGATGGCTTGGTAGGTAAGGGTGCCTGTTGCTCAAGCACAAAGACCTGAGTTTGAATCCCCAACACTCATGTTAAAAGCAGGGTATGACCATGATGCACACCTGTAACCCTGCTGTTGACAGAGCCAAGGGGATTGCTGGGGATTCCTGGCTGCCAGAGTAGCTCTAAGTTCAGTGAGATGTCTCAAGGAATAAGGACAGAGAGTGATAGAGAAAAATACCTGATGTCCTGCCCAGTCCTCTGCACATTTACACACATGCATGCACATACTCTACTTACATACATCACATTCATACACACATACACAAAAGAGAAAAAGGAAAAGTTCAAGTAACTTCTAAATGCTACTGAGCCTTGAAGTGGGTTCAACCAGATCCAGAGGTATTGACCCAGACTCTTATGTCACTCACTACTATAATTCAACGTCTCCTATTCCATATGTGTGTGTGTGTGTGTGTGTGTGTGTGTGTGTGTACTACTGAGGATTCATGTCACAATATTATGGGGTATTCACCAAAGATTGGTCAGATATGGCACAATAGGAAGTCCTTAATAGCTAGCCAACAACTACACTAGGTGCTCGGGATCCATGTAGCACTGAGCCTTTCTCAGGGTAAGCTTTTAAGCACAAAAACCACGTCCTGGGTTGACAAGTTAACAAAAACAATTAGCCAGAAGCAAAAAAGCAAGGCTAGTACATTTTGAGAGACTTTCCAAGAACTATAAGGTCTTTGATGGATTAGGTCTTTGTTTTTGTATTAGGCAGGTGGTGTCTACTTGCTGAGTTTTAAAGAATGGAACTTCAATCACGGAGTCAGTTGTGCTAAGGTCTCAGGGCCTACTAAAGTCTGGGCCCTGTTACAATAATGACAGCAGAAGAAAAGGAAGCTTGTCTTGGTGTGTTGGTGTGAGCTTAGTCTAGCACTGCTGTGTCCCCATTCATCAGTTCCACTAGAATATAATGGTGAGGAGATATTATCCCAGTAGAAAAGTTTCAGATAGTAAGCTTGGCCATTCCCACTGTGTGGAAAAGAATGTGGCTTGGAAAAAATAAATTAAAAAAAAAAAGAATGTGGCTTAGACTGAAGGGCAGTAGTAAGTGGCTTAGCTAATTGACCAGGAGCCTGAAAGTGATAATCTACAAATTAGAAGATGGATTGGAGGCCAGGCATGGTGGCGCACTTGGGAGGCAGAGGCAGGCAGATCTCGAGGCCAGCCTGGTCTACAAAGCAAGTTCAGGACATCCAGGGCTGTTATACAGAGAAACCCTGTCTTGAAAAACCAAAAAAAAAAAAAAAAAAAAGAAGATGGATTGGTCTGAGGAAGAGGCATGTGGATGAAATTATGGGAGTTGGCATAAAGAATGAAGATCTTTGGGTTTTTGTTTGTTTGTTTTGAGACTATGTAGTTCTGGCTGTCCAAGAACTTACTCTATAGACTACACTGGCCTTGAACTCACAGAGATCTGTCTGCCTTTGCCCCTCAAGTGCTGGGATTAAAGGCATGTGCCACCATGCCTGCTGGCTGGAATGGATGAAGATCTATGTATTTCACTTTGATGGCTATGTATATGGCTGGAGCCCTTGGAGGTCAGAAAAAGGCATTGGATCCCCTACTACTGGAGTTACACATAGTTGTGACACACTAAGTGGGTTTTGGGAACTGGACCTGGGTCCTCTGCTAGTGCAACGAGTACTTGTATCCTCTGAGTCATTCTCTTCAGTTCCAAAGATTTAATTTGTATTATTTTTATTTATGTGTATGTGTTTGCGTACCACGTATATACTGATGGCCAGTGGAAGCCAGAAGAGACTGTCAGATCATCTAGAGCTGGAGTTAAGGTAGTTATGAGCCACCCAACATGGGTGATGGAAAAAGAACTCAAATCCTCTGGAAGCTCACCAATAGCTCTTAACTGCTGAGCCATCTCTCCAGCCCTATAAGCACTCCTTTTAATAGAGGCTGACCTAGTATTGATACTATCAGATTTCCAACCTGTAAGCATGAAAACTGCAACTGAACCCCTTGGCAAACCAGCCAACCCTTGGGGACAAGGTGATTACACTGGGGTCTTGTCCTAGAAGACAAAGCTGACAATGATTACTATGTATTGGATATGGTTTTGCCTTTTCTTCCTACAGTATTTCAGCAAGTACTATGATTCAAAAGTTTACAAATTGGAGGCTAGAGAGATGCCTCAGCAGTTAGAGAACATAGTGCCCCAGCCTATGGGCATTTGGGGGGGAAGGCAGACATTTCCTGCTACTCCCACGGGAATGAACTACAAACAGGCAAATTTAGCAACATGTTCAAGAAGGGCAGAAGGGATGAACTAATTAGGAGAAACAAAGTGCTACTCCAAAAAAAGGAATATAGAATGGATAGTGAAGGAGATATTGAATATTACTTATGGCTGAATGAGGACTTGAGTTCAAATCTCCATAACCCATGAAAAGGAAGGCACAGTAGCATGCAACTGTAATCCCAGGATTCCTGTCCCAGCAAGATAGGAGGCAGAAAGAGGAAAATCTCCAGAAGTTCACAGTCCAAGATATGGCAGCAAACAACAGATTAGCTGGAGAGATGGCTCAGAAGTTAAGAGCACTTATTACTATTACAGGAGAGCCTGGTTCAGTTCCAGCACATACATGGTGGCTCACAACCCTCCAGAGGATCTGATACCCTCTTTTGGTCAGAAAAAAAGGTTATACACATAAAACAAATCAAGATATACCTCTGACTTCACACATATGTGAATACACATCAGACACACACACACACACAAAGAATAATAGTAAATATCATAAAGGGTATCAAATGGATTAAGGTCCAGTGAGGACTTCATGATTTCTAGGAAGAAAAGAAGAGTATTAACTCTACAATTAAATAAGAGACTTTCTAACTAGGAAAAGGGGAGAAATGGAATAACTTTTTAAAAAATTGCTCACTCTAAAAGAATAGAAAAAGAGCAGCCAGGTATGGTAGCGCACTCCTGTAACCCAGTACTTGCGAGGCATAGGGAAGAGGAATACCAACAAGTTCAGGCCAGCTTTACCTGCACCATAAATTAGAGGCCAGATTGGATCACATAACAAGACCCTGTCTCTAAAACCAAAAGCATGTGGCCAGAGAGACATTTCAGTAGTAAGAGCATGACTGCTCTTCCAGAGGACCCAGGGTTGATTCTCAGCATCTACATGGTGGCTCACAACCACTTGAAATCCAGTTCCAGTGGATCCAGTGCCCTCTTCTGGCTCTGTGAGCATCAGGCATGCACATGGACACAGACATACATGCAGGGAAGACATTCACACACATAAGATAAACTATATATTTTTTAAATTGCCCCTCCCCACAGAAAAAAAGAAGCCACATACAATTGTAGGTACCCATAGTCCCAGCTACAGCTACCTGGGATGCTGAGGCATGAGAACCTCTTGATTCCAAGAGTTCAAAGGAGCTTGGACAACAGGAAAGAAGACTCTGTCAGGGAAGGGGTATAAGAAAGGAAAAACACAAACACAGAACAATTAAAACCATTAGAAGTGGGGTTGTGACTCACTGGTAGAGTGCTTAACTAGCAGACTCTAAGCCTTAGGTTCAATCCCCAGGACCACAAAAGTTTCATTAACAATAAAACAAGCTGTAAGGTCAAATAGAAATGAACAAAGTCTTCCAGTTAAAAAGACAAGGTATGGCCGGGCGGTGGTGGCGCACGCCTTTAATCCCAGCACTTGGGAGGCAGAGGCAGGCGGATCTTTGTGAGTTTGAGGCCAGCCTGGTCTACAAAGTGAGTCCAGGACAGCCAAGGATACACAAAGAAACCCTGTCTCGAAAAACCAAAAAAAAAAAAAGACAAGGTATGCTGGCTGGAGAGATGGCTCAATGTTTTAAGAGCTCTTGCAGCTCTTGCAGGGAATAGGAGTTTGGTCTCCAGCACCCACAGGGCAACTCACAATCTGTAACTTTGACTCTAGGGGATCTGTCACCCTCTTGTGGCCACCATAGGCATTGCATGCATATGGTGCACTTAACATGTGCACTCATAAACATAAAAATAATTTTTTAAATACAAGGTATAAAGCCAGGCGTGGTAGCACACACCTTTAATCCCAGCACTCCGGAGGCAGAGGCAGGTGAATCTCTGCAAGTTCAAGGCCAGCCTGGTCTACAAAGTGAGTCCAGGACAGCCAGGGCTACACAGAGAAACCCTGTCTCAAAAACAAAAGCAAAACAGGATATAACTTACAAATAAAACATTTTACAATATATTAAAAGAAGTAAGTGCCAATAGATCAAGTTTAACAAAATTTAAGTAAAACCATAAAGATAAAATTACAACATCTTATTTCCAAATCTTTCAGAAGGCCCTGATGAACAGAGAAGTAGGATCAGAAGACACAACATTATGAATTTTCACACTATGTCAGTTTCCAAAGCCAATTCATAGCTGTAATGAATTTTAATCAAAATAACGAAAGAGTTGTTATTAGAACTGATAAGCTGCTTTGGCTGTGAATGGAGGCTAGCCATGGGCATACACCTTTAAGCCCAGCAGCTGAAAAGTAGAAGAAAGAGGATCAAGAGTTCAAAGTCATCCTTAGACACAAAACAAGTTCAAGGCCAGCCTAGGAAATAGGAGACCTTGTCTCAAAACAGACATAAATACTAAGAATGGTAATGAATTTACATGAAGAGAAGTGTGCAGTGGCAAATATCTATATTCCCAATTACTTAGGAAGCTGAGGTAGGAAGATCAATTAAGCCCAAAACCTATCCAAAATTAAAGGTTGCTGGGGGAGGGGGAGGCTTTCTTCAGTGGTATAGTTCCTGCCCTAACAACTCAGAGTATGAACTCAAATCCTCAGGCTTGGTAAAAAGCATCCTTCTGAGCCACCTTACTGGCCCTCAACCGCCTTAAAAATAAAAACTGGGGGCCGGAAAGACAGCTTAGCCTGTAGAGTGTTTGCCACACATGCATGTGGACTTAAGTTTAGTTCCAAGAAGCCAGGCATGGTGGCATTCACTTGTAATTCCAGAACAGGCGAGGGAGAGACAGATAGATCTGGGTAAGAACTGGATTGGAAATGTTCCCAGTGGAAAAGTGCTTGCCTGCCATGCACGAAGCTCGGGACTTTGGGACAGAAAAACAAAAGTAAAACATGAAACAATAGAAATAAGGCTGAGCATCAGAAGATGCCACAGACAGTCAAGATAAACCAGAGTTGGAAAAATATTTACACCATATGTTACAGATAATCTCAAGACTATCAAGATCAAATAGGATGTGGTGGTGCCCATCTTTAATCCTAGCACTTGAGAGGTAAGGTTGGGTCAATCAAAGACTTGATCAAGTGAGATCTTGTCTCAAAAAGAGTGGAGGGGAGGGGGCTGACGTGATGGTTCAGGGGTTAAGTACACTTGTTGCTCTTGCTGAGGACTTGGGTTCAGTTCCCAGCACCCACATGGAAGCTCACAACCATCCATAATTCTAGTTCCAGGGGACCCAATGCCTTCTTCTGACCTCTGCAGACACCAGGCACACACATGGTACACATATACTCGGACAAAACACTCTTATTGGGTTGGGGGGGGGTGGTTCAAGACAGGGTTTCTCCATGTAACAGAGCCCTGGCTGTCTTGGACTCACTTTGTAGACCAAACTGGCCTTGAACTCACAGAGATCCACCTGCCTCCGCCTCCTGAGTGCTGTGATTAAAGGCATGTGCCACCACGCCTGATTAAAATAAGTCTTTTTTAAAAAGCCTTCTTTTAGTATTAATAAGAAAAAGATGAACAACCTGTAAAAAATGGGCAAGAGGGTTTGGAGAGGTAGCTTAGTGGTTAGGAGCACCTCTTTCAAAGGACCTGAATTCAATTCCCAGCACCCACATGGCAGCTCACAATGGTCTGTAACTCCACTTCCAGGGGATCAGTTTTGTATAGGCACTTCACAGAAGTCAAAATTAGCATGGCTAATAAACACATGAATTTGTTCTCAGCCTCACTAGTAAATAACTAAATGTAAAATAAAGCCATAGTTTTACACCCTCAGACTGTCAAAAACAAAAGCCCTGGCAGCCCCAAGTGCCGGCAAGGGCCCAGAGCCAAGAGGCTCTCTCACCAGCATTCTTGAGCAAGCAGCATTTTTGGGAAGTGGTGGAAGATCCTCAAGCCCTAGAGAAATGATGCATTGTGGGCCCAAGCTGGGAACCATCAGACGTCCCTGTAAGCAGTGATACAATCATTCCATGGAACTGTTTCAACAATGAACTCAAACAAAATCTTTGCTCAGCAATAGGAATAAATCTGACAATGAGCCAAAGGAGAGAGATGCCAAAGATTGCATCTGTATGATCCTGTTGCTACAAAACACAAAAACAGGGAAATACTGGGATGGGCAGATAACTGGGTGGTGAAGATTTTTCAGAAAAACAACATGAGATACACCAAAGCCAGGGCTGAAGAGGGGAGGGCTGTGATAAGGAGGGCCCATGGGTGTTAGAAACTGCTTCTTGGTGATTTTACAGTCTTTGCAATTTGCCACACTGCACATTTATAGTTTATTTACATTTCTGTGTGTTTCATTTTTACAGGAAATGAAGGAAAAGAGTTGCCTGAGCTCAGAGCAGGCAGTGCAAGGGCAGCTGTCAGGAAGCAGAATGCCTAAGAAGGTTCCTGTGGCACTCACAGAGGATGTGCATGTAGAAGGACACGTGAGGCAGAGAGACCTGCTCTGCCTCTCCAGTCTCCCTCCCCCAAGGAGAGACAGGAAAGTACCTTGAAGGGGGGATCACCTCTTGCACATACTTTCATGGTGTGGTGATGTAGCACTTCCAGAGGTCACTGCCTCTTCTCCAAGCAGGGGAGGTTTCCTTAAGGACTCCATAGCCAGGCAGTCTAGTCCAGGTGGAGGGAACAGATGCAGGTAGACACTTGCAGGATGTGTGCAAGGGGGCCAGTGAGGGTCAGATCTGGGTTCTCCTTCCCCATCCCCGACATGTGGATTTGGTTCAAGTGCTAATCTACTCTGTAGGCTCTGGCATCGTCTATCATCCTCCGCCAGGGCTTGCATCACTCTCAAAGCCTCTTCTCTATTAGGTTAGCCTGTACCGGGGAAGAAGCTGTATCTAGGGGTCCAGTCGACAAGGGGCACACCCAGCAATGTGATCCAGAGTGGGAGCAACTGGTACTTGTATAAGTCTCTAGCTACTGAACTGGGGCTGTAGCTTAATGGTAGAGCACTTGGCTAGCATTAGCAAGACCCTGAAATTCCATCTCTAGCAATGTAAACAATAAATAAATGAAAACCCTTTTACCAGTAAAAACCTAAAAACAAACAAACAAACTCTGAGAGCAGAAAGCTCTCCACACTTTCAGATCAACCACAGGAAACATAAAACTGTTCCTCCTTGGGCCTTGACTCAAGGCTGCCTCCCATGCTGCCTCCTTCCTTCATACCCCAAACAGATGCCATCTCTGAACACATCATGATGGCAGGCAAGTCAGGGAGCCCTCTCTGGGCTCCAGTTTCTATCACAGAAGAAAGAAGGGTGTAAGTTTACCCCTAGGTCAGGACCTGGAGCTCCTGTTGCCTATCCCCAAACCCTGCCTCACACACTGGGATCCAGAAGGCAAATTTGCTCCCCAAGAGCTATAGCAGCTACGGTGGGTGAGGGCACCTTTGAAGCTTTGGGAGGTAAACAGAGCTGACCTGACACCCTCAATGATTGGTGGCAACTGAGAGGAGGGTCAGGGAGCCAGGCAGGAGTCATGATTCCGACTCTTAGAGCAGAAAAGCAGTGATGGATTCACATGACAGTGAGTAGCAAAGCTGGGGCCTGAACTCAGGCTTCTTGAGAACCTCATTTCTGTCGTTTAAAAATGGGTCTACCTCTCCAGCTCAGCGCCACAAATTCTGGAAGTGTTCCATACATAGTAACTACCACATTATGAGTTCCTCCTTCAGGCTATAGGACCAAGGCCAGGTCTCTTCCATCACCCCCCTTACATGATCTTGCAAATGAGGCCCTGGAATTGGGGCAGTTCAAAGAGGTGGATGGCTGTGCCAGCTGGTTCACAGTCCAGGAGATAAGACAAGGCTGTACATGATGAGCCTTGCACAACCACAGTTTAGTTAACTGTTCAGTCAGCCTGAAGGAGATATCCATGGCTCTGAGCCAAAGATTCCCTAAAAGTTCTACCCCAGAGCTGGAAATGTGTTAGCCATGGAATTGATCTCCAGAGCAGGTGCTCTGCAGCACAAGGCACGCTCAGTAGACTCCTAGGCACAGGATGAAAACCAATTTCCATGCAGTCCTGTTTTATATTTTACAGAAATGGACATTGTGGGCATTTCCATGATGCCAGTCCATGATTCAGTTTAGGACAGAAAGGGAGAAAAACTGGCTGGTCCTCTAGAGATTGTTCAGAATACCAGAAGTTCCATATACTGCAAACTTGACCTTGGCATCCTGATCCTTCTCCCCTGGCAGGCTGAAAGGAAACATCTGCAGAGATGGAGGTGGACTGTGGTTCCTGGAGGCAGATGGCCACGAGTCCAATGTCTGTCATTCATTGCATCCCATAATGCCCTGGGGCCACAGCCTCACACATCTATGAATTTGACTCATTTAGTCAACCACAAGCCTCCAAAATACAGCAGGAGTTGGGGGATCCAAATAAAAGCCCCTCTTACTAGACAGCAGTCCCTGGCTACTGAACACAAGCTCAATCCTTGTTCTGGGTTCTATGTAAACTATCTCTCCTCTAGGGCTGGAGAGATGGCTCAACAGTTAAAATCTTTGACTGCTCTTCCAGAGGACCATGATTCAATTCCCAGCATCCATATGGTGGCTCACAACCATTCATAACTCCAGACCCAGGAAATCTGACACCTGAGCACCAGGCACACACATGATACAGAGACATACAGGCAAAACACTCATACACATAAAATAATAAAATAAAAATTAAAAGAACAACCTTCTCCAACATAAAGTGCAGTGAAGCCAGATGATGACAAAGTCTCTGCCAGTCCTGACCTCCAGATGCATTTATTTTCACACACAAAAAAAGTCCAGTCTAGCCCTGGGCATGGTGGTGCATGCCTGTAATCCCAGCACTTGGAAGGCAGAGGCAGGTGGATCACTGTGAGTTCAAGGCCAGCCTGGTCACTACAGAGTGAGTCCAGGACAGCCAGGGCTACACAAAGAAACCCTGTCTTGAAAAAAAGAAAAAAAAAGTCCAGTCTAGATGGCTATGCCAGGAGTGTGGCCTGGTGGAATTTCATGGCAGAAACTGAGGGAAGCAATTGGGATCATCCAAACTACTTGGGTACCTGGATGCCACTATCCCCACCCATCCTTGACCTGTCTCACTAAACCCGACTTCACTCTAGTCAACATTTCCTGTAAGAAGTCTTCCTGGAACCCCACCCACCCACATACACCAGATTCCAAGATCCTGGCTCCTTCATGCACAGCTTCCCAGAACATAGCACCCCATACTCACTGCCTGGTCTAGACTAAGCTTGGCCAAGCTGGATGAGGGGTGCTCACAGCCAACAAGCAGCTGAGCACTAGGCCAGGCACACAGTTGCTCAATAACTGCTAACTGGGGCTTTGAAGTTCACATTCGAGCCAAAACTTACTGATGGGTTACTGTCAGTAGGTCTCTCCCTGGACATGGGTGGTGCTGAGTAGAGCCTGCTGCCTCCTCTGTGCCATTCAAACCATGGCCATTGAGACAAAGGTCATCTCTGATTTATTGAGAGGCAATGGTCCCTCCTTGAGCCTGTGTCTTAGCATGCCTATGGGTCTTAAGACCAGCCTTAGGCCCTTTCCAACTATCCCAGCCTTGCTTGGTCCCAGCCCACTACAGGGTGGATAAGCTATGGGGACCAGATTTTGTGTCATCAAAACCCAGGCACCACTTAGTCATCAGACCTGGGTTCTTGAGAGGTGGGACATGGAGGGGCTGGATGGACCAAGTCAGTCAGCCAGTCCTCTAGTAGTTGTGGCCTGCTCCAGCCTGGGACCCAGCCTGCCCACTGAGGCTAGGTGTCCCATTGATGAGGTCTGATGTCAATCAAGCCCACTCCTGCTCATCTTCCCATGCAAGCCGGTCTCCATCTATGTGGCAGGGCTGTGGCCTCGTGGCTGCTTCCACCCAAGAGCTGTGTGGAATGGATGTCACCTGGGCCCAGTGTAGCCATATGGGTGCCGCAGCAACAGGTTTTGATGGCTGGGCAGCACATGAGTGTGGTAGTGCTCCACCATGCTGCCCACACTTGCAAACAGAACCTCACCTTCCAGGTAAAACTTAGAATCCTGCAGGGAAGAAGGAAGCAGGCTCAGCAGGGCCTGACTAGCCCATTGTCTCAAGCCTCACCCCTTCTCCCATCTTCTCAAAGGGGAAGGTCAGCACTAACAATGGCACTGATAGTCAGTTGCTCCCAGCTGCCATGTTCCCTCCCTGTCTGTCCACATAACAGATCTATGTTCCTAAGGTCTCCTGTCAGTACTCTCTCATTAGCCCCAAGGGTCCAATGTGAAACCTGCTCTCAGGGCAAGGTCTATGAATAAAGCCAAGGGCCGAGGATGGCTACCCAGCACTTCTAGAGTAAGCTAAGGACAAAGCAAGGTTAGGAGAGGAGGGAGGCATGGGGTAGACACAGTTGGCAAAGATGGGGGAGAGCTGGTGTTATGGAAGTAACAGTTTATAGTTCCCTGTTGCCGAATCTCGTCAGGGGACTCACTTCGCTCTTGCTAACCCTTCAGGCCAGTGCCCCCACCCCAGCGTCAGAGCAGGGCCCAATCCCTCACCTTCTCAAAGATGCGATAATTCCTCACTTTGTTAGAGGATTCATCCCATACGACCAAGACCTATAGGGAGAGAAATATGGAGCAGGAGGCTTAGAGGAGGCTGCAGGACTGGCCACCAAAGCCTGAAGTGGGTAGCAGCAATTACAGGGCCAGATGCTTCAGCTCTTGGGGGTGATATGAGCCAGGTTCTAGGTACAGTAACCTGTACAGAGACAGCCTCTCACCCTGGGGATTTTCTCTCGGCTCTTAGAGAGTCCCCCGATGAGACCTAAGTAGCAGGAACCATCTCTTACATGAATGAAGTAGGTGAGGTATTGTGTTGACAGACACTTAACCCTTGCTATTTCCACTACCCTCCACATGGCCTCCCTGTTCCTCTGCACAGACCCCATCCCAATTCACACTCGAGGCTCCAGAGGAAATCTGCCATATTCACTCCCAATTTTCAGAAATCATTTAGTTCTGAGACCAGAGAGAGAATGTGCTGCTTGGCAGGGACCACAAAAAAGAATTGAGTTGAGGTGCTAAGAGGACAGAAGGTTCTGATGGCACAGGTGTCCTGCAGCAGCTGTCCTACCTTCCCTGACTTGGTGGAGGAGTTCCGAATGCAATACAGCCCATCCTGAGGCTCTCCATGGGGGTTCGTAGCTTTGAACAACCTAAAATAAAACAGCCATGTTGGTGGGTGAACCTCCCCAGACAGCTTTCGTAGGTACCACTAGCCCCACTCTACTACTTGGCTCTCTGTCCACTCTTGGTTTTAGGGTATAATACAGGATATAAAGCTAGAGGGGCTTATGAGAATAAAAACAAGAAAACAAAAAACAAAACCCATTCAGACCATTGCTGCCATATTTCCTGCTGAGCTCAGGCCACATGTTTGAGACTGGGCTTGCCCAACACCAAAGAGAGCAATGGAGATGAGGGACCTCGCATAGTGTCCCGGCATGTACAAGAAGCACTTCACACTAACCTTTCCACCTCACAGGACTCTGTGGTGTTGACAAACACTGAGTTAGGCAGCGGCACCTGAAAAAGGCCAACAGCGTTCACTGTCAAAGTGTGAGTGAACCCTCCACACATCACTGCTCCCACAACTGGCGGCCACCTGCATCAGGATACAGGGCTTTGCATGGTGTCCCATCTTCCTCAAATCTAGAGTTATGGAGCCCCTTGTTCAGGATAGCCAGTGAGGGATCCTAGCCTACAGCTCTCCCATGTCTGCCCACCTGTGGGACCTAGGCCCTCCACCCAGTCTTGCCTTCTCGTAGTCCTCATCTGAGTCCTCCTCGCCAGTGCCAGCTTGTGAGGGCTGGTGGGCCTTTTCAAAGGAGAAGCTCCTGAAACTCTGTCCATCAGGGGGTGATCGTCTGGAGCGGTAAGGTAGAAGACAGGAATGTTAGCACCCTCACACATAGACAGGTCACTCCTTCCTCCCTTTTCATACATGACCCAGCTTAGCATCAGAATCTTGGTCCCAGCCTTCTCTGACCCCTGTGGTTGTAACTGCTGAAGACAACAGAGCTCTGAGACCCTTGCTCACTGGTCAAAGGAGGCAGGAGAGTTCTCTCCAGGCCTTTGGGGAGAATGAAGGAAGCCACACATGGCCTGAGATATAAACCCAAATCAGGATGGGCAAGGCTGAATGTCACCTGTACCTCTGAGTCAGCCAGGAATAGGGGAGACTAGGGTGGTGAAGAAATCCTTCCCACCCTGTACCTAATGCTTCCCCTCAGAATGTAAGGGGTACTGGATAAAGAACAGACTAGGCTGAGGGAACCTGCTGGCTGGCAGGCAGAGGCACTACCCAAGTCAGACTCACTGGAGGTGGTGGGGAGGTGTCTTCTCTGGTCTAGGTAACACTGCAGGCCGAACAGTAGACTCAGGCATGGGCATTTTCTGTACAGGAGGCCTGGGGGCCACAGGGGGTGGAAAGAGTGCACCCTTGGCTGCTTCCCTTGGGGAAGCTTCTTCAGTTATCTTCAGGAACTTAGGTTTATTGGCAGGCACGGGTGGAGGCTCAGATGTGGGTGGCCCTCGGGAAGACAGGTGGAAGGACTTGAGTTTGTCACAGTTCCTAGAGGTGGCCATGGCCATGGTGGCAGAGGTGGAGACAGAGCTAGTCCCATGGGCAGGGGTCCAGGGTTCTGGGCTGGGGTTCACATTGTCTCGGAAGCAAGGATGTTTCCTGAGGTTGGGCACAGTGGGTACATTGCTCAACGGGGGGGCACTCATCCTCCGAGGGGTAGCAGGCACCCTGAGGCCAGGCTCTACTCGCCTCAGGCCCAATGGGTCCTTCTTAGCGTCCTCAGGGGCAGGACCAGCCTCTGGAAGGCCTCGCTTAGGGGGGGGGGGTGGCAGTAAGGGGCTAGGGCTTTTGGAGGTGAAGGAGTGGGCACGGGGCAAGTCAGAGAAGGCTGGCTTCCGAGGTACAGGCACAGGGGGTGGTGGGTAGGCTGGTGGATGGGTCAGGGCATCTGCAGAACAACAACAAAAAAAGCAAGTTGGCATCACATAGAGGCTGGACCACCAACACCCTATACTAGCAATGGGCAGCAGGAACCAACCAGGTATGCCCTTCTCATGGCCATACCTTCAGACTGCTAATTCAGTATTCATTCACTGTGGTCTCACCTTGCCCTACCTAATGTCCAAAATCTAGCACACCACCCAGCTTTCCCTGGGCCCAGACCACCAGTGCTTCCAGGTCCTCCCCATCCATGCCCCTGAAGGCAGCCCATACAAGGTTTCTACAGCCTACTGTCACATGAAGAGTTCTCAAGGCTCCCACAGGTAGAAGTAAACAGAGTGAGGATTCCCAGGCCTGACCAAGGGGAAGGATGGATTCTGAACAACAGAGGCGAGCAGGAAGGGCCAGAAGCACTGGCATGAAGATGAAAGTCTATGTTTATGACAAGCTAAAGGCACCATGTGACATCTAACCCAGATGTCATATGGACCATCAGGACAGTAGGCCCAGGATCAGTGGGAATGGTGGGAGAGATCGAGGCCTGAAACCTGGGTGTCGCTTAGTCACGGGAAGGGGTGGGGATGTCATTCAAGAGGTAAACACAGGAGACAGAAGAGCTAGAAAGGCCAGAATGCCAGGCACCTGGAAGGTTGAGGCCAGTGAGGAGTAGGGGCTGTCTGGAGAGTAGGAGGGAGAGTGGCAAAGAGTGTTCAGTGGAGGCTACAGGTACTCTGCAGGGGCCTACCTACAGCTCAGGGACAGGGACTTCAGTTTCCCACTCTTTGGAGCTGTGTAGTCAAGTTGAGGACTGAGGCAAGAAGTGTGGGAGTAGGAAATAAAAGCCGATGGTCTGGTAGCTGAAGGAGTGTTAGTAGAGCTGACCCACAGGGAGGGAACAAGGACACCAAGAGCCTGCAGCTAGTGGGAAGGAAGATAAAAGGAGAATGGGAAGGCAAAGGTTAGGTCACTAAAGGAGCATCCCAAGACATAATGATGAACAAGACAACGCTGGAGTGTTCTGAGAGGAGAAAGCAGGGAAAGTACAAGGTATAAAGAGGTGAGGGACAGAAGGCAGGACAGAGACATGTCCTTCCTACCCACCCTAGCCTTCTCTGTCATTCACACATATGACTGTCTGTTCGCTCATCTGCCCTGGAGACTGTGTGCTTTGGGCAGTGTGGTAAACACAGAGGCCACAGATGACAACCTGGCCTACAGCTACGATCCATAGAGAACTTGCTGCTATGCACAATGGACCTGCCTCAGGGCAACCCCCCTCTCAATGTCCCTTCATTTTCAGTCTCAGCCTCCAGGACCACCCTTCCATCCTGACCCTTTATCTACACAAGGTTAACCTGGAAAGGGGCAGGAGCAGGTAAGCAAAGCCAACCAGCCCCAAACCTCTGAATACTTGGATCACAGCAAGGAAACTGACATCACCCACAGCAAGACCCACTGACTGCTAGGTGTGGTAGTACATGTTTTTAATTCTGTACTCAGGGGGCAGATCTGAGTTTGAAGCCAGCCTAGTCAGGAAAGATTCAGGACAGCCAGGACAACAGAGAGACCTTGTCTCGAAACATCAACCAAACAAAAAAGAGCCACCAGCCTAGGAGATGCTCTGTTCTTGGTCCCAGTCCCCAGTCCCTACTCACCAAGGAGAACCCCAGGCCCAGCTACTACCTACCGTCAAGCCTCATGGGTCCTGGGGAGTCGGGCTCCAAATACGAGTCATCGTCATCCTCATGTTCATAGTCTACATGTAGCGAATGGAAGATGAGACACAACATAGCCCAGGCCTGCTTGCATGCAGAACAGGGTGGCATGGTCCACTGTGCCTTGGCACAGTGCTCCACTCATAAGAACAGGGCATCAGGAGGCATGGGGTTGAGGACCAGGAGGTAGGATATAAAACCAAGGTCAGAGGCAGAGCAGCTGCATCCCTCTTCCAGAGGTCAGGCCAGAGGGCAAAGCTAAACATGCACTTCTCTCCTGGGCAGCCCAAGTGGGTTCACTGTCAGCAGTCATGTGGACAAATGGCAGGTGCGGACATGTCTTACCTTCATTGTCTGTGGGATATGGAGACAGGCTGATATCTATAGGCCGCTCAACTGCACCATAGAAGCTGTCCGTGTCTGAGCTAGAGTCACTAAGACCCAGAGCAAGGAACAGGCAATGAGCACGGGATTAGGTGGTCCCCTTGCGGTTGCATGGAGGAACCTGTGCACACACAGGAACACTCCCTACACCACAAGTGTTCACATCCACTTGGGGACCCATGGGCACACTCAGATATGAACATATATAGACACAAGAACAACCCCTGACATGTGTATAGGCAGAAGGACACAAAGGTCATATGTCGAGAGACGTTTGGACATGTGTATAAATGCAGCCCAAGGACAAACATAGGGACTGGAGGCTTGCAACCATCTACAGGTGCCACCTCCCTGCCCCACTGTGGTTTTTGCCACCCTGACTGGCTGCATGCCTCAGAGTTGGGTCCACATGTCTACTTCCTGTCCAATGCAACGGGCCAGGAGCTCTGGATTCAGTCCAAGATCTCAGGGCAGCCTTAACAGTGCCCAGCCCTCTCTGAATTTCAGTTTCACTGACTATGACAGGATTGGCTTAGGTTCTAGAGAGAGACCCTGCTGTTTGCTAGGCCATCTCACAGGTGAGGATGCTGAGACCAGGAATGACTGAGCTCCTCTAAGGGACAGGGTAGACACCAGGGAGTTAGAAATCCAAAGCTCTGAGCTATAAATGCTAGGTCTCCATAGCAGGGGAAGGAAAAGTCACAGATGAGCCCCAAATAGAAGATACATATAAGTACAACAGAGTGACACAGAGACAGAGCTAGAAGACAGATAAGAACAGAGATGGTGTGTGCACACTTGTACGCGATCATGTGAGCAGATAGATAAGAACAGAGATGGTGCATGCACACTTGTACGTGATTATGTGGGCAGTGTGTGCTTACCCACACGTGAAGCTTGCCTGGCACCTCCAGAAAAACCTTTATGGAAGTGATTATAAGCCAAGCCCCCAGGGGCTGGCAGGGAGCCCTGGCAGCCAAGAAGCCCTAGGGACTACCACTCACCCATCACATCCCTTGGCATACCTGGTATCTAGAAGTAGTTCCTTCTTCTCATGGTAGTGGCCGATTTCCCTGCGTAGCAAGGCCATCCAGCTCTGTGAGTCAGGAACATAGTAAATATTACATTCCCCAGAGTGGGTCCCATACCCCATCCTCTTTCCATCACTGTCCAGCTGCTATACAGTAACCACTACAGTCCAGGGACAGGAACCTAGCTAGGCCCAGCCTAGATTGTGTGGTTCAGATTTGAAATCACCCTGTCTGGGCTGCAGCTGCCCCTCAGCACATTTGGGGCTGTACCCTGCTGGCACAGTCTCATGGTGTGTACAGGCACCAGACTGTGGGCCTAATCCACCTGGCTGCCCGTACCCCAACTCAGTCTTTCTCTTCAGGATCTTAGCCTCCTGCCTAGAGCCGATGGGAAGCCAGAGCCTGGTGACCAGTGCACCACTTCAGGTAGGTCCTAGCAGCTCCTGGGCCCCTGCCACCTGCTGATCACCTTGCGCTCATCCTCAGAGGAGGCTGAGAAGAACCATGTGCGGTGCTTCTTGCTGATGTGAACGATCTTGAATGGGAAGACATTGTTGGATGTTGTCTCCTCAGCTGCCCGCATCACTCTGAGGGTATAATGCCAGAAGTCACCTCACCAGCTTGTCTGCTCTCGAGGAACGGGCTCATCGACCCCATCCCTGAATTGATTTCAGCACTCAGCATCATGCCCTGGGAAATATGGGGCAACCTGGACAGTCTCTGCCTGCTCATGCTCTCAGTAGAATGCCTGGATGCTTCCAGGGAGACGGTAGAGCATGAGCATAGGAAGGTACTGTCTCCGAGGACTTCCCAGGAGAGCAGGGACAGGGCTCAGAGACAAGGTCCCATCACTCTCATTGCCCATCAGTGTCATCAAAAACATATGGCTCCCCAGCTCTGCTGCATGCCGCCCCTGGATTGCCTCTCTGCTCTGTGGCTTTCTCCCTAATGCAGGGCTCTCTCAGGCATCGGTCTACCTGGGGGAGCCTTGCTGGCTGGGCACCTGGGCCAGGGTACCTGCCTGGCTTATCACAGGCCCTGGCCAGGCCCTCTCAGGCTCAGCCCACCAAATGGGTTGGGCAATCTTTGGGGTACAGTCACACCTGTTAATGGGCTGAGTTCATGGACTACCTGGCACAACAGGAAGGCCACCAGTCTGGGAAAAATGACCAGGAAGAGAGCTTTGATTAGCTAGTTCCTACGGTTGGATTAGGGACCTGGCCTGGCTACTCTGGCTAGGCTAGCTCATCAAGGCTACAGTCAGGGTGAAGCAGAAGCCCAGAGCAACTCTAGCATAAGGAGGAGCAGCTTGGCCTTTATGGGGTGGAAATAGACTCAGTCTAATGCTGCAAGGCGTAAGAGCCTGAGTGCCCCACAGCCCCCAAGGCTGTATACAGGAAGGACCCAAGATGACCAACAGAAAAGTGTAGGCATTAATTTAGGTTATATCTGCCCATTAGTCTAGAAGCCTTTGAGGGCAAGTTCATGGATTCTGGCTGGCTGGAGTCCAGCCCATAGTACAATATAGCAGGAACTGAACTGAAATCTGGGAAGACCCTAGGGCCAGAAAGTCCACAAAGAGCCCAAATTTAGAACAGCCTGGGATTGATGGGCCTGAGCTCCCTGGAAAAGGGATGTGGTGAGTGGAAAGCAGGATCAGAGGCTGAACAAAGAATTTACAAGGTGGTAATTCAATGGGAACTATCAGAGCAAGCTACCCAGGCCCTTGGGAGCTGAAGCCCCAATAAAGGCCGCACCACACACATATTGTCCAAAGCAAAGACCAGGGTAGACAGAATATGAGGTGCCAGCCAGTAAGCAGATGAAGGCCATCTCAGGAAAGCCAGGGATGGACTCTGTGGTGTAGGGTGAGAGGGAAAGCAATTACACGGGGGTTGGTCAGCAGGCAAGATGGACACTCACCGGTTGTAGCCGTTCAGCGAGAAGGCACCCTGCGGGGAGGCAGAAGTGCTGCTCTTGAAGTAGTAGATGCAACGCTTGTGGATGATCACGAAGCGTAGGGGCCCTGGGGACAATGCAGCAGCAGGGGTAAGCCACAGAGCGGCCAGTTAGCTCCACTCTGGGGCTCTCCCCACAGGCCCTGGGCAAGTTGGGCCCAGACCTCTGAGACTTCAGTAGGGTAGAGCAGGAGGCTGAGCTGATGTGCTGCCCCTCCCTAGGCGTCTCCTTGGGGTCAAATACAAACTGACACACTGGCAAATCTTTGGGCACTACCCCAGGGAAGGCCTGGCCACCTAAAGAAAAGGAGTAGATTGAGGCATCAGGGGACAATAAGAAAGGGTGGAGTCTGGACCAGAGGACCATGGCAGCTTTGCTTAGAGCAACAAGGCTGCTGGGGAAGTGAGGAACTGGCAGGGCAGGGAGAGCAGAACTTAGGCACCCAGAGCCAGCTGATGAGAGCCACTGAGGTGGGGCTGTTATCAAGCTCTACTGTTCCTGCCCCCCTCCTAGGCCTGGGGAAAGGTTACTTATGGTAATAAGTAACCAATTTTCCTTGGAGCAAAATTGATGTGCACACAGGGTCCAACAGTCCAGCCTAGAGCATCTTGGTTAGACAACACAGCAGCAGGGAGTTCCTGGCAGAGGGCAGGAGCAAAACCATGGCTGATCAGAGACCTGGGCAAGGCTCTAGTGCTCTTTGCCTTCAGCATCCTGACATACGCTCAGCTGGCTCCTGACCTGGCACATGGGTTCATTCTGTGCCACATGTCTAACCAACTCACCCACAACTCACACTCAAGGCAAGAACAGCATCGAGGGGCCGGATCTATCAGGTCACCCTGAGGGCTTCTGGCCTTGGGTACAGAATAAAGTGCTCATGACTAGCTGGCCAGTACCATACACCAAATGATTATCCTCTTTTTGCCTAGCCATACTAAAGAAATTGACATCAGGTTCACCAGGTGTGTCCGCTGCCAGAAAAGGAAAAGAAATCCCAGAAGATCCATTAGAGCAGTGGAGACGCAGGGCATGTCCTCCCTTTGAAATTCCCACGATCTAGTGACTCACATTTGAGCAGTTGTAGTTGGGTGCCACCCTTCTTATGCAGGTAGCCAGCCTTGGCCACACCACCGGGCATGGTCAACAGATTCTGGGCACCAATGGCCTTCATGGGGACAGGCCAATGCATTTCCTCAGCCGCCATGAAGCTGCAATTGAAGTAAAAGAGATAGGACTCATCTGGAGTAGGCAGCAGCGAACAGCTTGGCAGGGGACCCTGGGAGGACATTGCCAAGATCTAGAAGGCAGTATGGAGGAGCAGGCTATTGGAGGAGGACTCCCTATAAGTCTCCAGGCTTCTGAGAGAGACTCTGGGAGTGATAGTGCTACACAGTCAGTTCCCAATCCTATTGGCCACATACTTGACTCCAGAATTCTGAGCAGCGTCCTTTTATCACCATAAGTTCATAGGCTGGGGCAGTGATGACTGAACTCAGAAAATTCTAATCTGGGGACATCAGGGCTTATGCCATAGCTACCCACAATTCCAATGCCATGTGAGCTCACAAGGTGGGAAGTCGGAGATGGTTTTCTGGAGCAGGGAGTCCCAGAATCACCCCTTGAAAGTAACTGTTCAATAGCCACAGGACTGAGGCAGGCTCTGGGCACATTCTCCACCAGGCCTAACTGTCAGTGGAGAGAAAGTAAGGTCCTAAGATGTCCACTCTCACTCAGGGACTTGTCTATCCCCTTTTTGAAGCCCTGGGGTCAGGTAGTAGGAGAAGAGCAAGCCAAGAGTCCTCATTTCCCAGGTCCAATGACCTGGGCTCCTACCTAGTTTGGCTTTCTGGAGGATCTCCAGCCTTAGTTGAGCTATAAATTGGGAGGGCAGAGTGGACTCAGCACATCCTTGTCATCAGTGCCATGAAGACCATTCGGCAGGTTTGCTTAACCACTTTCTCAGGCCAGGGTATCAGGACTCAGAGGCTCTTTTCTGTGGGGGAACCCCTGGTACCAGTCACATTTGGCCCTTATCTGACATTGTTCTGTCGGTGCCCCCACTCACCTGATCAGGTCCATCATGGGACCCTGAGAAGCTGCATGGGGGCAAGGTCAGTGGCCTGCTCTGGACAAGGTGGAATGGCTAGGGCCAGATCCAGAAGGGCAGGCTGCCGGGATTCCTATTACTGCAGTGCCAACCCTCAATTACATATACAGAAAAGCCTCCAGGCCTGGAGTGGCCCAAGGCTGTAAGCTCAGCATTTGGAAGGCAGAGGTGGGAAATCTAGAGCATCACAAACTGAAAACAAAAAGGATGGAAATTAATCAAGCTCTTGGCAACTCTCAGGCTCACTCCATCAAATGTGTGTTAGGAATTAGGTTCACAGGCTGCCTTAACGTGGCCTCTGACCGGGTCTGTTGGCTACACTCCCCCCGCCCCGCCCCCCCCCCATATCAGAACCTTAAACACCCAAATGCACCTGGTCCATTGTCCCGGCCAGCAGGAGCAGGGGCAAGGTCAGAGACATTGGTCCCCGAACCGCAGGCAGAGGCTTGGAACAATGGTGCGACCACACCCCCGCGCAGCGCCACGGTGGGACCGTGGATCCTAGCCTAGCAGGGGGTGTGAGGAGGGTGCCCACGCCCAGGTCCATCCAAGGGAGGTATTGGCAGATGGACAGTCCGAACGCCAAGCTTGGAGCCCCCGGCCGGCTGACTCTGGCTTGCCCACGCTCGCCTTTGTTCTGGGTAGACGCAGGAGAGAGCCTGGGGCTTCGGGGACTTGCGGTCCCGGTTTCGTGGTGCAGAGCCTGGGGGCCCAGGTCTGTGGACTGGGAGTCTAAGGTGAATGAATGCCGGTGCTCAAACCCAGAGCTGGGGTCCCAGATCCCAAGCCCGGTGATCAGTACTC
This sequence comes from Lophiomys imhausi, assembly GCA_907164525.1. Classification (NCBI taxonomy): domain Eukaryota; kingdom Metazoa; phylum Chordata; class Mammalia; order Rodentia; family Muridae; genus Lophiomys; species Lophiomys imhausi. The sequence continues at coordinate 4,663,433 of CAJQZJ010031795.1, read as the reverse complement.
ACGGTGTCCACGCGGCGGGCACAACCGGCTTCCGGGAGGCGGCCAGTACCCGCCTTCCCTGTGCGCAGCGACATGGTCCTGAGCCGGGCCCACCGGCAGCAGCCTCGTCCCTGGAGCCCGTCTCCCGCCAGCCCCAGCTCCGCGGCCGGGACCCAGAGCCCGCCATGCTCGCAGAGCCCCAGGCCCTGACGGCCACTGGCTCCTCCCCTCGCGGGCGGCGGGGTAAGGGCTAGGGGCCAGGTGAGGAAGCGGACCCGCCCCTCTACACGTCAGTTTCTCCACCCACTGCACTGAGGGTGATGGGTCACCAGAAGTGGAAATTTGGAAACTTGTGCCTATACATTCCAGAATCAAGAGCCATCTAGACAAACAAGAAAGCCACGGATGCAAATGAGGAAGAGTCCCCGGCTCACATTCTCAACACCTGAGGATCTCGAAGTCCCCGCCTGTGGATTTCCACCCAGCTAGCCCCTTAGGTATGAGTTTCTGTAAAATGACCCCCCCCCCCAACTTCCTCTGCTAGTACCCAGATCGTGTCAGCTTGCCATTGTCACTCCGTGGGTCTCTCTCGGACAGAATTTCCCCCGAGGAGTCAGGGGTTCAGCCCTTGGCAGCCGTCACCTACGTGGGCTCCTCTGGGTACCAGTCCCAGAAGAGTGTCCCTGGCCCCCGTTGCTCAAGTCTGGTAAGCCCCTTATTAACCTCCTAGGCTCCCTTCCTCCTCCATCTCCCACCATAATACAGGCTACCCCAGGATGGGCCACCTGTGACAGAGGGCAGTACATTCGTCCTTCAGTGGCAGCTGTCACATATTCCTCAGGTTCCATGCTCACCTAGCTGCCCATACTAGGCACTTCTCCCTGGTGTCCAATCCTCTATATCAGGCAAGCTCTTCAGACCCCTTCCCATTGCATGCAGCCTTGAAGTCCCTGCAGCTTTATCATTCCAAGGGTCTGGGTACCTGGTGCATTGGTTTCTGGAGGAGCACTTGCCATCTTACTCAGAACCTCCTTCTTCCAGCCATCCTGTGGATCCCCCCTCTCAACTACTTCTCCACCCTTCTCCCTGCCTCCCTTCATCACCTTCCAACCAACACACCACTGCCATCACTTCTTTATTCTAAATGCCATGACACAATCCTGCCTTTTTGGGGGGGGGGGGGTGGGATTGAGAGAGGGTCTCACTCTGTAACCCAGGCTTTCCTCTACTTTGTGATCCTCCTGCCTCAGCCTCCCAAGTACTGGTGTTACTGCTATATAGTATCACACCTGGCAATACTTAAGCCCTTCCTAATTCAGTCCTACCCCACGCTCAACCTTTTCTATGTGCTTTGCTCTGCCGTCCATCTTCTCTGTCTCTGTCCTTCTCTGTGCATAGACCCCAGTAACCCAAGCCCATATAAATTCACCTTAGTCCAGGTTGTTTCCACTGCCTATGGTTGCAACCAAAGTAATTCAGTCTTTAAATATTAGATTCCAAGAACACTAACCATATACAAACTCTCACAGAAAATATAAGAGCGAAGTCATGAGGCCAGTGTCACCCCATCACCAAAACCAGATAAAACTATCACAAGACACATGAAAACTACAACAATGATTTTGAGTTTTTTGCTTTGTTTGGGTCTCTCTTTTATGACAGAATCTCATGTAGCTCAGGCTGCCCTTGAACGAGCTGGGTAACTGAGGATAACCTTGAACTTCTGGTCTCCCTGACTCCACCTCTCAAGTTCTAGGATTACCATGCCTGGTTTATGTAGTGTTGAGGACTGAGCCCAAGGTTTCATCATACTAGGCAGGCAATCTACTCACTGAGCTATATCCCCAGCCCCAGTTTCCCTTCTGGATATAAGAGTAAACATTCTTCACAAGATGCTAGTAAACTGGGCTGGAGAGGTGGCTCAGAGGTTAAGAGCACTGGCTGTTCTTCCCAAGGTCCTGAGTTCAATTCCCAGCAACCACATGGTGGCTCACAGCCATCTACATTGAGATCTGCCCGGGCATATATGTAGAGCAAATACTGTACACATAATAAATAAAAAATAAAAAATGTTAAAAAAAAGATGCTAGTAAACTGAATCCAACACCATGTAAAAAAGATTCTACAACATGATTTATTCATGATTTTACAACATGGGAGATTTATCTCAGCAATCCAAGGTTGTTTTTTGGTTTTTGGTTTTGGTTGTTTTTGTTTTTTGAGACAGGGTTTCTCTGTGTTTCCCTGGCTGTCCTGGACTCACTTTGTAGACCAGGCTGGCCTTGAACTCACAGAGATCCACCTGCCTCTACCTCCCGAGTGCTGGGATTAAAGGCGTGCGCCACCACCACCCGGCAATCCAAGGTTGTTTAAAGAGTTTGATTCAATTAATATAACACACCATATTGATAAAGAACAAAACCACATGATCATCTCAATAGATACAGAACATGCACTTGCTGAAATCTAAATCTTCATAAGAATAAAGCTCTATAAACTAGGAACAGAAAGGAAATGTATAAACCCGACAAACGGCATCTAAGAAAAACCTACAGTTAGTATGGCTGGAGGTGAAAGGCTGGACATTTTCCCTCTGAGAACAGAAGGCAAGGATGTCTGATGCCATTGCTTCTTTTCAATGTTGTACTTTCAATGAAAGTATGGTCAAGGCAATTATATAATAAAAAGAAATTAAATGTCAGGCTGGAGAGATGGATCAGTGGTTAAGAGCCTCCCTGCTTTTCCAGAGGACATCCCTGGATTCAATTCCCAGCACATACACACAATCTCACATCTACCTGTAAGTCCAATTCCAGAGGATCTGATGCCCTCTTCTGACCTCCACAAGCACTACATACATTTGGTGTACAGACATACATGCAGGCAAAACATCCACATACATAAAATAAAATACAGGTAAATCAAGTGTCCAGACAAGAAAAAAAAAGTAGAAGAAAAACTAAGCAATACTAGATTTTATGTAACATAAGTTCCAAGGAACTAAGAAATCATCAGGACTAATAAGTGAGTTTTGCATGGTGGCAGTATGTGAGGTGAATCTATAAAATTCCACTGCATCATCTTATATGCACTAGCCACAAACAAGTCTGAGTTTTAGTAGTCCCTCTTCCAAGGAGTTACCCATGACTAGCAGAAGGTCCTATGTCCCCAGACTGGGGCTAGTGACACAGCCTTCCCTCTAGCTGACACTGATCATAGTAGGTTATCATTTGCACCCCCCATGTTTAGCTGTCAGGCCCCACACAGAGTGGGAAGCCAGGGTGCCCCAAGTAAGGTACACTGTTGCTCCTGGTGCATTTCCTGAGGTTGCTGGGGGAAGCTGAAACAGAGCCCCACTCTGACATATCTGGAGCTGCTGCAAGGAAAGATGCAGCCTACTTTCTCCTGGCTCCATGCTTGGGAGGAGGGATGCAGGATAGGGTAGTTTTGGCTCCATCTTGTTTCATCTCAGTGGCCAGCAAGAGAAGGCCTGGCTACCACCCTACCATGGACAGAATGAAAGCTCGTGGGTGGGCACTGACTAACTTTGTGGGAGAGGGTGTCATGAGAGTCAAGGAATAGTCCACCTTCAGCTCTCCAAGGAATGCTCTCACTTCAGAGGTAGAGCCGACATCACAATCCCTCTCCAGATAAGCCCTGCCCAGCACCAGGTGGGTATGCCAGGGTGACCCCAGATCAGGAGCCCAGTCTATGCCAGACCAAGCTGTGAGCAGAAAGAGGGTGTGACACCTGAGGGTGGGAACCAAGCTGTGATAGAGTACTTGGAGAGTTGTAGCTCAGTTTGCAGAGATCAGCACCGCTTGTGCCTGGGAAAGCTGAAGGGAAAACTGAGGAACTCCTGTGGGTGGGATGAAGGCTCTTAGCTACCGACAGACATGGCGAGCCACCTCAGTACCCATAGCACCACCCAGGGGCCTGATAGGTAAACCCAACTCATTCATGTTGGGAGCTAACAGTTCATGGGGTGGAGTGCTCTGTCCCCTTCTCTGTAGGAACAGCAGACCTAGGCTGAGCCACTGTGGATGAGAGTTTTGTGGGAGAGTGTAAGATCTAAGTTCAAGTCCCATTCAGCCCTCATCTTCCACTGAGTCCCCATCAGCAGAGGAGGCATGGAAGAGTCCACTCCTCAGACTCCTCCGATAGCCTAGCAACAAATCTCCTTCCCAAGTGGGAGGCTGAGGCAACAGGGTCAGGATTCACCTGCCAAACTCACTGTGCTTCATGGGCCCTTTTGCTTGTAGCTGCAAGCCTCTTGCTGCACCAGGAGTTTGGACATGTGTGAGTCCGTGGTTATGTCTAGAGTCCATGAGATCATTGTTTATGTGTACACATGTGGACATGCATTTGAGCCTGTAAGTTTATATACGTGTTTGTATGCACACCGGGAAGGCTGGACACCTGCCACACATTCTCCAAGTCAAGCCCATCTGCTTCTGCACACATCTTCCCCTCTCCTCTCATACTTGATCTTGATTCGGGTTACCCTGATTCCAGAGGCTGCTAGAGGATATGGACAGAGCAAACAAATAAAAACTACTCTGTGGGCTGGAGAGGTAGCTCAGAGGTTAAGAGCACTGGCTGTTCTTCCCAAGGTCCTGAGTTCAATTCCCAGCAACCACATGGTGGCTCACAGCCATCTACATTGAGATCTGCCCAGGCATATATGTAGAGCAAATACTGTATACATAATAAATAAATAAATAAATGTTAAAAAAATCCACTCTGTGCCACAAAGGCAGCCTGAGCAAGTTCCACTAGATATAAGTTCTGTGGCTTGCATCTGCCCTGGGACTCTGTAAACCTGTAGGGGTTGTACACACAATGTATATGCGTGTACATTGTTATGTGTGCACATATGCACACATGTATGAACCTAAACACGAGTTCAGGGTGTGGCCTGTGAAGGTCTGAGCTCTGCCAGCCCCTGACACCTGCAGATATGTCCCTGTTTGTATGAAGCACACTTACTGTTAACTGTGACTAAGCCTAACTGCTCTTTGTGAAGCTGCAGGGCAAGGCAGGGCTGGGGGGGCCCAACCCAAGGAAAAGGAGATCAGGTACTATTGGGGCACTTGTACACACATATGTTCTTACTCAGGCACACACATGTACACATGATCTCATACATACCCCTCATATTAAACACACACATTCATTCTCATTGTGGTGTTTTGAATGAGAATGGCCCCCAAAGGCTCATATATTTGAAAGTTTGGTCCCCTGTTGGTGGAACTGTTTGAGAAGGATTAAGAGGTGTGGCTTTGCTGGAGGAGGTGTATCAGAGGGTGTGGGTTCTGAGGATTCAAAGGCCCATGCCATTCCCAATTAGTCCCCTCTGTCTTGTGTTTGTAAATCAGTTGTGAGCTCTCAGCTACTGCTCCAGTGCCCTGCCTGCCTGCCTGCTACCATGTTCCTTTCATGATGGTCATGGAGTCTAACCCTCTGGAACTGCAAGCTCCAAATTAAGCACTTTCTTTCATGAGTTGCCTTGATCATGGTGTTTGTCACAGCAATTGAAAAGTAACTAAGATACTTTTGTTCTCATAGGAACTGACCTACACGTCCAGACACAGACACACACGCATACACTCTTACCATGTGCTCAAACACATACTCTCTTGAAGCTGTAGAGATACAATACTCTTTTAATTGCTGAATCAATTAAAGGAGGATGCTGACCTTCCAAAGGACCTGAGTTTGGTCTCCAGCACTCACATCAGAGGGCTCATAATTGCCTGTAACTCAAGGTCCAGGGGATCCAATGTCCTTTTCTTGACTCTCTGGCCAACTTCATTCATGTCCATATCTCATCACATAGACACATGGATACTCATAGTTTAAAATGACATTTTTAAGTTTTTTTTTGTTTTGTTTTTTGTTTTGGTTTTTCGAGACAGGGTTTCTCTGTGTAACAGCCCTGGCTGTCCTGGACTCGCTTTGTAGACCAGGCTGGCCTCGAACTCACAGAGATCCGCCTGCCTCTGCCTCCCAAGTGCTGGGATTAAAGGCGTGAGCCACCACGCCCGGCTTAAAATGACATTTTTAAAAGCATAAACTCATGTGGTCATAGTCACACATACTTACACATGTGCTTGGTCATACATGTATGCTAACAGACACATTCATACCATACACATATGCAAATCACCTATATATTCACACTCATATGTATACAAAGAACACATACAAAGACACACTTACAGTCTACTAAAACCCTTCATGAGTGATACCTAAAGACAACACATACAAAGACACACAGTCTACTAAGACCCTTCATGAGTGGTCCCTAAAGACTGCCCTAAAGACTGGCCCCAGCCCAGCCCACTACCTGACTACCACTCATCAACCTTGACAGGACACATATGAACTTAGTACTTTACAGGCTAGGGCATTGAGACCCAGAAGACTCTCAAACACACACACACACACACACACACACACACACACACACACACACAGAACCTAAGTGCCTCAGGACTTGCCCTGGGCATTCCCCATGGGTCAGACCTGATGCTGTCCAGGGACCACCCCACATCACCATCCTAACACCCTGAGATTCCAACCAGTGTCATCCCCACATCACCAAGGAAGATATCAAGGGTCAAAGAAGCCAACAACTGACCCAAAGGCACATGTGCAGTAGCTACCCCAGGAGTCAGAGCACTCACTAAATCCCTCCCCACACAGCCCACTGCCTCAACTTCACACACATGCCTTTGGCTGCCCCAGCTCACTCTGGCTTACAAGTTCTTCCCTTTTAGGTTCCCTTTCTTCCTTCCTCTTCCCAGAATCCTTCTCTGTTACAGAATCAAAACCAAAACTCTAGAAAAGCCTAATGACCAGCCATCACATATAACTGGCAGTGGCAGTGGGAGTAGGGGTCACGTACAGGGTCTACAGCACTGTCAGCCCCACAGCCTTCTACCATCAGCTTTCTGAGGCCTTGGGTTATCCACTTCATGTCAGGTACTTGATCATAGCGCTCTCATACAGGCAGCTAGGACTTCACACAGCTGCCTTTGTCCTCTCAAACACACACACATATACAATGTATAGACACAGGACCTAAAACCAAGACTACTCCAGACAGGGCTTACAGTGAGAAGGCCTCATAGACTTCTACTCTGGCAGGCTGACTTCCACCTCCCCAGAGTTATTGTTGGGTGACACATAATGGAGTCTTAAGACTCTTAAGAGTGTTCTAATGGCCAGTTCCCTCTCTGGGCTCCATTTGGACCATTCAGATCTAGGGGCTAAGTTGACAGAGGCCAATCTCCTTAGAGACTATTGCTTATCACAGTACCAAGTCCCATCAAGTCCTTACACCCCAAGTCCTGTAGTAACTAGGCCAATGCCACCTCCAGAACCCCAAATCCAACTGTTCAACTTACTTCATGGCACTGACCCAACACATGGCACTACTCCTTCCTGTGACCTGCTGGAGATAGATGTCCTTGAGTCCAGAAAGGCTATTCAGCCTGGGGGCCGTGGGGAGGGACCGTGACCTGGATCTCCAAGCATGCGATCTTCAAAGGCCCCTGGCTGCTCCCAGTACTGCCCAGCCTGCAGAACATCTCAGTTGGCTGTGTGAGGTTGGGGAAGCTGGGGCCAACAGAGCTTCCTCCCTGTCTAGGACTTCCTGTTACTGGGCAGTCCCAACGAGAAGGCACTTTTTGACTTCCACTTAGCAAGGTCCTAAAAGTCACCATCAGCCTGCTGAGTTTTGGCCCCCTCTCACCACTGTCAGGTTTACTCAGCTCTAAGGCCATCTGTGTTCTTATCAGGTAGCTGCCTGATGGTTGCCCCATGACCATCTCATGCTATCAGACCATGAAGCCCCTCACAGCCTAGGGCTTCTGGCCTGAGGAAGCCAGTGCTGACACCTCCCATTGGGAGCTCAGTCCCTCAGCAATAGGCTCTGCCCTGCAAGGGTACATACGCAGAACTGTGTCTTGCACCTGGTACCCGTGGCTCTCAAGATGGATGTTTCTGCATCCTTCTTGAAAGTGAGGAACTGAGGGACTAGGATGGAACTTGGACTCAGACATCAGTTTCTCCTACAAGGATTCTTGAGTCATCTCTCCTCCTCAGCTCAGCTAACATCTGGCTTTCTGGAAGGCACTTGCTGGCCTCAGAGGAGAAACAAACTTCTGTTGTCCCAGGGTTCCTGCCCAGTTTCCCACTTAGAATAAGCTCCTCCCAGGCATTTCTGCTCCCACAAGCCCAGCTTCTTTATCTGCTCTATCCCCCCAACCAATAAGTGGGGAAGCAGAAGCTCCAACTCAGGCCACTGAGCACCTCTGTTTCTCTTTGTCTGAGCCCCAATCCAAGAACAGGAAGAGGAGAACAGAAAGGGGGTGTTTCTGAGACCAAGGGCCAACGTCATGGTAGGACCGAGTCCACAGACTGCAGGGTTCCCAGGAGTCTCTACTTTGCCCAAGAGGTGTCATGGTGGTACCCTTCTCCCCAGCCCCATTGTTTCATCTCTCTGCCTGTGTCTTTAACTCTGATGGCTCTGAACACCAACCCTATGACTGGTTGCGCAAGTACCTAACCATTCACAGGCACAGGCTTGTGTCTCAACCATTCAGAAAGGGCAGCTTGCTGGTGAAGGAGTTCCTGTCTTCCCTAAGTCTGCAGTCCCAGCTCTGAAGCCAAGATCTCCAGTGGGTTAAAGAGCACTGGCTGTCTCCTAGAGAATAGAAAGCTTCAGCTTTGCTGTCTGGGCCTCCTTAGGGTGGGCATAGCTCCTCAGCCTCCCTAAGCCACTAACCTCTGCCCTCTGAGGTGTTCAAAGGCAGTCCCTGTCTACTGCAGAAAGCTGGGACAGGGAGCAAATGGGATATGGGAATCCAGGCTTCTTCTCACTATCCTTTTTGTTTCCAGAAGTGTTGAGCTAAAGCAGCAGGTGAGGAGCCCTGGGGCATGCAGCAATGGGTAGAAACCAGAGGGGCAGTTTCCAGAGGGCACAAAAGTATCCAGGAGCTGTGGGCTCTTCCTGGAGGAGAGCTCTAAGTCTGATTTCTAGAACAGAGACAGGCTGAGAGAGTCATAGTTGAAGGGCTCAGGCTGAACAGCATCGGGGAGCTCAAAGGACTCCAAAAGCAATGAGGTAGCCAGGGCCTGGGGAGAGTGGGGCCAAGATTCTTGAGTCCCAGCAGGAGACAAATCAGAAGACAGCCAGCTCTCTAAAGATATGTTACCCCTTACCAGAGGCATGCACCAAACCCATGCCCTGTTCTTGTCCCCATACTTCTAAATGCAGTATAGGTAGAAGTTGGCAGTGGGCCGCACCACACCCACCCTGACTTCAGCCAGGACCAGGTCTCCAACCCCAGGCCCTGACCTATAAGTCTATAGGGGAGTCAGAGCCCAGACAAAGGAGTCTCTGCAAGAGGAAGACCACTGTTGGACCCTCCCCCAACCCCAGCCTCTAGGAGTCCTGAGCTATGTGATCTCTGCAGGCCCCTTGGATCTAGGCGTCACTTTCTCCATGTGCCTTCTCTTCTCTCCAGATAATAAACAACACTGCCAGTCATGTTCTTGAAAACAGAATACATTCAAGACCCCACCGTGAGGGTCACTCCATAACCTTCACCTTGTGCTATAATGTGGAGGTAACTTCACACCAGAACCCAAGCAGGAAGGTGTATGTATGAGGCTGGGGTGAGCCTGTTAGCAGCATTAGGCAACCTTGACTTCCACTCTCTCCTCTACCCTGGACTAGTGCCTTAGGTCTCCAAATTTGGAGACTCTCTCCATCAGGCCAGACTCAAGGCACTTACCAGAGAAGGTAAGAGCTAGCCAGCAGAGCTAAGCAGGGTCCCAGGGTTAATCAGAATTAAAACGGTGAAGAACTTTCACTTAGGGCTTAGGACCTAAGCACCTAACACTATCAAAGGGCCCACAATGCTGGCCTTGCCCTGGCACCTCAGGCCTCACAGGAGGTTGGCCCAGCTCACATTAGTACTCCACTGAGATTCAGAGAGGATGTCATGAACTTGACCCACAGCCAGGGATCAGTGGTATTGGGTTGGAAACCACTTCCAGCACCCAGGACCCTCATACTCTTTCTGCACAGTTGAAACATTGAGTGTGCTAAGGGCAAGAAGGAGAATCTTCCAGGCTTTGGATGGGTACTGAGCCCAGGGAAGCATGGGAGCATTGCCAATGGGCAACCTCAACCTCTCAATATAAGATGTTTTAATTAGCCGGGCATGGTGGCACACACCTTTAATCCCAGCACTCGGGAGACAGAGGCAGGTGGATCTCTGTGAGTTCAAGGCCAGCTGGGTCTACAAAGTGAGTCCAGGACAGCCAGGGCTATACAGAGAAACCCTGTCTCAAAAAAACAAAAACAAAAAGATGTTTTATATCAGTCATTCCCATGGGGCTTATGTCCACTCCTCTGCCAGTCTAAGGCCCACCCATCCAATCCTCCCTAACCTAGAACCCTCTCCCCTTTCCAAGCCCAATTCTACCACTGTACAATGAAGAAGGACTGTGAAGATTCCCAGGAAGTCTGTCCTGGGAGATAGAATAGGTGTCCTAGAGGGCAAGGTGCCCTTCTGGGTCATGTGGTATGGCAGTCTAAATGATAGCTCCCCAAAGGACACATCCATATCCTAATCCCTGTAACCCATAAATATAACCTAGGTTGGAAGAAGGCTTTACATGTAATTTAAGGTTCCCATCCTGGATTGGCCAATGGCAAACCTCCCTAAAGATGACACTGGATTTGGGCATGGTGGCTCATGCTTTTAATCCTAGCATTTGGGAGGCAGAGACAGGTGGGTCTTTGTGAGTTTGAAGCCAGCCTAGTATACATAGCTTGAGTCCAGCCAGGGTTACATAATGAGACCTGTTTTTTTTTTTAAAGGATGACAAAGGAAACCATATAAAGACAAGAGACTGGAGTGAGGTCTCCCAACACCAGAACCATAGAAAACAAGGAAGGGTTCCTTCACCAGTCTCGTGAAGAAATGCAGCCCTGCTTCTACCTTGCCTTTGGTCCTGTGATTGCCAGAACAGTGAGGGGGTAAGCATCTGTTTTCAGCTCTCTAGGATATAGGACTCCAGTAATGTTGCCCCACGAAATAGGCCTGAATGGAGCTTCACCCAAGTTCTTGATGGGATGCCCAGTTGCCTTCTATTTTGATCTGACCTACCTTCTGATATGCCCTGACAGGAAGAAGCTGTCTCTGCAATTCTGTGTCTCTTTCAAAGGGGCCTAAGACCCTAAGCTGGCTTCCTGGATCCCATATCCCTCTGGAAGCCTCTCAGGGTGCTCATGCATGGGGCACCACCATACTGTGCACAAATCCTCCAATACTGTTGGTGTCTATCTCAGCTCTCAACCTGCTCCTCTTTGCCTCAGTCAAGCTGTTTCAACCACAGAGCAAAGGCTAAGCCAACTACCTGTCCAAGAGGATGTGGTGAGACCACCGTTTCCTGCTCCAGGGCCTGGCCATTCCCAACACCTACATTTTGAAACTGAGAGCCACTTCCTTTGAGGCTAGAACTACCTAGAACCTTGCCCTTCCTCTGGAATCACAACAGCAGCTCAGCCCTCCCCACCAGTGTCACCAAATGTGACTCCTGCATGCCTCATTGACCTGGGTCCCACTAAATCCCCAGGGGCCCAAGGGATGGATGATGAACAGCTATAAGATGGGTGTAGGCTATCCACAGGGCTGCACCTCTACTGTGCCTATAACTAGCCCTTCCCTGAGCCCAGAATCTGTGGAACACAAGAGTCTTTCATAGAAGTGATGTCCATTTTGGCTGTAGCCAAGGCTCACTGATGCCCTAGGACGCTGACTGGGTGAGACCAGATGCAAGACTGGGCCAGGGTGCTAGGCTGCTACCACAGAGCAAAGAACAGGAGGGGGCTCAAGATGTCTTCATGTCCTGGGATGTCTGACAAGGGCCTTGCTTTCCCAGGCCCAGTATCATTGTTTTAAATGTGCCTGATCTGGCTGGTGTCATGTCTCCTGTGTGGAGGGCAAGCTAGGAATGATGAGATAGATCCTGTGCTCCAGAAGACCCCCACACTTGGTGCAGAGTCTGCTTTGGCCAGGAGGGGGCAGCTCACTAGCTTCAAGGAGGATGCCTGGAGAAGGGTTCTGTGATGAAGACAACCAGGCCCAATATTGAGGGGTGGGTGTGGCTGGGGAGAATGCATGTTGGCATGATGCCTGCTGCGAGCTGCTCTCCTGCCTCAAACCACAAGCCAGCAGAGGCGTTTCAGGATTCACACTTCAGTTCATCACAAACACTGACAAATTTCCACCTTTTAATTGCCTGAGAAAAAAACTTTCTAGAGTGCTGACGTATAGACCAGGTCCACCCCCAGGTTCCTGGTGCCTCACCCACAACTGCAGCCTGCAACTTTCATGGTCCTACCCAGCTTGGCTCAGAGGAGCCCACTACTCCCCAACCTAGTGCAGCTAGTCTGGGCATTCCAGTGACCCAGGCCTTGTACTCAACCCTGGGAGTGCCCCCTGAGGCTGGCGCTCAGTTCTGAGTACCCCACATGGTGAGCATCTCTCCACTCTGGTGACCTTTGCAATCAGATTGGTTCAGAGGTTAGACACCAGATTCATTGGGGACAGCTCTGGTTCCATTTCCCCCTCCTAGACTTGTAACTCACTCAGAGCCTCAGTTTCCTCACCTGAGGAATAGGTCCCACTTCTTTGGTGTGGGCCATCCAGTGAGGTGATGGACGGGCTTACTCAAGGATATTAGCTTCCACTGGCAACACTTTTTCCAGTCGCACTGGAAATCAAAGAAGTGTTAGAGGATGCTTTGGAAGTGCCCCTGATTGACATCAGGCAAGACTTTTCCACTGCACTCTCATAGGTCTGGTAGATGTTCCATCATTCCCACTACCTTTGGCTGACCCGCATCCCCACAGTGTCAGAATTTGATCCAAACACAGCAGATACCATTCTATCTCCACACAGAGTAATGCTCCTCTCCCTGCTTTCCAAGGCTCCATGTCCAGACCATTGTCACTTCTGAAGGACACCTTCCAGCTTCTCACAGAGTCTGGCTCCCTTTGTATACCCCCTTCAATGCTGTTACCTGCATTCTCCCCCAGCATCGGCTCTTGGGTATAGGGACCTCTCTATGTCCATCCCCTGCATGTTCAACACCTGCAGTATCCAGTTCTTCTTGTCTATATCCCAGTAGCTGGTGTCCCAATATCCACATGGCATTCAGTTCATGGTGCGTGTTTGCCAAACGAAACCATCCGGACCAGTAGTTCTCAACCTGTGGGTCGCAACTCCTTTAGGGTTAGAACAATCCCTTCACAGTGCTCATATATAAGATTTCCTGCATATCAGATATTTACATTATGATTCACAACAGTAGCAAAATTACAGTTATGAAGTAGCAACAAAAATAATTTTATGGTCGGGGGTCACCACAACATGAGGAACTGTATTCAAGGGTTGCAGCATTAGGAAGGTTGAGAACCAATGATCTAGACCACTTTACCCATCTTCTTCATCCTAGGAAGGGGAAGGGTACTCTGTTTACATAAAGTATGTCCTTTAAGCTATGCATCATGGAGCAAGCACTAAGCCTTCCCTGGGTGAGCTTTTCTTCACAGTGTCTGTGTTGATAAAGCAAACGTCAGCAACCTGCTAGGACAGCACACACTCACTCACACACTCACACCAGCTTTCTGATGATCCTCTGAAGTCCATAGGAATATAGCCAGGGGCAAAATCTGCCAGTAACATATCAGCATGCCTGGAGTGGAATACTGTCTCATCTAAGGTCAGATTTAAGCTCGCCCCTGGTTGGACAAAGAATGCAACTAAGGGTAGGTAGGGCCTTGCTAGATCTAACCTGCTCTACCTCTCAAACTCCTAGCAGCCGAGAGGAAATAGCTCCTACCTACCAGCCTCTCCTGAGGACACATATAGCATAGGCGCATGATGAGGCCAAGGCATGGGGGAGGCAGGAATGCAGAGAGGACCCTGCCTACAGCTAGACCAGGGAGACCCAGGAATCTTTCTGTGTGCCAAGGCTATTAACTTGTTAGCTCACAGTCTCGTGTGCCAAGGTTAATACTCTGTACTCTTCATGGAGACACTGAGGTAGCCTCATAGTGCCAGAGTCCTAGAAGGCATTTCGGGCTAAGCTTTGTTCAGAGCGGCCCCAGAGCCCACCCATAGAAAGACACTGGTACCCCCTACCCCAGGCAGAAAGTCCACCATGAGGCCAGCAGTGCTGGTCCCAGTCTCTGTAGACAAGGCAGGGCTCCAGGTAGGAGGCCAGGGGACTGGTGCTGATACCAGAAAACTCTGGCAAAGAAGCCGAACCTCAGCCCTCAGTTTTCTCCTCAAAAACTGGGAAGTCATCTAGGCATGGTGGCACGTGCCTTTAATCCCAGCACTCGGGAGGCAGAGGCAGGCGTATCTTTGGGTGTTCAAGGCCAGCCTGGTCTACAAAGTGAGTCCAGGACAGCCAGGCTGTTATACAGAGGAACCCTGTCTCGAAAAACCAAAAGCCAAAAAAAAACAAAAACAAAAACAAAAACAAAAAACTGGTAAGTCCCAGGAGCTGTTGGGGCTCATCACAGAGGAACGGGCACATGCTTCCCCACAGTGTGCAGTGAAGCAAAGACAATTGATACTGAAGAGATGGAGGCCCCATCTCCCATACTCAGCGGTACTCTGGCACCCAAGTACTAGGGGCGAAGGGAGACAGTCAGGGAGGCAAACCCCACACCTTGTACCCCGGGATCCAGGCTGGCATCATCTTCTATCTGGGGCTGCCTATTAATAATCTGTGGAAGTAGCCACCTCTGACTCACATCCTTGTGACATCCATTCCACCAGACACAGTGACACATCAACCAGCATCGGGAAGCAATGTTTCATGTGGGTTAGCCAAGCCAGAGGATCACACAAGGCAGTGTCTCAGACAGAGGAAATCTTGTGCAAAGGGCTTGGGGTGAGGATAAGAGGAGGTGCACACACCTCCATGCAAGGCAGACAGAAGTGCCATGGGGCGTAGCACTCAGTTGAAGCAGACAGGGCCTAAGCACTTGGGCCTAGGCACCAAGGAGACCTATGCCCGCTCCAGTCTCAATTCTGTTGCCTTGTGCTGATGTAAGTCACTTCTCTTCCCGAGAATGCTACTCTGAGGACCAAACCAAATGGCTCACGGAGACTTTGTCACAAGCACTTGGCCTAGTACTGGTGCCAGAGTCCTTGGGGTGAGGACACCCTGATGAGCTTGGATCCCAGCACTGGGACACAGAGACAATGAGGGGACACAATTGTATGCTGCCATGAAGGGCATGCTGGAGGGAAGTGAAGTAAAGAAGGCAATCAGAGACCCGCCCCCATGGCTCCATACCAGAGGTCAGTGGTCAGCCTTGGCTCACTGAGTAAGCACCTGATGTGTCCAAGTGCTGGCCCTGAGCCACCATGCCAGACTCCCACTGTAGCTATCTGCTGGGGTCCTCCAGGGTAGGACTCCAGAGACACCAGCCCTGACTCTTGGCCTCCTCCATTATCAATTACTCAACACTTGGGAATTTTTTACATCATGTTGGCCTCCTTGGATCTGCTCAGCCTGGACACTTTCCAGCACTTCACCCCAGTGAGCTCCAGGGTCTAGGGTCACCAAGCCTGGCCCTCAATCTTAGCTCCTCTATACCCCATGGTACCAGGCACTCTGGCCCCTGTCCACCCTGCCACAGGTGGGGCCTATTCAGGCTGAGTCAGCAGACCTGCCCCCTCTGCACCCTCTCCACATTACCCTTGGATTTGTCTTAATCCATTGGATCTCTCCCCTTCCCCACCCCCAAATACTACTGCTTTTAGGATGGTCCAACTAGTTTGTTTGATGCTGTTGTTTAATTTTTATTCTCTGAGTTTATTTTACTCCTTAGTCTTTTGGATTTTATCACTTTTTATACATTAGTTTTTGTTATTTATTCTCTATGGTAGTGTGGCTACAGGCACACACACACACATATGCTGGGCAAGTGTTCCACCACTCAGGTATACCTCTGAACCCCCTTTTTGTGATGCAAGGTCTTCCTATGTTTCCCAGATGGCCCTGAACTTGAGGCAATAGGCGTACACCTCCAAGGCAGGCTACTCCTTAGTAAAATGCTAGGTCTCCTTTTTAGGCAGACCCCAAAAGGGGTCAACCACAGGCCATCAAAGGTAGCACAGGTGATGATCTGGGGCCACTGCTGGGGCCTCAGTAGGCAAGAGGCTGTGGTGGGCTGGTGTAGCCAGGTCAGCGAGAGACAAGAACAGACCAGAGGGAAGGGACTAGGGGACACACAGGAAGAGCTGTGGAGAGGGACCAAAAGCAGGAAGGAGGTACAGGCCAGACCCTGGCTTGCGGAACTAAGAACTACTTGTTCCTCCTCAGCTGGGAACCCAGGGCCTCAAAGGCCTGGTGGTGGACACGGTGACTCACGGCCTATTGCTGGCTTCTGTCCTCACCCTTCAGCATGGGCCCACAGCAGGCCCAGCTGACCTGGACATTCCCAGGCTCCCTTACACTACCCCATTGTTTGGAGGCCCAGTGAGGACAAGGGTCTGGCCATGGGCCCTTGTGGGTGGGAAAGGGGCCCAGACCTGGCTTCCTTTCAGAAGTTTGGTCTAGTCTTTGACAGCCAGAAGAGGCCAGACAGGGAGGAGAGGGAGAATCTTCTCTCTACCCATTCAAGAGCCCTTTCCTGTCTGTCTCTTTTCTGAGGCCAGGCCCCTTATACCCCACCCTCTCCTGCTCTGAGACAGCCTGCCTCAGCTACAGCACAGGCAGCTTTTAAAGGTGACTGGGCTCAGCCTCGGGGTTCAAGTTCTTCATCCAATACTATGACATCCCAGGCCCCTCTCACACCATTTGCTGATCTCCTTGTGCCATCCTTACCCACAAACTCACACCTAGCCTTCCACCTCAAGTCAGATGCCCCTGGTCAGGTTGTGTGGCAGAACCCTTAAGGTCCTCAGGGAACAGAGGGTAGGGAGGCTTCTGAAGATGGCAGACCTCTGGTGGTAGTTTATGTCCCATTGTTCTCTGAGCCTGGTTCTCCGAGCCCAGCCCTCCTTCAGAGGGGAGACTTGTCCAATCCAAGTCCTTGACCACTGTAGCCTCAGATCCATGATAACCCCAAATCCCATGCTCCTATCTGCAGGCTCCCTGTTCGCATGCCTAGTGTGGTGGTGCCTGGCCTTGCTACCTACCCCTTGGAGACTCCCAGAGGTCAGGTGGCTTCTGGTGGTCAGCAGAGCCCAGGTCGCTGCTTCTATGTGTCAGCCTCTCTTTCTGGTACAGACTGGACCATCCACATGGTCTGTAGCGCAGCTCTGAAAGTGCAGCAGACACAGCGTCAGAATGCCAAGGCTGGCTCCTCCCTCTGGAGAGACAGCTCCCTCAGCAGCAGAGAAGCCCAGCAGAGAGGCCTGGGTTGTGTGGGGAGAGGACTGGGCAGGGCAGAGCCTGGAACCATTATACCCAGTTCTCTCCAGGTTTGCTCCCGATCCACGGGGCCCTCTGCGGCTTTAGCCTTCCCTAGTTGCTTGACATCCTCACCCCAACCCCTCCATAGGCTGCTTTTTTACATCCATCCTCATCAATTTCCTTAGCGGATACTGCTGCTGTAGGGGTACTGAGATGGTCTCCAAACCCCAAAGCGAGATTCTTTTTTTTTTTTCCAATCGTCTGAGACGGGGTCTAACTCTGTATCCTCAGCTAACTTCCAACTTGCTATGTAAACCAGATTGGTCTCAGGCTTGTGGCCATCTGCCTCCCTCTTCCTTCCAAGTGCTAGGACTAAGGGTATGTACCATCATACTCAGCTCAGAGTGAGCCTTAAGAACACAAACCAAAGGACTGGGGAGATGGCTCATTCAGTAAAGCACTGGCCACACAAGCATGAGGACATGAATTCAGATCTCCAGTCACACAACCCGGGTGAGGTGGTACACATCTGTAATTCCAGTGCTGGAGGTTGGGCAGAGACCGGAGAATTACTGGGGCCTGTTAACCAGCTAATTTGGCCAAATCAGCAAGTTTCAGGTTCAATGAGAGAAACTGACTCAAACAATAAAGTGGAAATCAATTGAGAAAGAGACCCAACTCAACCTTGGTCCTCTACATACGTGTACACATATGTGCACATGAAATAGATGTTCTGCTCTTTTTATTTTTTTGAGACAGGGTTTCTCTGTGTAGTCCTGACTATCCTGGAACTTTCAATGTAGACTAGGCTAGCCTCAATCTCACAGATCCACCTACCTCTGCTCCTGAGTGCTAGGATTAAAGGCATGTGCCACCACTGCCAGACATATGTGCATAAGAATTCTCCCCTACAAAAACATATACATGTAAACATACTCACACACACACACACACACATCACAACCTCAGTGCTTACAAGACTCACATTGGCCAGGACCATTCCTTTCTCCCTGCCTCTGACCAGCAATCTTTTTCTGCTCCCACTCCACAAGGTACCCTGTGTACCACTCTTGGAGTCTTGAGTGGGCTGAGGCCTGTGGACCTCTTCTGCCTCTCCAGACCCCAGCCCAAGAACGGCTGCTCCCTTGATGCCCGGCAAGAAGAACCCTGGTTATGGAAGGGGTGTTTGAGGCCAGGTCCAGAGGTGGGGGCAGGGGAATGTCCTTTCTCAACCCTCTTCCTCCCCAAGCAACTTCCTGTCTCCGGAGTGGGCACAGCCACCACCAACCACAGCACTTTACCCTCCTGGTCACATTTTTGAGAAAATGGGAAGGTTAGTATCAGGGATTGAACTTTCCTGAAGCTGTGCAGTGAGTTGGGAGACTCAGTGTTGAGATTTGCTCCTACTTTATGTCCAGTGGACCCAAAGGCAGACTCCACAGCAGGCAAAACCAGGGCCAGGGCCTCCAGTTAGAGCATGCGCCTCAGGCCAGGTCCTACCTCCCTGAGCATCTGTAGCCGTGGGTCTGGAAAGGACGGGGTTCAGTTCTAGAGAAGTCTGGAAGTCAGGTTATTCTAGAGGGCTCCTGCCTTGTGGTTCCTGGAGCAGCTCCCTCTCCCAGAAGTCCCAGCCCTAGCATGTCCTAGGCTCAAAAGCTGGAATGAGGTTCCCTGGAGCTGCACACTCCCACTAGTAGAACTGGACAGACAAGCAATAGGAAGGTTGGGCAGGAATTGACAGGGAAGGGAAGCCAGTCAGAGGTACAATACAAAGTCCTGAGACAGGGCAGGTGCAGGTCAGAGGCAACTCCAGATTCAGGCTGAGGCTAACTCTTAGCACCATTAGCTCTGGTCAGTGGGGAACGGAATGCTGGACAACCAGCCTCTATCTATGGAGGTTCTTGGACCCTGCATAGATCTAGTTCTCAAGCAGTGGGCTGGGTCCCCCTCACCATCACATCCCCCATGTCTCTTGCCCTACATGGTAGAGGGTGAAAAATGTCCATTTCACACAGCGTGGTCTGATAGGAGCCATCTGAATCAACCCAGCTCCAGGAGGCCATTTCTGTGTACCACGAGGTTTCTGACAACAGATAACAACAGCAGGGGATTTAATCCTTTGCTCTGCTGTAGTCAGACCCATGCAGCTGGCCACTGGCCTGCCTGCCAGAACCGGTCCCCAACACTGTTTGCCAAGTTATCAGGGGGAAAAGGCCAATGTCAACTACTTAACTTCCAGAAAGGAGATCCCCTTCCTGGGTTCAAACAGGAGGAGCAGACAGGGCCAGACTGCTGTTTCTGCTGTGCCTGCTCCTGCTCAGTGCCTGGCATAGTGCTCCCTGGGGCTGTGCTCCCCACATCTGCCAACTTGGGACTCCAGGCTAGCTTTTCCAGATGCCAAACCACCCCACTAATGGCTGCAAATCCCAACTTCTGCTGGGACCTTTTACAGCTCTTAAGACTCAATACCTAAGAAGCCTCTGACAGGCAGCTTAGGGGAGACCAGGCTGACCCTAATGTTGACCTCACTGTGTGTCTTTTTCCTTTTTTTTTTTTTTTTAAAGGGAAGAGCATGAACACAGCACTCCTACTACCATAAATTATGCAGTCAAGTTTCTCCCATTTGAGGAAGTTGCAAGGGTCAGCACATCCCAGATAAGCCTTGCCCTGGGAAAACCACCTTCGTGATCATGCTGTCCTTCCTGCCAGGTAAGTATCAATGTGCGTCTTTCAGCGGGAGCTGCCATAGAGGAAGGCACTGTTTCAGTTTAGGGCAGGGCCACATGGTTGCTCAGAACTTGGCAACTATTCTTCCTACCAGGAAAGAATTCCGTCTCCTTACCTGTCCTGCTACTGAAGCCAGTGACACCAGGCTAAGGAGGGGCTGGGTCCCTCCTGCTGAGTGGCAACTAGTAACCATGGGGAGGGCTGTGGCAGAAACCTGAAGAGCTTCATGAGCGGCCTCAGCATAACAACCCACTGTTGTCTCAGTGGAAACTCTGCCAACCCAAGCAGCACAACTTCCAGGATGACGGGGCTGTCTCTGTCTCTGATGCTCAGTGGAGAGTTAAACGCAGGTGAGGGGAGTGGCAAACCAACTTCAAAGAGCCTGGCACACTCCTCCACCACTGCCAGTAGTTGTCCAACCCAGCCAGCCTGCAGGAACTTCCCTGCTCAGGGAGGCCCTGCAGCTCTTACTTCAAGGCCAACACCCAGAGTCCCTTGCTGCATGAGTTCCTGATGGGGGGTGGACAGCTAGATCACTGTGTGATCTACAAGGAGGCCCACAGGTCAGGGATAGGGCAGGGTACAGACAGCCAAGAAGGGCTCACTGATCACCAAGCAGGATAATTATGTCTTTAACAAAAAATCCTTCTCAGAGAGTGTCGTGGGAATGCTGCTAGACACTGAGTTACTGCATCTGCCCACAACCCTTGTCCTCACACCCGTGGACCTGACCACTCACCCCTATGGCCCAGGCTTGGCTTTGGGCCTGGTACACACAGCATGTGTGGAAGGGGTACTTTTCCAGATAACAGCTTTCTTAAATGGAGTCTGCCAATGTCATAGACGCAGGGAACAGGTAGAATGGCAATTTCCAGCTCCCCATCAAGGTCCAAAGTGAACTGTCAGAATTGTCCTAGACTTTCAAAGCTATGAGGTAAAGCTAAAACTCACCCCAGCATTCTGGGCCCCCAGACCAGCCCTCACCTCATACCATTCTGGTTAGGAGTAGGCAGCTGTAAGGGCTTGGCCATCTCCTTACTTGCATCAGCCTGGTGGGTAGGGCCCTAGGGAAAGCCTAGGGTACGGGGAAAGGTGTTCTTCTAATACCACAGAACAGATTATAATACCCTGGGGTCCAGGCTATAGAAACCCCCAAAGTAGACCTGTTGTCTGTTCAGGGACAAGAGCAGGAATCCTCAGCTCAGGCCTGAGGATATTACCTTGAGAGGTATGTCAGAGGCCTATACTACCTACAGTCTGAGGGAGTTCTCATTTAAATCCCATGAACTAGCCTAGCGTGGTGGTGCATGCCCCATGGTGGCACACACCTTTAGTTCCAGCACTCAGGAGGCAGAGGCAGGCGGATCTCTGTGAGTTTGAGGCCAGCCTGGTCTACAGAGTGAGTCCAGGACAGCCAGGGATACACAGAGAAACCCTGTCTCGAAAAACCAACCAACCGACCGACCAAATGAATAAATCCCATGAGCTGATCCTGAGCTGATCCCATTTCACAGGGAAGGTGCTAAAGCCCAAAGCTTCAAGCCGGACGAGGCCTGGAATGTGACTTTGTCTTGGTTCTTGTGCTCGTCTGTGCCTTTCGGACTCAGCCTCTGCCCTGAGGACCCCAGGAAACCAGCCTGAGCTGGCTCAGCCTTGGTCATGAGGGAGCATGCCTATCACCACCACCCTGGCAGATCCCAGGCCAAGAACCGCACCCAGTTCTGCAGGCTCAAGCAGGCAGACACCCTGCACTCTACTCAACTCCCTAAAGCAGGCGGCATGTTTGACTGTGGGCCACTCTACCATGGCCAGTGGCTGTGCAGTAAACATGATTCAGAGGGGAAGCAGAGAGCAATTCTCAGAATCAGAGTTTGGCTGTAGGGCATGGGAGTGTATGCCACAAGGGTGCCTGATAGCCCCTGGAGCCTACTGACCTCCCTGGGCTACTGCCCCAGGTGATCAAACCAATACTGTTCCTGGAGGTGAGCTAGCAAAAATCACTCAGGTATATCTGAAACCCTCCATGGCCAGCTCATGTGGACCAATGAGTTGCCTCTGGATCCTAGGGCCAGGGATTACATCATGGAGCAATAGGGAGTCAAAACACTTGGTGATGAAACCTCAGAATTCAGAGTGGTGGAGGAGAAGGAAAAGGTAGATGGAACAGCATCTGGGTACCCATGATGCCCCTCATCCTGAAGCCCAGCTGGCTTTCTGTTTCATTCCTGCTGTCCCTGGAGTTCATGGCTGGAGTTGGGGCACTGACATTGAGCCCAAGTCAAGCCATGTGGCCCCTGCACCTGCACATCACTTTACAGAACGGAAAAGTGATAGTCAAGAAGTGTAATTTGGAGCTGGAAAGATGGCTCAGCGATTAAGATCACTGGCTGTTCTTCCAGAGGACTTGGGTTCAAATCCCAGCACACACATGGCAGGTCACAGCTGTCTGTAAATCCAGTTCCAGGGGATCTGACACCTTCACACAAACATACATCAAGACAAATCAGCAGTGTACATAAAATAAATCATTAAAAAGAATTGTAATTTGTCTGGGAGGCCCAGGGCCCTGAATCTGGGTAGGAGGCAGCAGCATTTCTCTGGGCTTCATCTCCACTGCCCACTAGGCACAGGCTGAGGGAAGTGAGGGAAGTGGAAGTTGAGCCTGGAAGGTTCCCACAACTCCTAGGTACCCCACACATGGGACCATCTCTAGCCCTGGAATGCCCAAACAGCACTACTTGGAGAACTCACTCCAGAGGTCCACTGAGGAACTCTTCTCTCAGAGGAGGACTCTGGGGTTTGAAGAGCTCTTTTTCTTGCTCTCCAGACTCCCCCATGCTCTTAACTACATCTGGTACACACACAGGTCACTTTGATCAACGATTTACTATGCTCCCTGGTCCGTCTGTCCCTATGTAACTCCCTATGCCCAGCTGAGAGAGTCGCTTTCCCATTAGCCTTGTATTTCCCAAGCCCTAGGTTCCCCCTCTCCTCTGCCCAGGCCGTCCACTTCCCATGCCAAGCAGGGTTATACAAGAGTCATACATGTCTGTCCAGGGAATCTCAAGGACATGAACTAGTCAGATGATGGCAGGAGAACAAGGCCTATCTAAATCTCTTACCCTTGGTCCCCCACAATGGACCTTTGATGACAGAACCCACACTGGTCAGTCTTTGTGGACACAGGTGTTTATCCACAAGACCAATGCAGGAACCTGGAAGGCTGTCCTTTTCCCCAAGCCTAGCTTTGCCCTGCCTTAACCACAAGCTGAAATGGCCCGTTGTTCCTGTCTGACCAGGACATACACAGAGGAAGTGTCCCCAGCATCTGAGTACACCATGAGCAGACCGGGGCACTCATAACCACCCTTGAGTAGAAAGTGTTATCTGAGCCTGACGAACGAATATCACGTAATTGGATTTGAACCCAAGACCCCATCCTGAGTTTATGCTCTTCTTCTATGAGTAAAGCAGGTCCTTGTGACTCTCTGGACCCCTTGGGCTTCCTATCTGTAGGCCTACATATGCACATGCATTCATATAGGGGCAAAGGGATACTGGAGGCTGACTCAGCACCCCACTTCCTCTATCCATGTGGATAGGAAGGGCCAAGGCAGTCCTGGAGTCTATCCTCTTTTCTGTCTCTCTTAGCTGAGCTGGGCTTCTATGAGCTGGGCTTCTGTAGAACTCCTGTTGGGGGGGCTCCCCCCAAAAGCTAGGCTCCCTCTGTACTCCCTTCCTGCCAGATGACTTTGCCCATCAGTTCTTGTCTACCTTTGTACTTTGTCCCCGCTGCCAGGGTATGTCTCCACTTAGAAGCCAGAGCTAGGTCTCAGAAAGCCAGAAGGAGGTGGACAGACCTGTGGTTCACATCTTCTTAGAGCACCCCCTGCTCCCCAGGCCCCAGGAGTGGAGAGCTAAATCTGGGGCTCTGGGCTGGGCTTCCTTGCCAGGGAAAGAACACAGCCCAGCACTTCCTGTGGTCCAAAGGGATCTAAGCTAGTGAGGGCAGCACTCACCTAGGTCACACAGAGTTGGTGCGGCTGACCTGAGCACTTGTTGGTGCTCCCAGCCTAGCACCTAACCCCTGGACCCATTCTGTTGTGAAACAATTCTGTGTATTTCACCATTGACCCACCATTGGCTTCTTCAAGTGGGATTTAGTATCCTTAATAATCACATGTAGTAACTCCCAAGGTCCCACACTGTGCGGGGTGGCTTCTCAGGAGCGTTTACTGGGGTCACCTGACCAGGAGACACAGAACTACCAGTGTCCAGGAATGAGCAAACAGATTAGCAGATAAGGAATGGAGGTGCTCAGGGTCATGGGAGGTGGCAGAGGGAGTTAGCTCCAACAGGGCTCTCAATCTCAATTAACAGCCAAGGCCCCTAGCTACATACAGGATGGTGGGCTGCAGGGTGGAGGCAGAGACCCACATATTCGCTAAGATGCAACTCTGCCCATTCTTCTATCCTCTCAGTCACTCCTCAAAATCTCCAAACTCCCCACACCAAGTCACTCATGCGTCAGTGTGAATCAGCACTAACAGGTGGCTTTTCTTTCAAACTTCATGGAGTCTCTGAAGGAAGAAAAGTTTAGAAGGAATGGAAGCAAATTCACCTCCTGAGTCTTTGGAAGCACTGCTAGATGGGTCCTGAAACCTGGGCCTAGCAGCGGGTACCAGAGGAGCCAGAGGGACACAGGGACACGCGAAACACCGCCTCATCTCCTGGGCTGAAAGCCCAGCCCTGAGCCCAGGATACCGCCGCTCTGCCCTGTGAGCCCCACTCCCACCCCAGAGCTGGACACAGGTTCAAGGGACCCAGGCAGATCTCTGAGACAAAACTGTGCCGCGCGTGTCAACGTCCGGTTCCGAGACCCATGCAGTGCCTTACCCGTCGGTTCCCAGCCCACGGGGTCCTGCGTCCGGGAGGCGGATCCCTTGCTCTGCTGCTTAGCTTTGCAGCGGGCTGGGACCGCAGACAGACAGTCCGGCACAGGCCCCGCCTCCGAGCTGGCCCCGCCTCCAGGTTCAGGCCCCGCCCTCCCCCTTCCAGTCGGCCACCACCCTGGCCTCGCTTCACTACCGGTTCCCTCCCCTGCTCTGGTACAACTCAACCTAGCCACTCTAGTTGGTCAGTGATTAGTTGGTTGGTGAGCTAAGATGCAGGGTTTGTTACCAGCAAGCGGTAGGAGCTCACAAAATGTAGGCAGGTGTCTGGGCGAGAGCCTTCTGTGCGTCGTGCTCTCTTCTCTCTCTGTCTCTATCTCTCTGTCTCTATCTCTCTGTCACACACACACACACACACACACACACACACACACACACACACACAC
>CAJQZJ010031795.1:4616010-4637913 GCA_907164525.1 Lophiomys imhausi | reverse complement strand
CACACACACACACACACACACACACACACACACACACACACACACACACACACACACTCCTTCGATCTGGTGGCCTCAATGTCTAGTTCCTCTCTGGGGAAGCAGCATCTGTCTGCTCGCTGCACCCCTGCTGGGTGGGTCTGACTCAAATCTAGGCATCAGGTAAGGGCAACTGGTCACCTGTTTCTCGCTACAGTCAAGCAGGGTTTGCTGGGAACGTCTGGAATCTTACTGGGGACTTTTCAACTACATCGAAAGGAAATATTGCCTGTAGAACAAGAGCTGGAGTGTCATGGCCAGTGCTAGGTTCCAATTCTGAAGCCAAGGACACAGATACCGTGGGCTTCTGGTGCACAGCTATTAAGGCTTTTAGTTAAGCTCATCTGTAGGTCTGGAGGACCACATGTAAGTGGCAGGGACCTGGGGAGGGGTGACTTTCCTGGGGCCAGGTGGGTATATGAGCCTGGGGTGGAGACAGGCTAACAGAACTTCTTCCAGAGAAAAGGCCCACTGCTTGGGATTTAGAGAGGGAATTATTCCCATGAGGACGGGCTCCAGGTCCTAGACCTAGGAAATTGGGCCAGGAAGGACAGACTCTGGAGGGAGCTACCCAGGTGGGAGGGGCTCAGCAGCTGTAGAGATAGGGGCTCCACTGGCTGCTTCAGACCAAGCTGAGGCTCGACGGGCTGAGTATGAGTCATTCGTGCTGAGCTACTGGAGGGACTTGGGGGACAGTCAGACTGAGGGAGAGCCTTTGTAGCTGCACAAGCGTGGGTCACATCTCTGTCTACCTGTTCCAGGACTGTCCAGGTCCAAAGGACCCATGCTTAGCTGCTCAATTTAGCTCTTTGATGTGAGGCAACCCTACAGATAGAGAGGTTAACTGGGTGTAGAGAAGTGGCAGAGGTCAGGAAATAGTATGGCCAAGCATTGAGCCCAAATATAAAGAGTCTGGTGCCCACTAAGAAAAGACCAGAAAACCCTTGGGCTTGGGAATGGAGTCAGTAAAGGACATAGGAAAAGCTTCAGCCAATAGGTCATTGGGTTCTTCCTTGGTCAAGGGATGGAGACCATCTGCAAGAGAAATGGCAGGGGAGAGAGGAGGAGGGAGCATCCCCAAATCCTAGCCCTTCGGTCCTCAGGATTGACACACACTCATTACTTCTGTCTCTGGCCCTAGGGCTGACACCACTTGCCCACAGCTTAGCTATCATGGATCCCAGAAGCTAAGGAGGCAGGTGCTGACTGACTGAGATGCCCACCTCTGGGGTACCCACCATGTCCCCATCTCTGGCTGCCCAGGTATCACCTCTATGTACTTAAAGTTGTGTGGGACCCTCTGCCTGCCCTGGGCTGCTTCATTTTCTACTGTGGAGAGGCCAAGTGCAGAGCACTGGGCTGTCTGGCCCCGACTCCTGCACTTTCAGGACCACCTCTGTCCACTGTTGTCCCGGTCAGCATCTCACACAGTGGCCTTACTCCTGGGACTTGGCCCAGGGTTAGCCAGGGCTAGACACATCTGCCCCTGGTGTTCAGTTCAGTTAATCAAATCCATGGGTCCATAAAGGGCCCTGGGGTCCCTGAATGATTCAAGGCCAATCCTGACCCTTGTGGCTGATGGGAAATGAATGCAGATGTCACTGTGTCACCCTGCATTTCTTGTCCCCAAAGCCAAAGGAGGGACAGAGGAAAGTAGAGCAAAACCAGACACTGGTGCCACCTGCAGGAACCTGACTGAAGGCAGAGGCAGGGCTGGCTTCCACATACCATGGAAAGAACTGGAGACTATCACCCACACAAATGCAGCTCAGGTGAAGTCCGAGGAGCAGGGCACCCAGAGCTCCCAACTGGAGCCAAGAAGGTGAGAGGATGTGTAGGACGGACCCCATGCTTCAGGTGAGCAGAGATGATGAGGAGCCTTCCCACCAGGCTTAAAGAGGGGAAGCAGGGCTCTGCAATGCACTTGTGTAGTGAGCCAGGTCTCCTGCCAGGCCAACCTTTCCTGGCCTCCAGAGGGCCTCCCCTGCAGCTCTTCCAACATTCCAGGCACACGCCTATCTCAGAGCCTTTGATCGTGCAGTTGTCCTCCTAGCTCACTCTTCTTCCAGAGTCGTGTGCTGGCTTAGCCCTCACTTCCCTCTGTCTGCTTACAGCTTCACTGTTTGTTAGAAAGTTCTTTCCCCAGGGTGTGATGGTGTACACCTTTAATCCCAGCACTTGGGAAGCAGAGGCAGGCAGATCTCTGTGAGTTTGAGGCCAGCCTGGTCTACAAAGCAAGTCCAGAAAGTTCTTTCCTTGGGCTAGAGCAGTGATTCTCAACTTTCCTAATGTTGAGATCCTTTAACCCAGTTCCTTATGGTGTGGTGACCCCCAACCATAACACTATTTTCATTGCTACTTCATAACTGTAATTTTGCTGCTGTTATGAATGATAATATAAGTATCTGTGTTTTCCTATGGTCTTAGGTGACCCCCATGAAAGGGTCAGTTGACATTCCCAAAGGGCCAAGACCCACAAGTTGGCAATCTGTGGGCTAGAGAGATGTCTCAGTGAATAAATGTACTTACCATGCAAGCTTAGCAACTTTAGTTTCACCTCTAGAACACACATAAAGAAGGAGAGAACGAACTCCACAAAATTATCCTTGACTTCCATATGCATACTGTAGCATGTACCCTCCCTGCATCATTCACACATATACATAGTAATAAACAATTTTTTAATTGAAAAAAGAAAATTCTTTCCTTCTTTTTTGTTTGTTTGTTTGTTTGTTTTTTTTTTTTTGGTTTTTCGAGACAGGGTTTCTCTGAATATCTCTGGCTGTCCTGGACTCACTTTGTAGACCAGGCTGGCCTCGAACTCACAAAGATCCGCCTGCCTCTGCCTCCCAAGTGCTGGGATTAAAGGCGTGCGCCACCACCGCCCGGCTTGTTTGTTTGTTTGAACTCACACTGTAGACCACGCTGGCCTCAAACTCACAGAGATCCACCCGCCTCTGCCTCCCGAGTGCTGGGATTAAAGGTGTGCACCACCACACCTGGCCTTTCCTTACTTTTTTTGCATGAGTGTTTTGTGTTTATGTATGCATGTGGGCACATGCATACATGTAGAGGCCAGAGGTCAATGTCAAGTGCTTTCATCAAAACTTTGCTATATTTTATGAGACAGGGTCTCTAAGTGAATATAGAGTTCAGCCAACTGAGTCTGGCTAGCCAGCAGGTTCCAGGGATCCCGTTTCAGCCTGCCCCTACACCTGGGATTACAGGTACATGCCTCGGCACACAGCACATGAGTGCTGAGCCTGAACTAAAGTTCTCATGCTTGTGTGGAGAGCACTTTATGGACTGGGCCATCTCCATATATCTTCTTAATTCTTTTAAAACTTGTCTACCCTCCTTATGCTCCTTCTCTTCCCCTGTCCTTTGAACTCCAACATCTGACACATCCAAACTCCTTTTAGAATATCTTACTAGAGCAAGAACTTGCTTGCCTTGGGGCTTATCCACTTCCTGGAAGAAAGTAGCTGCTTAATAAATGTCTGGTGAAGAAATAAACAAAGCCATCAGGTAGAGTTCTCAAGGAAAGGGCCTGGCTTCCCAATCAGGTTCCTGTGTCCGAGGAAGCAATGGACCTGCCATCTCATTTCTATTCCCAAGAACGGCACTGTGATTTTTAACAAGTGCCTCACGGTAAGGATGCTTCCCCTTGGAAGGCCGGTTTCTGGGTAGGCCAAAGCTGAAGGCTACTGGCCACTCATCTGGGGGACGACAGCAGGAGGCAGGGAAATCCATAGACCAAAGCCTTGAAGGTGGGCAGGGGAGGGGTGGTAAGGGTCTGGGAACCTTGGGGAGGATTCAGCTCAGGCTGGAATCCAACTGCAAAGAGATATATGGGAGGGAGAGTTGGCCTCAAACATCTGGCAGACTGTGAGGACAAGGCTGAGGCTAGGTCCTCTGCTGGGAGACTGGCCTAGCAGCACTTCTGGCAGGGACAGTTGGCTGGGTAGGAGCTGCCTTCTTGGGTTCTGGGTCTTCCCCTAACCCAGGGCAGATCCTGTGGCTTTCTCACTTTGGATTTGCTCAAGGGGAGACGGAAAGTTTTCTCCTTTGCTGGTATGAGAAAGCATCAAGGCAGGTGTAGAAACAGGGGACGGGGAGTGGAGAGGGCTGAAGGGACATCTACATGCCAGGCTATAGATGGGGTGAGTGCAGGACCCCGATACAGGTCTGGGCCACACTCCAAGCTATGTTTCTTACAGGCTTGCTTTCTTCTATTGTGCCAGCCCTACAGGCACTGAGAGAGAGCCAGCTGAGTATCCCTGCCCAGGAGGCCTTTCCAGGGTCCCATGTCAGGCTCAAATGCATATGTCCCTTCCAGCTTTCATCACATCCTGCAGGGTAGGGCTCTAACAGTCCTGCTCAACTGGCCCCAGCCTGTGAACATTTGGTCAAGTTTGTCTGCTACCTCTTGTGTCCAGCCAGACCAGTTTTCCTGGCCAGCCAGAGAGAAGGTGTGGGCTGATGAAGTGGGAGGAAGCTTCCTGAGGATAGCAGGACCAAGCTACACCAGACCTTGAAGATGCTGTGTTGGAGGATAGAGGGAGGATGGAGCCAGAGCTACAGCCAGGTGGAAGAGCCTGCCAGCACTATGGGGTCTCCTTCCCTTTCATGGACCTGCTCATGGCTGCCTGGCTTTGGTGATAGAGCCCAGCTTGGCTCTGGCATTGCCCTCTGAAAAGTTTATTTGGATCACTTTTTGATCTAGAACACTGTCAAATCAACCTTAGTAGGAAATTCTATTTAAAAACACAAGCCTCGTGGGTGGCAGACCCCGGCCTTACGTGTACTGATATTTCTATTTTTAAACCCAAACATGCTTTCAGCCCCCGGAGACAGATTTGGAACTTGAAAGCAGCCTGTTCTATTCTGGGTCCCACTTCCGGCCTTGGTGGTATGATGGGGGTGGTGTGTGTACATACACACAGAGGCTGCTCTGCCCTCTGCCCTCCCCAACTCCCCACCTCCAGTCTCTTCCTGCCTTCTTTCATTCACATGACCTTCAGGAAAATGATGGGGTCTGGAAGGGGAAGACCACAGGCTTGGATAGGGAAGCTGTGGCCTTCAACAGTATGTGGTTCCCCTTTATCTCCAGAAAGGCCCACCAATCACCAAAGCCTATGTCAGGAGGGGTGGCAAGTCTTTCTCTAGTCAACACTGGAGACTGAGACATGGGGTGAACAGGGGCACATGTGACTATAAAGTCCTCCAAGACCAGAGGTGGGAGGAAAATGGGAAATACATGAGCATGGTCTGGGAGATTTGAGGACTGGCTCCTGTCCCTCCCCTTGACCTGCCCCCAGGCCCCAACAAGGTAGGGCTACCTAGTAGAAATGAATGTGGGGCTCCCACACAAAGGTCCAGAAACACTTGACCTTCCAGGCCTGGCATGGGTTCTGAATGGGCACCACCCAATCTTCAGCACCAGCCTAACCACTTCCTTCCCCTTCTGTTTTTCTTTCCTTAGAATTTGGTCTCCATTCCAACACTCTTGGGTCCTCAAATCATGCTGGCCAGTCCCAAGGCTCCCAGATGCTACCCTAGTACACCCCTTCCTATATATCTAACCTTGGGATGTAGTATTGAGCCCTCAATGCCATGATCTCTACTGTGCCTGTTCCTTCCAAGCTGCACTGGAGCCCTCCTATGCCACAGACTGGTTTTAGCCAGAAGGTCCCTGCTTGGTCCCATACCTCCTCCTGACCTCCGCAGTGGTAGGACTGGGAAACCAACAGCTGTGACAAGCAGCCAGACCCAGACTCTGCCTTGACATTTTCCTGAAAAGGGCCCCCTGCCCCAGGCTGTGGCTTTCCCATCTCAAAAGAAAGCTTCTACACAAGCATGGAGGCCCAGTAGGAGAGTGAGAGGGGCTCATTGAAGGTGAGGCTGAACTTGTCCTCTACTGTGACAGTAGGTACCCAGAAGAGAGAGTGGCAACATGATGTTCCCCCTCTAGTGTGCAAGGGCTTAAATTAGTAAAATCTATTTTCCTGATTTTACCATCTTAAGAGGTGGGTTCCGTGAGGCTGGGGACTACCTTGGTAGATGCACAAAGATGAACTGAGCCTGAGGTACAGGTTCATATCAAGTTTCACCATTTTAGCCAGGCCTGATAGTGTGATGCCTGTAATCACAATGCTTGGGATGCTGGGGCAGGATTGCCAAAATTTTGAGGCCAGTCTGGGCTACATACTGAGTTTTAAGACAGTCTGAGCCACAACTTGAGAAGCCCCATAGTTGACAATATACAGTGATTGCCCTCCTCCCCCTTCTCCAGAGGCCACAGTTCAACTCTGCCCATTTTTTTTTTGTTTCATTTCCCTATTCCTAAAAGACATTCTTATTGCTACTTCCTGACCCACAGCATCACTGTATCAGCACCTGCCTTAGACAGTGATGCTATGGGATTTAGAGCCTTCACGCAGAAACTCCAGCAGCCAGTTTCCTCTCCTCAGATTGCTCCTCCTGGAGCTAATAAATGCAATCGTTTTACCTTTGCTCACCTTTTTGAAATAAGTAATTTGAATCCCTCCAAATGCCTAGATCCTCCCAAAGGCATTCTGATATATTAGACACCCCATCAGCCCACAACAGACTCTTCTAAGTTTGGTGTTGGCTTTACCTGACTTTACCCTGCATCCTCTCCTCACCAGGGTCCTGTTGCTATTTTTGCTTCCATGGAATCCCCTACTGTGGGGTTCCCACTTCTTTCTCAGTTTCCCCTTCTTTTTGGAGAAGCACACCCTCAAGTGGCTCCTGAGAAAGGAGCACATTTTCTGAGGGCTCCTTCTGTCACTGAGGACTTGTACCTTAGCAGAATCCAGTGTTTCTGAGCTTTGCATTTTTCTGGTAGCCACAGTTCTAATCCTGGTCCTTTCTTTCTTTGCATTTATAAGGTCCCTGACTCAAGATTCTGAGTGTTATAGTCCCATCTTGGTGGGACCTCCAAATGTTAGAGTCTAAGAATAGCCCCACAAACCACTCAATCACTGATCTCAGTCAGATATTGATGGTTTATTGAATGCATACCCCAAAACTGGTCATAGCCATCATGACCAGGGCCACAGGTCTCAGAGCCTAACTATGACATCAGTCTGCTTCCAAGGCAGGCTTTTTATAAGAAAACCATATCCAGATAACAACCAGGTAACCAGGTGTAGGAAACAAACCACATCCAGGTAGCAACCAGGCTCATGTAACAAACAGCATCCAGGTAGTAATCAGGTAGGAAGCAAAGGGATGGCAGCACTATATCATTTTGACTTGCTAGACAAAGAATTTTTAACTGACTTTTAATTTAATTGGTCCTAAGTGGAGTTGCAGTTGAGGACTCTTTAAAGTGTCAAGGTAACAAAGTAACAAAGTATGAGTAATTTCATCTTATAACTAAAATGGAGACTGAAAACAAAAATGGCTGCAGTTATGTTAAAGAAGCAGGCCCCATTACTGAGATCCCTGTAGACATGCCGGAAGCACACATCTGTTTGAGTTCTTGTATCTGAACAATCAGTCCATCCTTTTTTTTTTTTTTTTTTTTTTTGGTTTTTCGAGACAGGGTTTCTCTGTATAACAGCTCTGGCTGTCCTGGACTCGCTTTGTAGACCAGGCTGGCCTCGAACTCACAAAGATCCGCCTGCCTCTGCCTCCCAAGTGCTGGGATTAAAGGCGTGCGCCACCACCGCCCGGCTCATCCTTTTTTTTTTTTGTTTGTTTGTTTGTTTGTTTTTTGAGACAGGGTCTCTCTGTGTAGCCCTGGCAGCCCTGGAATTCACTGTGTAGACCTGGATTGCCTCAAACTCACAGAGATCCGCCTGCCTCTCTCTCATTCTGGGATTTAAGGTGTTCTCCACCACCACCTGTATCTTAGTTTGTTTTCTATTTCTGTGGTAAACACCACTACCAAAAGTAACTTGGAGAGAAAATAGAATTTTTTTTCTTATAGTTTATAGGCCATCATGAAAAGAAGTTAGGACAGAAACTTAAGACAGGAACCTGGAGACAAGAACTGAATAGGCCATAGAGGCGCTGCTTACTGGCTTGCTTTCTATGACTTGCTCAGCCTGCTTTCTTATGTAACTCAGGACCACCTGCCCAGGGTGGCACTGTCCACAGTGGGCTAGGCCTTTCCACATCAGCCGTGGTTCAAGAAAAGTCCTCTACAGGTTAATTTGATGGAGACATTTTCTCAATTGAGGTTTCTTCCTTCTTCCCAGATAATTCCAGCTTGTATCAGGTTGAAAAAGCAAAACAAAAACCAATAAAACAGAATGGGTATGGTGGCACATGCCTTTAATCCCAGCACTTAGGAGGCAGAGGCAGGTGAATCTCTGTGAGTTTGAGGCCAGCCTGGTCTACAGAGTGAGTTCTAGGACAGCCAGGGCTACACAGAGAAACCTTGCCTTGAACCACCCACCACCCAAAACAAAAACAAACAAACAAACAAACCAAAAAACCAATAAAACAACCCAAGTAGTACAACCTGGAAACTCGATTTTCTTCCCTCATTCTCTCTTTCTAGATCTTTTATCTAATGTTAGACTTCTAGACTCTTCCTTTAATATCTCTTTCTCTCACACACATCTTTTTTTTTTTTAATCTATGTTAAGCTCTACCTTAAAATTTCCTTTATTCTGGGTTGGTATCAGAAGATAAAGATTCTTGTTGTCAAACCTTCAGGATCCAAATGGAAAAAGGAGAGAATCAGTTCCTGCAAGTTGTCCTCTGATCTCTACATGTACCTCCCTGCACTATCTCTCAATAAATAAATTATTAAATAATTTAATAAATATTTCCTTAATCTTATCTTCCAGCTCTTCTACTGAGTTTCTATGCTCATGTACATATATATATATTTTTTCTAAGATCATATATATAAATTTCAAGATATATTATGTATATACATATACATATTAAACTTCTATGATCACAAGTGTGATGTCTATACACACACACATATAGAGAGAGAGGATCTCATGTAGCTCATTCTGACCTTGAACTCATATGTAGCCAAGGATGATCTTGATTTTCTTCCATTTCCTTCCTAAATTATGGGATTACAGACATGTGTCACCACACCCAGTTTATGCAGCATTGAGGAACGAACCCAGATCTTCATGCATGATAAGCAATCACTCTGCCAACTGAGCTATATCTGAAAAGGTCCACAATCAAATTTTGTATTTTCAGGAGTTCTTCATATTTTAAAATATTCTTTCTTCATAGCACACCATTCTATTATTTCATGAATATGTACAAATTGTTCTCTTTGCTTCTTGGAGCTATTAATCACATTTTCTAAGCCAAGTGTAGTGGCATGCACCTGTCATCCTAACTAATCACAAGACTGATTAACTTGGAGCTAAATCAAGTGTATGAATAACTTGGCTCCAGAATGAACTATCTCTTATTCCCTTTGAAGTAAGAGCTGTGCTTTGCCTGGAGGAACACACTTCGGGCCCTCTGAGAGAAGAGTGTTACACCACAGTATTGTGTCTGAATATGCCAGAGCCCCTCTTTGCATAGCAAACCGCAGACTAAACATGGTTCTTTCACCTTCGTAGTGCCCAGGAAGGACTACCCTGGAATTCTTTGCCTGGAGTCGAATATGACTGGGTCTCAGCTTTGGTCTCTGATCCCAACCTGAAGCCCTGATTACAGGAATCTACAGCATCTCAGCCTGCTTTCTTATATAGCTCAGGACCACCTGTCCAGGGTGGCATTGCCCACAGTGGGTTGGACCTTTCCACATCAGCCATTAATCAAGACAATGCCGAGTGCTGTATGCTCCAAACCAGGGCTGCACACACAGCACTGTTATCTGCCCTCAGTGGGGTGCAGCCGCAAACCTCATTCCTAAAGAATGGTCTAGAAATGGCGCACAGTGTGGGAAGAGTTTTTGTTTCTTAAAAAACCCAGGCATGATTTTGATCTCAAATATGGGGCTCCTTCAGTTGGTCCACAGCTATTAACTATAATTGCCTCATGTGTTAGCAGGGGCACGGCTTACCCTGCTGGAGAAAGTTGAATTCTCAGGACTCTGAAGAGGTATATAAATGCCAGAGCCCTGAAAGGGATGGGGGTGGGGTACTCTGAAGAAGGAAGAAGTTGCTGCTTTCCCTGCTGGTGTTCCCATCTCCCAACTGCTGCTGGTTTGTCCTACTCCTGGGTTTGCTGGTTTGCTGTTGCTGGCTTACTGACTTACTGGATATCCTGACAACTGAGATTGGTATTGTCTCCCCCCCCCAAAAAAAAAAAAAAAAAAAAAACAACGACCCTAATCAGCAGGAAGTAGCTCAAGAGACCTATGTACCTTTTTCCTCTAACCTTCTTTCCCTCCCACCTAGTGTTGGGGAGTTGGAAGTAATAAGGGTTGGAAGGGAGATAGAGGTTCAAGTATGGTAAAATAAATTAGAGTGCATAATAAAACAGAAATAAAGACACAACAGCAACAGTCTCTAGGTGTACACACCTCCACTGCCAAGACAATGTGTCTGTGTGTCTGTATCTGTTTGCCTGTGTGTGTGTGTGTGTGTGTGTGCATTCTTGATAGCAAAGCTATTAAGGATGGTGCTACAGCTAGGGACCCACGAACAGCACCTGTACTGTCCCATGTACAGTGCTTCAGCTGAGTAGGGGAGAAAAGCTGTGTCTGTGGAGTTGAAACTGGGAAATAGTCCATGCTGCCAGTTACAATAGGAGAAAAAAAATCCCAAAGAGGAATTGAATCTTTGGACTGTGCATGGTCCAAACCTCTATCTTGAACCTCTATCTCCCTTCCAACCCTTATTCCTTCCAACTCCCCAACACTATTCAATGCAATCTCAGAAAGGGAGAATAAACCTGGGGCTGTATTCAAGCCTTCTCTTAGCATATTTTATGGAGAACCAGAATGAAGGCAATCTAAAGCTCAGTGTTATTTCTCTGGAAAGGTGGTGGGCCATGTCTCTCTGATTGTTTTTTGTTGTTGTTGTTGTTATTGTCTTTCTGTCTAGTGGAAGAGGGTTCATGTACACTAAGGCCACTGAGTCTTACATTCCTTCCATTTGGATGACCTCTAGAACTCAGAGCAAGCCAACTGTTAGCAGTGTGTATGTGCTGAGCTGCTCATGATTTGTACACATGCATGTGGAGTACAAATGCGCTCACACTTCTAACACTTCCCACCCACAAGACTGAAGTAAGCTTTCCCTTAATGCTTGGAGCTCACTCCAGAGAAGAGCCTGGTCTCCATCTCTGAGAGGAGTGAGATTGTTGGGTTAGATGAGGTACTCTGGGACAACAGCAGCCACAGCTTACCCCAGACATAATCAGGCATTGGGATGACAGGTATCTCTCACTCTGTGAGAGACCTGGGCACCTAGGTCTCAAAGAAGAGACACCCCCAATCACCCAGGCTCAATCAGATGTGCAGGCCTACTAGAGTGGTTGGAATTGGTGCCTGAAGTTCTGATCCCCAAGCCTTTGTGGCCACACTGCCCCCTTGTGGGCACTTACCTGGAAGGACCTTGTACTGGTGAAGGTCAAGGTAGGGCAGCAGACCTCTTGTGTCTGTTGGTGGGAATGTTGAAGCAGCCTGTGAGTGTTGAGGTCAGGCCAGTCACTAACCTCAAAGGCCACAAACCCACGTATTAGCTTTTCCCTGGGGAGGCCTCCTCTTCCTACACACCTTCTTTCTCGACTCAGCTGGCTCCTGTGGTCACAAGGACATGGCTGAAGTCCCAGCATTCAAAATGAAGCAGGGGAGAATTAGGAAAAGTTGCAGATCCCAAAGGGATCTGTGTGAGAGGCAGAGGAAGAGGCCTTTGAGGATTCAGACTGACAACTGTCCATCAACAAATAAGCCACAGTGAAGCCTGTCTACCTGCTCCACTGGATCACCAGAAACATATGGCCTATGAGGACTCAGAATGAAGTGCAACCTCTGCAGGCCTCAAGAGCTCCAATCTTCTCCCATCCTACACTTGGGTCTCCCTTTCTTGAGAACCAAAGTGCCAGGCTTTTCCTCATTCTTTACATTGCAATAGATATGCCCCCTCTTCTCTAATAGCCATCCCCCCAATATATATACCACCTCCTCTCTAATTGTCACCCCCCCAAAATACACTTGCTATTCAGCCCAGCTGGTCTCAAACTTATATGATCCTCCTGCTTCAGCCTCTTGAACTCTGGGATCATAAGTCTGTTCTCTGACTCATCTACTCATCTAATTCTCTTTAAGGTGGGTTCCTCTGTTCCCTTTCTTGGTCCCCACATATTTCCTCCCCATAATTCCTTGTTATATCAGTTACTTTTCTTGTTATTGAGACAAAATACCTAAAAAAAACAAAAACAAAAAACCCAAACAACAACAAAACAATTTAAGGGAGTAAGGGTTTGTTTTGGCTTCTGGTTTGAGGGGAATACAATCAATCATAAGGAGATGGCATGGCAGTTGGAGGAGGAGGTCACATTTCAGGAAGCCAAAGGAAATGAACAGTGGTACTGAGCTCTTTCTCCTTGTCATTCAGCCTGGATCCTAGCACACGGGATGCTGCCGCCGCCTGCATTTAGGATGGGTCTTCTCCTCAATCCTCCCTAAAAACCGCATAGGCGCACCCGGTGTGCTCTGGCTAAGCTGATGATTACTATCCAACATACCTGTACAAAGTTCCTACCTCTTGGACTGCATATCTATCTCCGCCATTAGAATATTCATCTATGAATCTCTAGGGCCTAGGCCCTGTAGCTCAATTTCAGTTGAAGGCACATGTATGTCGGGAGCTTCCTGGGTTAACTTGCAGAATCTTAACCATGCCATAGAAGAAGGTAAGTGTTCTGAAAGATTTCAGATGTCTGAAATCTCTCACCTACAGTTCTAAAGTCCCAAAGACCTCAGGAACCCAAAGTGTTTTCCTTAAAGTTGGTACAATAGCTGACTTGAACTTTGTCTTACTTAATTTGACTGGCCCTTCCCTCTGTGTTTCCAGAACTGGTTTGTTTTGTGGGGCTAAGGGATGCCCCAGTGGGAGTGCTACATTGTATGTCAATTGGCAATGTTCTGTTACTATGAGACAAAGGATTTCAAGTGTGGCTGGGGATGGTAGCTCAACCTAGAATCCTAGAACTCAGGAGGCTGAGGTACAAAGAGAGCCATGACTTTGAGGCTAGCCTGGTTTACAAAGTGAGTTCTAGTTTGGACTACAGAGTGAGACTCTGTCAAAAAAGAACAAGAGCCAAGCATGATTGTCACACACCTTTAATCCTAGCACTTGGGAGGCAGAGGCAGGTGGATGTCTATAAATTCCAGACCAGCCTAATCTACATAGAGCTACAAATTGAGACCCTGTCTTAAAACCAAAACAGAAGAGAACAAGAAATAAAGACCAACACTAAAAAAGATCTTTGGGGGGGGGTGTGTGCTGGAGTGATAGCCCAGTTATGTGCAGCAGATAGCCTGAGAATCCAATTTTGGACTCAGCACCCAAGTAAAGCCAAGCATGGTCACACACATCTATGACCCTAGCATGGGGGTTGGGGTTAGGGTGCGGAGACAGGTGGATCCCTGGTACTTGTTGGCCAATCAATGTAGCCAATCTGAGCACTCTGGGTTCAGTGAGAGACCCCACTCAAAAGATAAGGTGAAGAGAGACAGTGGTAGACACTCCATATCAACCTCTGACTACACACACACAAATGTGTATGTATGTGTTTGTGTTTGATATATATACATATATATATCATGCACACACACACTTGCACATGTGTATGTCACACACACATACATACATTTTAAAAAAGACTCCCAAGTGTTAGCATTTTTTTAAGATTTATTTATTTATTTTATGCATATGAGTGCTCTATCTGCATGTACACCTGTATTCCAGAAGAGGGCATCAGATCACATTGTGGATGGTTGTGAGCCACCATGTGGTTGCTGGGAATTGAACTCAGGACCTTTGGAAGAGCACTAGCCAGTGCTCTTAACTGCTGAGCCATCTCTCCAGCCCCCCAAGTGTTAGCATTTTGAAACAACATTTCTTGCTTTGCAGTTTGTCAGGAGTATACTCTCTGGAGTATACTGTTCCCAGTGTACCTGGGAGATGCAGTTCAGGGGCTGCTCTACGATGAAAGCCAATGTATGGGCTGAGACTGCCATCTTGCAGAAGCTTCTCTGGGGCCAGAGAATTTGGTTCTAAACTGGCTCCTTCACTGAAGTGGATAAGCTGGGCAAGTCAAATACAATGTGTCTCATGACTTTGCTGCAGAGGTCACTCGGGGCCATTTCCCTAGGGTCCTCTCTGTGGTAAGCATTTTTGTTCCTTAAAAACCTAGTTATGATATGAGAATGTTTTTGTTTTGATCTCAGGTGTGGGACTGCTTCAGTTTCTTCATACCTGTAAACTCTAAGTACCTCATGTGCTAGCGTGGGTGTGGCTTATCTAGCTGCAGAAAGTTTAATTCTGAGGACTCTGGAGATGAGGATAAAAGCCAGAGCCCCAAGAGGAAAGGGGAGCTCTGAAGGAGGAAGTGGTTGCTGTTCTCCTTGCTGGTGTCCCTTGCACTGCTGCTGGTTTGTCTTGCTGCTGGGTTTCCTGGTTTGCTAGTTTGCTAGACTGCTGGACTTCTGGCTACTGAGATTGATATTGCCCCCCAAAGAACCCAACAACCCTAAAAAATAGCAGGACGTAGATCAAAGAGAAATATGTCTCTTTTCCCTCTAACCTTTCTCTTCCACCTAGTATTGGGGGATTGGAAGGAACAAGGGTTGGAAGGGAGGTAGAAGTATAAGAATAGTAAAATAAATTAAAGTGCATAATAGCGTAAAAGCCACAAAAAATACTAGACCTCTCAATTATAGCGGTCAAGCACTCCTTACTGAATGGGACCTACCCATATGCACAGATACTGGAAAGAAGGCTCCTTTTTTTGTTTGTTTGTTTTACCAGACAGGGTTTCTCTGTGTGACCCTGGCTGTCCCAGACTCACTCTGTAGACCAGGCTGGCCTTGAACTCACAGAGATCTGCCTGGCTCTGCCTCCAGAGTGCTGGGATAAAGGCATGTGCCACCACCAGCCAGCAAAAGGATAACTTTTTGGAGGACGGTTTCCTCCATTACATGAACCTGCTTAAAATCAAAGCTTTTGAACTCCAAACACATGTGTCCCAGAGTATTTGGATGGGATTCTGGGTTGTTTGATATCTATTTTGCAGTTCACAACCAGGCTCACAAGCACTTGAGTGATCCATCTTGGGCTATACATAGCAATAACAATGAAGAGTTAAAACCACCCATCCGATCTGGGCCAGGGTTCTTCTGCATGGTACCCTCCCCCACCCCCATTTTCCCTTCATTCTACCATTGTCTCAAGTCAATCAAGATGCACCCTGCATGACCATAGCAATGACTGCTGCCTTGTGGAAGTTTGAATGAGCATGGCTCTGTAGAAAATCAGCTAATAATGCCGGGCGTGGTGGCGCACGCCTTTAATCCCAGCACTTGGGAGGCAGAGGCAGGCGGATCTCTGTGAGTTCGAGGCCAGCCTGGTCTACAAAGCAAGTCCAGCACAGCCAAGGCTGTTACACAGAGAAACCCTGTCTCGAAAAACAAAAAAAAAAAAGAAAGAAAAGAAAACCAGCTAATAAATTGTTACTTAGTATTGAAATTATCATTAATTGATTGGTGGTGTTAATCCGTAACCCACCATCATAAATGAGCACACAGACACCACATGGATTTTAACAAGCCTTGGCCTGAATTGTGCAATCTTAGCCCATCTAAGCTAGCTCTTAATTCTATTTCTCAAATATGACCCCATATATACATACGTCCCCTGGACTGCTATTCTCCACCCTATGCCGATGTTCCTGGCCACGTGAATGTGCATTCCTGTCTAACCCATGGCATGTATCCTCCTTCTTTCTGCTCCTGGCTTCTTCTTCTCATCAACCTCTCTGTCTCAGAAGCCCACACACCTTAGTGCCATCTACCTCTGTCTTTGCCCAATCTCAGGCCTCAGCATTTATTTAACCAGAGACAATGTAAGTAACAGACAGCAAGCAGGACCAATTAATTAACATTTAGAATGCACAATATCACCCCATCATGGCTCCTATAAGCTCATGTTTGAATACTTGGTCCCCAATTGGTAAAGCTTTTTGGGAAGGATTCAGAAAATATGGCCTTGTTGGAAGAGCTGGTCACTACAGGCAGAGAGATTTTGAGGTTTCAGTATGTTCTCTGCCTCCTGCTCGGGGATCTAGATGTGAGCTCTCAGCTTTAACCATATGACACTTAAGCCCACACAAATGCTTTTATAAGCTGCCTTGGTCACGGCATTTTATCGCAGGAACAGAAAAGAAAGACACACCCATTCTGTAGTGCCA
Source organism: Lophiomys imhausi (assembly GCA_907164525.1). Classification (NCBI taxonomy): domain Eukaryota; kingdom Metazoa; phylum Chordata; class Mammalia; order Rodentia; family Muridae; genus Lophiomys; species Lophiomys imhausi. The sequence goes on along the minus strand of CAJQZJ010031795.1, from coordinate 4,621,494 downwards.
CAACCAGGTAGGGAAGGCAGCAGCTGTGGCCCATCTCATCTGAACAGGAGTTTTGGCTCTGAGGGCTAAGAAGGAGCTGAACATAGATGAGTCAGGTCTACCCCTCCAAGTGTCCATCCCATAAATACTTGGTGAGGTCTGGCTTTGCTTATAGTTTAATACTGCAAGTGAGTGTGTTTCTGCAGGCTCAGCCAGAGCTTGGCTGTGAATCACACTGGGGGTACAGACAGGATATTGAGAACAGGAGAGTGAGCAAAGGAGGAGAAATATATCCTCACGCAGGGAAGGGACCTCCATGGGACCTTGGCAAGGAGTCTCTGAAAGAGTTGGGAGAGAAGAGACTTCCCAGTGGGAAAACGGTGTTTGCATGGAAGCTATGGGAAGGAAAGGGCCAGTGCATTCCTGTCCTCTACTCTAAGAACATCTAGCGATAAGGCCGTCTTAACTTGAATTTAGGGGCGTGCTGGGGTCTGGTGGCTGGTTCTGGGGTCCACCATGCCCTCTGAATGGGAAGCTTTCTCTGAACTCAGTGTCCCTTATGTGACGAAACACATGCCACGTCCCAAGAGGAAGGAGCCCAGCCATGGAAACCTGACCACACTCCACGTCCAATGTTTGAAGTCCTTTGATTGATTTGCTTTTTTTTCAGCACCTGTACCAGAGGATACCCAACCCCAAACCCCGATCGCAGATCGGGTCTGACTCCCGGAAAATTCCTCAGACGCAGGAAGTAGGGCTGCAATGATGACTGTGGGCAGACAGCCTCAGGAACCGAGCTGCTGTTGCGTCAAGACCGGGTGAGACCGCCGGGTGGGAGGGGGCGGAGCCAGACTCCCGGCAGTGGGCGAGGCGGAGCCAGCTATGGGCGGAGGCGGAGTAGACTCCTGGGAGTGGGCGGGGCTGCCCGCTTTGGGGCGGGGCGGGAAAAGTTCCGGGAAGGCCGGGCGTCGCTCGGAGGCGCCCGGGTCCGCAGGAAGACCCACCGCCATGTCGTCTGGTAACTCAAGGTCTGGTAAACAGGACGGGGCCCCGCGCGCGGCCGCCGCGCTCTGTGGCCTGTACCACGAGGCCGGCCAGCAGCTGCAGCGCCTTCAGGATCAGCTGGCCGCGCGCGACGCCCTCATCGCCAGCCTCCGCGCCCGCCTCGCCGCTCTGGAAGGAGACACGGCGCCGTCGCTCGTGGATGCGCTTCTGGATCAGGTGGAGCGCTTCCGTGAGCTGCTGCGGCGGCAGGAAGAAGGCGCCACCGAGACCCAACTGCGTCAGGTGCGTCCCGTCCGGGCGGGGGCTGCTGCCCAAGGCGGCCTGGGGAGCTTGTTGGAGAGTGTGGCACGGAGTCCAGGGGTGCGTGAGGTCCTGAGGGTCGCAAGGATATGAGGCGTGTGGCGCGGGTCTGAAGAGCGGGAGGTCCGGAGCCTGGTGGTTTAGGAGGTGCGCTGGGATCTGAAGGGAACTGGGTTATGAGGGACACGAGGTCCTGAGGCTCACAGGGTCTGAAGGGCACGGGGATTTGAGGCTCAGGGAATCCTAAGGGGTTGCAGTCTGAAAGGTGAGAGTCTGGGTAGTTCAGGGTTCTGAGCAGTTAGTTGTCTGGGGGCATGGGGCGCTAGGGGTGTGACGTTTGAGGAGTACCAAGTCCTGAGGTTATCATCAGTTCTGAGGGACAGGTAATGGAGGTAAATTTGGAACCGACCCGTTGGGTCTCTCAAATTTGAGGGGCGCTGGTGCGAAAACTTGCTTAGGAAGTTCTGTGTAGCAAATCTGAGGAACGTGAGGGACCCTGGAGTGCAGGGATCTGTGGGGCACGGTGTTCTGACGTTGTCTTGGACACATGGTTCTGTTGGTAGTGAGCAGCTCCAGTCTCCAAAGAGGTGTGTAGCTGTTTTAATCACTGCTCTTTTGCTTTGAAGAGACATCATGATCAAAGCAACTCTTAGAAAGTATTTAATTAGGAACTGGCTTACAGTTTCAGAGGTTTAGTCATTATCATCACGGTGGGGAGTATGGCAGCTTGCAGGCAAGGACGGTACTGGAGAAGTAGCTGAGAGCTACACTCTAATCCACAGGCAGAGAGACACTGGACCTGCTGTGGGCTTTTGAAACCTCAAAGCCTACTACTCCCAGTGACAGTTCCTCCAACAAGGCCACACCTCCTGATCCTTCTCAAATAATGCTGCAAATATATGAGCCTAGTGGGGTCCATTCTTATTCAAACCACTACTGTAGGGCACCAGGTTTGAAGAAGGTGGAGTTCTGATGAAGAGGGGTGTTTGGGTTCTGAGGGATACTAGGGGCTCTAAAAGTCATGGGTGAGGCATGGGGCCTAGAGAGTCTCAAGGACATACTGACAGGCATTGGTTTTTGAGGAATGTGTGTAGGTTCCAGTGTGTGTTTGTGTTGGTTATGAGAGTGCAGTGCAGCTCTTGGTTCTTGAATTGTGTGTGAGGGAAGTCTTCTGTGAAATGTGGGTTTCTGAACCTTGTGTGGGGTGCCAGAGACCTGAGGGATGCATGGGGTTCTGAAGGATGGAGCTCCAAGAGAGAAGAACCACGTTTCTGGTTGGTGGCATTTTAGTATTATATTGGAAGACTCCTTGTCATTTGGTTTCTGTGAGATACCATTAACACACAAAATTGAAACAGGAGGAATAGCACTTTCCTCTAGCAGTCATTTCTTAATCTGACAGCCTCGTTCCTCATTTGGATGCATACTGCCATGTTATTTCATTTGGTCCATGGCTCTCCTGGTTTTCCCAGGAAAGAAAGTAAACCTGAAAGAAGAGTAGCTGGCAGAAGATAATGTTTGTTTCCAAGATCACCCCTGCAGCTAGATATCTCTTTTCTTTTTGTTTTCTCCCACCCATCCCCTTTGTGCTAGGGATTGAACCTAGAGCCTCATGCATTCTAGGCAGGTACTCTACTATTGAGCTCACACATCTCCAGTTCTCTTTCTTCTTTTTACTCTGAGACCTGGTCTCAGTAAGTTACCCAAACTAACCTTGAACTCACAGTCAATCCCAGACAGGTCTTGAATTTGTATCCTCCTGCCTCACTCTCCCAGGTAGATGGTATTACAGGCCTTTGCCATCAGGCCTGGCCACAACAAGATTTTGGAGGGACAAAAGAATGCCTTCCCCCCCATGCTAGAATTCAGAATATCTAAAAAATAAAGGAAAGAATAAATAATCCCACATGCTTTTTGCATGCCCCTTACCTGTTGTTGAGTTCGTGCTTACTATAGAGATTTACTTCATATTATGTTATCACTGTTGTCTATGTGTATCACTTAAAGTACCAAGAGCAATCACGTGTCTCCCCACTCCAATTCTCCCTCTTTCTTGAAGGAGGGTTGTAAAATACAAGAGCAGAATGGAAATGTAGAGGCCCCCTGGTCTGTGCCACTAATTTAGTGTTGTGGACATCAGGATGAGTACGGAGTGGCAATCTGAAGGCAACCCAGAATTTGTCACCAGAATATCAGTGGGAACAGTTAGGGTGAGGGAGCTCCCCATAATCAGAACAGAACTACATTTGCAGTCTGGTGGCCATTGATGTTTAGTGCAGCTGTATCCACACCCAGCAACTGGAACTTATTTGTAGCTCTCTAGAGGCTCCAGACAGAACCAGTCAGTGGTCCCAGTATTACTGGTCCTATGTCTTCTGGCATATAGGTTTTCAGGGATTTTAAGAATTATTTGAAATTTTATTTAGGAAATTTTGTTAACATTGTGGTGACTTTAAATATTACAAAACTGTTGTATGGCTCCTCAGTCTGCCAAGACAAACTGACTAAATATATTAGCAGTGTAGAAATACGTGTCAAAAATTACCCTGTTATTTTCATTTCAGTGTTGTTTCTTCTATGATGTAGCTTCTTCAGTTATGTGGTTTGCAGAGGTATGCACAGGATAAGGCTAATGTAACTAATATAATTTATTAGTTATTAATGTAATACATTCTATGATTACATACTAGTAACTGTCTTAGTTACTTTTCTATTGCTGTGAAGAGATACCATGACCATGGCAACTTATAAAAGAAAGTATTCAATTGGGGGCTTCCTTATAGTTTCAGAGGCTGAGTTTATGACCATCATGGGGGGAGAAGGGCAGCAGGTAGGTATGGTGCTGAGCAGTAGCTGAGAGCTTACGTCTGATCCACAGGTGGAGGCAGAGACAGAGATAAGATTTGGTTAAGGGGATAAAGTGAGTGGCACACCTTTTCTAACAAGGTCATACCTCCTAATCCTTCCCAAACAGTTCTGCTACCTGGGAACTGAGCATTCAAATATATGAGCCTATGGAGGCCATTCTCATTCAAAGCACATAGTAACTAACGTAATAAATTTTATGATGACAAATATGTGCAAGCACAATTTTATCAGATATCAAAGGAGTTATGTGCTTGTCAAGTTAAGCAAATACGGAATCACTTTAAAATTTTTTATTAGAGCTGGGCATGGAAGTACACAACTTTATCCCATCACTTGGGAGGCAGAGGCAGGTGGATCTCTGTGAGTTTGAGGCCAGCCTAGTCTACAAATGGAGTTCCAAGACAGCCAGTACTGTTACACAAAGAAACTCTGTCTTGAAAAATCTAAAAATTAAAAATAAATAAAAATTTTATTATCTTTTTATTACCTCTTATTGTCATTAAATTCTACTAAAGAATATAACATTGTTATGTTTTTAATCATTTGTTCTTCATCTGTAACAAAATGGGAATAACTGCAACTGGCCTTAATTTTGAAAACAAATAATGTGGGGCTAGAAAGAAAGATGGCTCTGGTGGTGGTGGCAATGCATACCTTTAATCTCAGTACTTGGGAGGCAGAGTCAGGCAGATCTCTGTTCGAGGCCAGCCTGATCTACAAAGTGAGTCCAGGACAGGGCTATTACACAGAGAAACCTTGTCTTGAAAACCTCCTCTAGAAAACAACAACAAACAAAAAACAAAAGAGGGCCAGTCATGGTGGCACATGCATTTGATCCCAGTACTTGGGAGGCAGAGATAGGCAAAGCTCTGTGAGTTTGAGGCCAGCCTGGTCTACAAATGGAGTCTAGAATAGCTAGGAATACACACAGAGAAACCTTGTCTCAAAAAACAAAGAAACAAACAAAAGAGAAAGAAAAAAATGGCAATGTGAAACAAATGATTAGTTATACTTACCTTTCACTAAAGAAATGGTTAGCATAATTATTTCCAGATGTAGTAAAATATATTGTGATTATAGGCAACTGATTAAACAAGAAGACTGTGTTTAGATTTCCAGGGGGGCAGCTGGGTATGGTGGTGCCGCCTTTAGTCCCAGCACTTGGGAAGCAGAAGCAGGTATCTCTGAGTCCGAGACCCACCTGGTTTGCAAAGAGAGACCAGGACAGCCAGGGCTGTTACACAAAGGAGTTCTGTCTCAAGAAACAAACAAACAAAAAGAAGAAGAGGAGGAGGAGGAGGAGGAGGAGGAGGAGGAGGAGGAGGAGGAGGA
>CAJQZJ010031795.1:4588558-4616000 GCA_907164525.1 Lophiomys imhausi | reverse complement strand
GAGGAGGAGGAGGAGGAGGAGGAGGAGGAGGAGGAGGAGGAGGAGGAGGAGGAGGAGGAGAAGAAGAAGAAGAAGAAGAAGAAGAAGAAGAAGAAGAAGAAGAAGAAGAAGAAGAAGAAGAAGAAGAAGAAGAAGATGATTTCCGGGGGGGGGGCATGCTTTATATTTCCCAGAAACAAACTGAGAAAAAAAATCTCACAAGCAAGGGGCAGGACACTCCAGGTGTACAAAGCTGCACAGCATTAGGTACATCCAATGGCACGTAGCTTTTGTGATAGCTGCCTTGTGTTTTGATCCAGAAGAAATCTTGTAGAGAAGCAGGGCAATCACACACAGTATGCCTATAGTCCCAGCCACTCAGGATGCTGAGGGAGGATGATCACAATTTTGAGGTTAACTTGCACTACAGAGTAAGACTGTCTAAAAAACAAAACAAAAAAGTTAAAATAAATAAAAACTTAAAAAAAAGAAAATTACAATGGAAGCCAAAGCCAGAATAAACTCTTCAAAGGGGAGTTACTGCAAAGGTCTCTTCATAAAATACTAAAATAAAAGAAAACCATACAGCTGTGTACACTGTGTATACTTTTAGCAGTTCAAATACAATGAAAAAGAAATTTCTTTCCTTGTAATATCTGGGATTTCTCCACTTAGACCAAGACTTGGTTTTCCTGGACCTGTTTTCCATCATATATGATGACAGAAAACTTTTTGAAGACTGCAGATGTGTCCTTGAACATAGTCCATATCTAAAAACTGCACCTTGAGTGTTACAAATGTGCCAATGGGATGTATTTGACCACAAGCAACTATGAAATTGTTTCAAATTTTATAACAGCTAAGAATATTATTGGTTCTGAGCTAGTGTGGTGGCACCCACATTTAACCCCAACACATGGTAGGCTGAGGCAGGAGCTGAATTTGAGACCAGTCTGAGCTACACAGCAAGACAATCTCAAACACACATACACACACACACACGAGCAAGATATTAAGTAATGACTTTTGTGTGTATATGAAATTGTGAGTAGCATATGTTGAAGGTAATTTGAGAAGGATCAGGAGGTGTAGAAAATGTTTCTGGTGGTACAAGGTCAAGAGGTCACATCTGGTAGTGGCCTTTTCAGGATCCCAAGTTGACCAAGGGAGTGTACAACAAGAAATGTGTCTGTAATTTTTAATTTTTAAAAAATATTTTAACTTTTTCTTTAAAACTTTTTTTAACTTTATTTTATGTATGTGTGAGTGTCTGCTTGCATGTATATGTACCATATGCTTGCTTGGTCTCCATGGAGTCCAGAAGAAGACATCAGATTCCTTGGAACTGGAGTTCAGGTGGTTGTGAGCCATACAAGGTGGATGCTAGGAACTGAACTGTCTTCTGTAAGAGCAGTATGCACTCTTAACTGCAGAACCACCTCTCTAGCCCCTGTAATTTTTAGTTCTTTTCTCTCTCTCTCTCTCTCTCTCTCTCTCTTTTTTGCAAGACAGAGTTTCTCTGTGTAGCCCTGGCTGTCCTGGATTCACTTTGTAGACCAGGCTGGCCTTGAACTCACAGAGATCCACCTGCCCCTACCTCCCGAGTGCTGGGATTAAAGGCATGTGCCATCACGCCCTGCATAATTTTTAATTCTTAAGGAGCATTTTGATGATTTGTTGTACATGAAAGTGTTTTTTGCTTACCCATCCATCATTTTGTGAGCGAATTGGTAGAACAAAGAGGTTTACCACTTTTGTCACCCCCAGAGGCCTTTTTGTTCACTGGGGCAATAAGGCAGGTTTAAAACCACAGAGCTGGACATTAAAGTGTCCACCTTTTATACCAGAACTGAAAAGGCAGAGGCAGGTGGATCTCTGTGAGTTCTAGGTCAGGCTAGTCTACAGAGTGAGACCCTGCCAAACAAATTAAAACAACTACAGTAGAAAGCAAATGGTTGGTTAGATTGCTTTCAATGATGGCCATGTCCACCATCACTAGAAACAGGGACCCTAGACCAGAAGGGACTGAGGGCTCCCACAGAGAATATTGGACACTGGGGATGTGGAGGAACTGAGAAGTTCATCTTTGACAAACAGTAGCCACTGTGCCTGGATGAGCCATAATCTCGTCCTCATGGTATCTAGAGTAGGATTGAGACCTTACCTCATCTTCAACTTGAGGCCTGGATGGATGATTTTGCAAACTTCTTCCAGATAAGATTTTCTGGGTTAATGGTGCTATTTACCATGTGGCCTGTGACTATACAACTGCATCCTGTTGTCCTGAAAACTGGCCTCAAAGGCCCTTGCCTGATCCTGATCTCCTTTTATTCCAATTTTTCTCTTCCTCCTTTGCTACACTGTATAGAGCAGTGGTCCTCAACTTGTGGTCATGACCCCTTTGGCAAACCTCTATTCCCAAAAATATTTACATTATGATTTATAACAGTAGCAAAAATCACAGTTATGAAGTAGCAACAAAAATAATTTTATGGTTGGGGGTCACTACAACATAAATAACTATATTAAAGTGTGGCTGCATTAGGAAGGTTGAGAACCACTGGTATAGAGTAAAAGACTTTGTCTCCTAACAAAAAATACCAAACAGCACACATGTTTTTATGATTTAAAAAACTTAGGGGCTGTTGAGGTGGCTCAGTGGACAGAAATGCTCTCTGTGCAAGCCTGCTGATCTCTGGAACCCAGGGTGGAGGCAAAGAACCAGCTCCTGAAAGTTGTCCTCTATATGTGTCCACACCACATATACAGTTACACATACCATACACACATACATGCACAATATTAATAAGATTATAAAGAGAGTAATAACTCAAGTGTGTCTTTATAGCATGGTTGGTGTCTCATTTACCATAGTCACAAGGTCGAGGGATATAGGATAGAGAATGCATCCTCCTACCATCTCTTGCTAGAAAAGGCTTAGGCACACCCCTGGCTTTTGTGACTCTGTTTCTTTATTTGTAGAGTAGATTGGTTGAGGCTGTTTTATCTCATCATGTGCTGTTATGTTTACGGATCTTTTGAAAATGGGAAAGCACAATTTTAAGCCCAGTTTGTTAAAAAATGGTCATTTTGGCCAGGCTGGTGGTGTCTGAAAGCAGGTCCTAGAACTCAGGAGGCTAAGTTTGAGCACAGGGATTCAAACCAGTCTGGGCAACCTAGAGAAAGTGTTAAAAATTTATTTATATGTATAGGTGTTTTGTCTGCATGGATGTCTGTGCACCACATGCATTTCTGATGTCTGTGGAGGCCAGAAGAGGATGTCAGATTCCCTGGAACTGGAATTATAGACCATGGCAAGTGGCCATATGGGTTCTAGGAATTGAACCAGGAGTCTCTGGAAGATCATTCAGTGCTCATAACCTCTGAGCCATCTCTCCAGCCCAAAAAAGGTCTCTCCCACCAAAAAAACAGGGTTTCTCTATGTAGCCTTGGCTGTCCTGGAACTCCTGCCATAGACCAGACTGGCCTTGAACTCTCAGAGATCTGCCTGCCTCTGCCTCCTGAGCACTGGGATCAAAGGTGTACATCACTACTACCTGGTTCTCCAGAAAAAGTCTTAAACAAACATAAACAAACTAAAACAAAGTTGCCATTTAAGGACCATAGTTCCAGCACATTGGAAGCCTGAGGCAGGAAGACTCATGAGTTTGGGGTTAGCTTGAGCTACAGAGAGATCTCATGTCAAAAAACCAAAATAATGGGGCTGGAGATATGGCTCAGCGGTTAAGAGCACTGGCTGTCCTTCCAAAGGACCCGGGTTCAAATCCCAGCATCTACAGGGCAGTTCACAGCTGTCTGTAATGACTGGGCGTGGTGGCACATGCCTTTAATCCCAGCAACTGGGATTAAATGATAATTATTTTATGGTGGCCTGGAACTCATCTGGAAGAGCAGCCTGACTCAAACTCTTGGCAGTCCTCCTGACTCAGCTTCCCAAGTGCTAGGATTGCAGACGTGGGCCATCATATCCAGCTTTCTTTCTTTCTTTCCTTCTTTTAAAGTAGTAATTAGGATTTCAGGCTACAACATAGTAACTAAGGTCTCTATCTGCCAATAAAGCACCTCAGGCCTGGGATATGCTTATGTTGCATGGTATCAGTGAGCAGGGAGACAGGAAAGGCAGTGAGGACAGCTAGCCTGTACCAACACAGCCACCATGACAACCTCCACAGCTAAATAAAATACCACAGAGAGGTTTTCTATGGCCACACCCTAGGCCCAGGAGAGAGTACTCTGCCCAGAGCCAGGATGGGCTCATCACCAACAGTATTGTCAGCCAATACATCTTTGTAGACCAAGAGGTTCAAAATTCATCATCATCACAAACAGTGAGCTTAAAGCAACAGAAATTTAGCTGGGTGTGGAGGTACACACCTTTAATGCCAGCACTTGGGAGGCAGAGGCAAGCAGATCTCTGTGAGTTCAAGGCCAGCCTGGTCTACAAAGTGAGTCCAAGACAGCCAGGGCTACACAGAGAAAGGCAATCTCAAAAAACAAAAACAAACAAACAAGCAAAAGCAACAGAAATGTAATGTTTTCAGTCCTAGGGGTTAGAAGCACCAGATCAAGGTGTCAATTGTCTCTGAAGGTTCTGGGGAAGGCCCTTCTTCACCTCTCCAGCTTCTGGTAGTGGCTGTCCATCCTTAGTGTTCTTTGGCTTGTAAGTGCTACATTACAGCCTGTGTCTTCACGTGGCCTTCTCTCCTAAGTACATCTGTCTAAAAATTCCCTTTTAGATGGATATCAGTGGTTAGATTAGTAATAGTCCCAATTCAGTACGACCTGACTTGAATTAATGGTATCTGCAAATACTCTATTGCTATTAATTAATTTGTTTTGTTGTGTTTTTGTTTTTTGAAACAGGGTTTCTCTTTGTAGCCCTGGCTGTCCTGGAACTCACTCAATAGACCAGGTTGGCCTGGCCTTGAACTCAGAGATACACCTGTCTCTGCATCCCAGTAATTAATTTTATTGAGACAGGGTGTCACTATGGAGCCCTGATTGGCCAGAACTCCTTATGTGCAAACCAGGCTGGCCTCAGACTCACAGAGGTTTGCCTGACTCTGCCTCCTAAGTGTTGGGATTAAAGATGTGTGCCACCACACCTGGCTGAGACTGACTACCTTCAGAGTGAGTGTTAGCTAGTGATACATTATCCTTGTCAGATTTTCCTTTATTTTTATGATAAGTGCTTTTTTTTTTTTCCATCATGTAGCCCAGACTGGCCTCAATGTTGCTATCTAGTTGCAGATTCCTTGAACTTCTTGTACTCCGGCCTCCATATCCTAATGCTGGGACCTCAGGTGTGTCCTATCATGCCTGGTTTTGAATCTTTGCTTTTGACATTGCTTCATTTAATCAAACTGTGCTTTAATTTTTACAACTATTGAACTTGCCTGTCTCCCTTTACGTTTTTTTTTTAGATAGGGTCAGCTGGCTTCAAGTTCTCAATCCTCCTGCCTCAGTCTCCCTACTGCTGGGATTATAGGCATGTGTCACCAATCCCATCTAAACTGTGATTTTACATTATTTTCTGCTCAGGAAGTTGAAAGACTTACTGAGCGACTAGAAGAAAAAGAGAAGGAGATGCAGCAGCTGATGAGCCAGCCTCAGCATGAGCGAGAGAAGGAGGTTGTCTTGCTCCGGAGAAGTGTGGCAGAGAAGGAACAAGCCAGGGCTGCCAGCAACATTCTGTGCCATTCCTTGGCTGATGAGACCCACCAACTGCGCAGGACACTGGCTGCCACTGCCCACATGTGCCAACATCTGGCCAAATGTCTGGATGAACGACAGCATGCACAGGGAGACACAGGAGAGAAAAGCCCTGATGAGGTAGGCAGTGTAACTAAATCAAGTGAAGACTTTGGTGTGGCAGGAGTCATTCCCTGTCATTCTTTAGGACTACTGAGCAATCAGTGAGGTCTAGGGATGCCATAGAACCTACTCTTTTCTCCATGAGGTGAATAAGCCTGCTTATCAAGAGAGAGCACATGGAACATGTGACATGTAGGTTGGCTCCCCACCTTCCAGCGTTGCCTGTAGCTGAACCTGCATGCAGGTTGGGAGAAGGCACTTTGGTCTTTTCTGCACTGATGATATGATGGAAGAGCTGGAGATAGAGGGGCTGTCCCCAGCAAGTGTTGTTATATGTGTATTTGACAAACAAAGAAACTGAGGCAGATCTAGATGACACTGCTAAGGAGGACAAATGCCTCCATATGCCACATATGCAGAGTCCAGTCCTAAAGCTGCTGGAAGATACATGAGTGTCAGCTTTTGCAGGCTCTATGCATCTGAGTGGTAAGAGCTGACCCAGCCACAAGCCTCATGAAGAGGCAGAACTTCTGTTGTCAGTGACATGGCCTGCCATAAGGTAGTCTGCCATATAGTCAGCCCCAGGGCTATAGTTTCTTTATTGTCACACAACAACATAGAACTTCTTCATGCCTGAGAACTATGAACCCCATGTAGTCACTATGTTAGGTGGACACCAGATGGGTGACAGAGGGGCCAGAAGCCAGAAGAGCCCTCTGTGCCTCTAGGCCAGGACATTTGGGTTATGGCTCTATGTAAGGTCTGGAGGAGAGGAGCATGACCAAGGCATTGGGCATCCTAAAGGTAGTCATGGGAGCGATGCTTCTCATAAACCAGAGGGCTTCTGGACAGGAACAGCACATGACTGATGGGATCAGGACATAGTACGGGCCAGGTACTATTTACTGCTGTCAGGTAGTGATGGTCTGTATGGAGCTGACAGGGAGACAGCACGTGGCACACCTTGCCTAGTTACCAGAGGATGTGCCTGTGACTTTTGTGTTAATATGACTACAATACCAATAGAACAACTTCAGAGAGGGTTTCAGTCTATCATGGTGGGGATGGTGTGGCCAAAGTCATGGTAATGGGAATCTGGGACAGAATGTCCTCACATCGTGGCAGACAGGAGAGAGGGGAGGGGAAACACAGAGAGACAATGAGATACTGGGACTAGGGGCCAGGTGTCATCTTCAAAGGCCTGCCCTTGACTTACTTCTGACTGCTGTGTTACACCTTTCTATAGCCTGTACAAATAGCACCATCAGCTGGGGACCAAGCTTTCGAACCAAGAGCCTGTGGGGGACTTTTCCGATTCCAATCATAACAGTGGACCAGGCTGAGCCTGCATCTGATGTCCACTGCTTCCCACCCCAGGGCCTCTAAATCACATTCTCTTTGGCAGGTCTCTGAGGTGGCAGCAGTATTCATGAGACTGTGTGTGTTCTGAGGAACACAGCTACCAGCAGCTTCTCAAAAGTGTAGAGAAACTTGATCAGCAACTATCCATCTCAGATGGATTTCACAAAAAGGTGACCCTAGAAATTGTATACATTTCTGTATGGAGGTGGTGGGGGCTCTTGTCCGAGTTTGTATCACTGTAGCATCACCCTCGAAGATCTCAAAGTAAGCTGGGCGTGGTGGCGCTCGCCTTTAATCCCAGCACTCAGGAGGCAGAGACAGGTGGATCTCTGTGAGTTCAAAGCCAGCCTAGTCTACAAAGTGAGTCCAGGATAGTCAGGGCTGTTACACAGAGAAACCCTGTCTCAAAAAACTAAAAAAAAAAAAAAAAAAAGATCTCACAGTAGCCTCAGTAGGGTGGTGGGTGGATGCTGGCTTATAGTACACAGGCACCTCTTGTCTCTTAAGTCAGTATCACTTCTCAGCCCTGGACTTGGTTGAGTCATCTGGGGGTTCCCAGAAGACTGGGTTAGGACATGCACTTCCTGTCATTCAAGGGGAATTCTTAAAACTAATGTCAGTGATTTACAGTCCCTCTGTACTGCTGAATGCCTGGGATTTCTGGGGTACAAAGTATACTCCAAAAAAGTTTTATGACACTTTACAGTTGGGTCAGCCAGCTGTAAAGCGGTTAGTTTGGGGCATGACTCCTGTGACTGAATACTCCTGGACCCTTTGTGAAGCACAAGTTAGGTTGCCACATCCAGATTAGTTCTCTTGTCTATAGGCAGGGGTTCTGTCTTGGTGACTCTGCAAGAGGTAAGATGTTTCTATGGCCAGGCCCACACCAGGGACCTGGAAAGCATCCTGGATGCTGGGGATGGCGTGTCTCTGCTACAGAGTGAAATTATGTTCCTGTCTTCCCTGTTGCCTAAACAAGTTCTGGCCCTGTGAAGGTTTTGTTATAGCTGGAGTACTCATTCATCTAGACTTGATGACAATAGAATGCTTAGGTCCAGAATCTTTAAAATACAAATAGCTCATGTTGCTAGGTAAGAAGGAATAAGGACAGTGTCAAGAATGATACACTTAGAGACCCTCTGCCAAGGCTGTGTCTTAGCCTCAGTTAGGAGTCGGTCTAGAAGGAGCTGGACTTGCAAAGTCCTTTTTTTTTTTTTCTTTTCTTTTTTTTGGATTTTCAAAAAACCTGTCACTGGAACTCACTCTGTAGACCAGGCTGGCCTTGAACTTACTGAGATCTGCCTGCTTCTGCCTCCCAAGTACTGGGATTAAAGGCTTGCACCATCAAGCCTGGCCATTACAGACAGTTTTAAACGGCCATGTGGGTGCTGGGATTTGAACCTGGGTTCTTTGGAAGAACAGTCAGTGCTCTTAACTACTGAGCCATCTCTCCAGCCCCCAAGTCCTTTTTTTTTTTTTTTTGTATTTGTTTTGCTTCTCCATCAAGTGAGCAGTGACTGCCTCCTGAGGTGCAGCTGCAGTGATGGTCTGTGACCTCAGCCTTTGTTCCAGCTTCCTCTTCTTTTCTGTATGTGATACACATGCAGTGACATGCCTTCTCTTTCTCTCTTCCTTATGCAGCTAGAGCATACAATCAGGGATACTTCTGGCCAGAGTGTTATTGAGAAGTTACAGGAAGAAAATCAACTGTTAAAACAGAAGGTGACTCATGTAAGTATCTAACATCCTATTGAAGAGGATCATTAACCCTGATAAGTGACAAATAAAGGCTTTTTTTTTTTTTTTTTTTTTTTAAAGCTGGTTCCCTCTGGCTGCTTTAACTTGATACACAGAGACCTGACCTTTCTGCCACAGAGGTCCTGACTTTCTTTGTCCTCCCAGAACTAGTCAATAGAGGAAGTATAAGAATTATCATTAGGAACTAGTTTTGAGTGTATGTGTTGTGTGTGTGTGTGTTTATGCTTGCATGTGGAGGCTACAAGGTGACACCAGGCAACTGTATCCCACCTTATTTTTTGTAACAGGGTCTCTTGCTGAATCTGGAGTATTTAGATTTGGCTAGGCTGGCTGGCCAATGAGCTCCAGGGATCTGCCTGTCTCTTCATACCCAGCTTATTTTTCTTTTCCCCCAAGATAGGGTCTCACTAAATAGTCTTGGCTGTCCTGGAACTCGATCTGTAGACCAGGCTGGCCTTGAACTTACAGAGATCCATCTGACTTCCTCTATCTCCAGAGTGCTGGGATTAAAGGCATATGTCATCATGCCCAGCAGTGGTACACACCTTTAATTCCACCACTCGAGAGGCAGAGGCAGGTGGATCTCTGTGAGTGTGTGAGGCCAGCCTGGTCTAAAGAGCGAGTTCCAGGACAGCCAGGGCTACACAGAGAAATCTGTAGGAGTTAGATAAATTAGATTTAGGAAATATATAGGAGTTTCTGATACTGTCTCTTAATTCGGGGCCTGAAGAGCATTATCAACATAAAGTCAACAAAAACAGGAAAGACTCAATAGACTAAAAAACAAGTTTAAAGTCAGAAAAAACAGGAAAGACTCAAGACTTGAAGAAACAAAGTATCTGGCCTGACATTGTTTTCAGCTGCTAAGTGGGCGGAGCCCAAATTAAGCTGAAACAAAGTTCCTCCTATTTGAGGACAGTGCGTGGAGCCCAGGAGAGAAGAGGCCCCTGATGCTAGAGAGCTCCAAGAGTCCTGTTGAAAAAAGGGCTGGCCATTGATGGCCAGCTCTCTCCCTGAAGCAGAAAAAAGCCGGTGAACAAAGAAAGCCTGAACAAGACACCAAAAGGCCAAGGACTAAACCCTGTGGCTCAGCTTTTGCCTAGAGGGGTTTGATCTGTCCAAACAGTGGCCTAAAGGAAACGGTGCCTGGCTTTAAGGACTGAGGCAGAGCAACTGAGTTCCTGATTCAAAAGAAGTAAGTTGGCCTGCAGACGGCTGGGGTCTCCCACAGAGAAGAAAACATGAAGCCTTATTTAAGGTGAGACTACAATAACCAACTTACCCTGATGAACCTACATCTGAGAGATCCAAAAGAAGGACTGCTAAGTGTGTTAAAGAATCTTCAACAAATACTGTGTTCCTGACGACTGAGGACCTGCCCCAGAGACTGTATCATTCTAAAAGGTTATGAAAGTAGTTGTTATGATTATCAATAGGTTTAGTGGATAGTTAAAGGGGTTGTAGGAATTTATAGGATTAATAGTTAAAAAATTGTTGGTGTTTGTTATAAGTAAATTTAGTAATAAATAAATAAGTGTTAAATAATAATTTAAAAGTTCGGTTACAGAAATCCTGTCTCAAAAACCAACCAACCAACCAACCAAACCAACCAACCATTAATGTTACTATAATGTATCAGGGTTCCCTGGTAGGCTTAGAACTCTCTACACAAAAGAAAGAGAAAGGGAGGCAGTTTGTCCTTAGGAAAACCTGACTGGTAACTTATTGCTGACAATCACAGATCTATGTTGGTCTGAGAGAAGTCTCTTTTGGTTCTGTCTTTTCAGGTAGAAGACCTCAATGCTAAGTGGCAGCGTTATGATGCCAGTAGGGATGAGTATGTGAAGGGGTTACACGCGCAGCTAAAGAGGCGGCAGGTCCCTCCTGAGCCTGAGCTAATGAAGAACGAGATCTCCCGGCTTAACAGACAGTTGGAGGAGAAAATAAGTGACTACACAGAAGCGAAACAGGAGCTGACAGCCGTGAAGACGGCCCGGGACACTGCGCTGGAGCGAGTGCAGATGCTAGAGCAGCAGGTGTCCTTGGGCCTCAAGCAGCACAGACAGGGATGTCTGCCTGTTTGCTCACCACAGGCAGTGGCCATGGTCTGGGGACAGCCTGGACTAAATATTTGGTGGCACTGGGTGGGGTACAGTCATAGAGTAGTGGAAGAAGCCAGGGAAGGATGTTCTCCTTCCTTCAATAGAACGAGTGTTCTGTCTTTTCTCAGATTCTTGCTTACAAGGATGACTTCAAATCAGAAAGGGCAGATCGGGAACGAGCTCATAGTAGGATTCAAGAACTAGAGGAAAAGGTCATGTCCTTGATGTACCAAGTGTCCCAGAGACAGGTAAGAGCACAAGAAAATTTCTTCCTTTAGATGTAGTATTTTATTATGATGATGATGATGAATTTTGAACCTCTTGGTCTACAAAGATGTATTGGCTGACAATACTGTTGGTGATGAGCCCATCCTGGCTCTGGGCAGAGTACTCTCTCCTGGGCCTAGGGTGTGACCATAGGAAACCTCTCTGTGGTATTTTATTTAGCTGTGGAGGTTGGCATGGTGGCCTCTGTTGGTACAGGCTAGCTGTCCTCACTGCCTTTCCTGTCTCCCTGCTCACTGATACCATGCAACATAAGCATATCCCAGGCCTGAGGTGCTTTATTGGCAGATAGAGACTTAGTTACTATGTTGTGGATGTAGGACACAGGCCCCAAGCACTAAATGAGGTTCTCCAGGATAGCCGGTAGGCCTGTTGCCACCTTTGGTTTTAGTACTTGCTGGTGTATGTTGTCAGTGTAAGTCTCTCCGGCATGAAAGCTTTTTACTCATGCTCTGCAAATTCCTAGGAAAGGTTGCTACTTTAGCTACATAGTATCCTTACATCTTCTGTTGTGGGATAAACCCTGAGGTCTCCTCAGATAACCTACTTTTCTGACATAGATAATAGAGACATCTCTGGAAATCAATAGGCTGAGAAGGCAGAACCGGCCCTTCCCAGTAAGATGTGAGAGGAACAAGAGATCTGTGAAGGCCACCCACACTGTTCTGTTCTAAGCAGCTGCTGGACCTCATCAGCCTCTGCTTCCCTTCCTCTGCACTAGGGGCACAGGAATGTCCTGGTAGATGCTTTTCTTCAGCTCCCTCGAGCTAAACTCACAAGCACAAGGTTCTCCTAATGAAGGGAGGATTTTGGTGGAAACCTGTGCTCCTTCCTAAGTCCACAGGCCAAGTGCCAGAGGGCTTTGGCAGTTCTTTTGAAATCATATAATGCAGTGTGAATGTTTCCCCATCCCATTTAGATCAGGTTTGTTCAGGTATGGCCATAGAGGAGGCTATTCCCTTAAAGCCCTAGGACTATAGGCATAGGACAGAATCTTCTAGCATGTAACATGGGCAGAAAATGGGACTATTTTCTAACATGACTGTGTGACTTTTCTGAGCTTTTGGCCTGTGGTTTGGTTTGCCTATAGGCTTGCTTGCTGGCTCCTGTGTGCTTTAGATTTCAAGGTCAGTAGTGGTGCAGTCATGATGACCTCAGACAGCCTTTCAGTGATGTGCCAGGAATGACCTTATCAGTTCTAGGCCTGCCAAGCCAGGTCCCCTGAGGGATTCCTGATTAGCCCCGAGGGTTAGATCTCTGGTGAGGATCAGGGTCTTCGCATTTTTTTTTTTTTTTTTGGTTTTTCGAGACAGGGTTTCTCTGTCTATCCTTGGCTGTCCTGGACTCACTTTGTAGACCAGGCTGGCCTCGAACTCACAGTGATCCGCCTGCCTCTGCCTCCCAAGTGCTGGGATTAAAGGCGTGCGCCACCACCGCCCGGCTTTTTTTTTTTTTTTTAGGGCCTTCGCATTTTTGTGGCCTCTCAAGCACCCAAGGGAGACCACCACATGACAGTGGTACTGAAGTATCAGTGATAAGATATTGTTCCTCTGAGGAAATCCAAATTCAGATGCGAAGTAAAAGCAGCAAAAAGCGGTCAAGTAAGGCTCTCAGACAAGTAGCAATGGGCACAACTCCCATAGTGTTTGTGGCATTTGTCTAGAGCACTGTGCAAGGGTGCACTCATGGTTGCCACTGTAGGTCTCTGAGGTTGTCTGGTATCTTGAATCACATGGACGTACAGTGGGACTTGGATGCCTGTTCTCTGGCTGATGCCCTACCACCCACACCACCCCCAGCTTTGTTTCCTCCCTCTGGTGGTAGCAGGGGCATGGCATCAGGGTCACTTCCTTGAGTGAATATCTTAAGGTTGAGGGTTCCAATCAGGCCTTCCAGTGCATGAGTTTGGAGAAAACTCCACTCAGGCCTCTTCTTTCATATGACCAAGTATGTGTAGGAGTTTTTCAGTTGTTTACTCAATACCTTAGTCTATATAGCAAGAAACATTAGGATTTGAAGAATGGGGTCTTCCAGTTAAGCTTTTAGGAACTCCAGAGTGCCAAGGAAAGTACTTTGATTCCAGAGCTTTACTTCATACTACTTGTAGAAACTCTTGTGGTATGTGGACTGAGAGGTGATGTTTGATGGAAGTGAGGCATTGTGATATAGCAAGAATCAAGGCAGTGGGATTTAAGTTCTACTCCGAGATAGTGTGTCTCTAGTTGTTAGAACCTAGGACCAGGCTTTGTGACTTCTAGCACAGCCCATGCAAAATGACCTTTGCCTTCTTTGCAGGACTCCCGGGAGCCAGGACCCTGTCGGATTCATACAGGGAGCAAAACTGCCAAGTACTTAGAGATGGATGCACTGGAGCATGTGGCACCTGGAGGTTGGAGGCTTGAATCTAGGTCCCAACAGTTGGAACCTTCTGCAGAGGGTGTCTGCACAGCCCAGAGAGGTCAGGGTGACCTTCAGTGCCCTCACTGCCTACGGTGCTTCAGTGATGAGCAAGGCGAGGCATTCCTCAGGCACTTGTCTGAGTGCTGCCAATGAGCCACAGTCAGCATGCCCGTATGGTCTATGACCAGTATGGCTGCTCTAAGGGATTTGGTAGGTGTCCTCAGACTCAGACCTCAACTCAGTGTTGCATTCCACTAGGATCTAGGGTCCACATATGGGCAGGGTCACCGATAGGTCATTCTTGTTTTCGTTTGGCCATGGACCAGATTGGGTCAGAGGGAACTACTGAGAGAATAGGAAGACATGGGGTCAAGGGGACCAATCTTGTCTCTCATGTGGAGTTTGGACCAAGGTGTCAGTTCAAAGCTGCAAGCTCTCTGGTGTGGGAATGTTCTGAGGCCTGCTTGTACCTAGAGTAGTGCTGCTTGCTGGAAGGGGAAGTTGCTGTGGGAGCAGTGTGTCCTCTCCGTCCATTTGTAGTGCGGTGTCTGTCTCCCTGACTGGTCTGTGATGCACTACAGTTAGAGTACACTAGAGCCTTCCCAGACACAGCAGAGCCACATAGATACATCTGGTACCTTACCTTGCAAAAAACACTTGTATTTCCAAAAGTGTAAGCACCTTTACTTCCTGATCATTTATTATTTTTTTTTATAATAAATGGATATGCTACTGTGTTGCTGAGAGTTGGACTGGGATGTGGGCAGGGATGGTGGGTGTTTTCTGGTTGCTCAGGAGAGACCAACTGGTAAGCAGAAACATACCTGCTGTCTTCTCCCAATTCAGAGGTGTCGAGGAGAGCTGCCAGCCCTGCCTGCTAAGACTGCATGGGCAGAGGCTGCCTTAGGACTTGAGGAAGGAAGTCTTCTAATTTAGGCTTTTTACTTTTAGGAATTCCAGACAGCCAGGTAAAACACTGTAACCCCTCAGAGTGATGTTTGATGGAAGTGAGGCACGAAGGACAAAACATCCTTTGACAGGAGCAAAAGGCTGAGTTTGGAACTCCATTGATGCTCATTTTCTGAGTGCAGGATTGTTACAGAATTCAGGCAGAGGCCATTGGATAGGTGATGATATTAGCCACTCAGGTGGCTGGGTACTAGCCAGTACTTTGCATGGGGCATCTTCAGTTCTGGCCCAAGATATAAAGGGGTAGGTATGAAGTAGGAGGGGGCGGGTCATACTGAGAATGTATTAGGACTGCTACGCCAGGGCAGCATGTGGTTGTGTCATGGTGTGTTAAGTGTCTGGGCAAGAAAGGAGCTGTGTGCTGACTGAAGGAAGACTGTGTTGTACTAAGGGTTTGCCATGTACTCCATTCCATCCTTTTAATAGTTTTAGGAGGTAGTATCATTTTCATCACAGGTGAAGATGAGGCACCAAGGGGTTAAGTCACTTCATCAAGATCACAGGATTAAATGGCACAGCTCAGACTGGTGTCCAGGTATGGAATGGAGCTCACCCAAGAATATGTCTACCTATGCTGCAGGGTAGCAGAGCTGAAGGGTTAGGTATGCTCAAGGAGCCCAGTTGATGCCAGATACGGAGTCACAAAATTAATTTTCTTTATAGAATAGTATTTCCTTGCATTTTCTCATTCCTCCCTTATGAAATGGGAATGCTTACTCTGTGTCATCATTTATTGGAAGTATATATAACCTGTCTTTTGATTTATATAAAGTCCTCAGAAGAGACCGAGAACTTTAGAACAGTGTTGGGACTGTTAAAGACTGGGAGGAAACTGGTCATGAAGCAGGGTAAAGCTCATTGATGCTTTGAGACTTCTAGGAACTTCAGCAGAAGCTTCAAACTCAGGGTGAAGGACCAGATCTGACTCCAATTTGGGTCCACAGGTTCTCAGGTTTCATATCTTCCACCAGCTTCAGTGAAAGGTGCAGACCCATGCAGGAAGCAGATCTGAACTGCAGTAAGACCCACTGGCACTTGGGTAGTTCCAGAACTCACAGCAAAACCTGAAGACTATGCAAGATATGGGACAATACCTGATCCAAATAGCCCTCTGGCCCTATATACCAATCCAACAGAGGGGAATGATACCTCAACTTTGCTATAACTTAGACCTCTCCTGAGTATTGTAAATGTCACCACTGAAAGAAGAAAGGGGATTTGAATGTAAAAACAAGAACAAAATAGAAAAGAAACATATTAATTCCAGATGGTCAAGTCCGAAACAGAAACAAAACTTGAAAAACTAAGACAATTTGTCTTCCTTAAAGATTACTAATTCCACAGTACTGACTCCCAATGGGAATGATTTGTTAGAACTTCCAGATAAAGAATTTAAAAGAATATTTACAACTATGTTCAACCAGCTTAAAGAATACAAGAATGCACTACAAGAGAACAACAACAAAGTGCTAAATGAAATAGTGAAGTCATTCTAAGAAATGAACATTGACTTCAATAAATAGAACTGCTGAATAAAAACCAAAACTGAGCCGGGCGGTGGTGGCGCACGCCTTTAATCCCAGCACTTGGGAGGCAGAGGCAGGCGGATCTTTGTGAGTTCGAGGCCAGCCTGGTCTACAAAGCGAGTCCAGGACAGCCAGAGATATTCAGAGAAACCCTGTCTCGAAAAACCAAAAAAAACAAACAAACAAAAAAAAAACCAAAACTGAGATGATGATGGAAATTAACAAGTCAGTAAGCCAAATTAAAAGCTCAGTGGAAATCTTCACCAATAGAATACATCATGTAGGTAACAGAGAACAGGGCTGGGAGACACTGTAAGGATTGCATCAAACAGTTAAGGTCAATGAGGAATTTTTAAAAAAGTGAACAGAACATGTTTAAAAGCTTTGGGACACCATAAAAACATCCAATCTTTGAATTACAAGCATAGAAGAATAAAAACAAAAATTATTCTTTAAAAACATTTATTATGTATGTGGGTGTTTTGCCTGAATGTCTGTGTGCTCTGTGCACACAGAGGCCAGAACAGGGCACTGGATCCCTTAGAACTAGAGTTTCAGATAGCTGTGAGCCACAGTGTGCATTCTGGAGGTCAAACTGGTCGTCTGGAAGAGAAGCCAGTGAGTGCTCTTAAGGTCTAAGCCATCTCTCTGGCGCCATACAGAAAATATTCTCAATAAAATACAAGAGAATTCCCTGAATCTAGAGAAAAGATGCCAAGTCAGGTAAAAGAAGCCTACAGAATACTAAATAGGTATAAGAAAGGAACTCCCAACAACATACTTTAGTTAAAAAAAACAAAACAAAGAGAGACAAAAGAAAGAGTACTGAAAGCTGCAAAAGGGGCAAGTCGCCTATAAAGGCAGGCCCATCAGAATCACACAATTATTTTACAGAGACATTTTAAAGCCAGAAAGGCCTAAAATAACGTATTCTGAAATACAGCTCTGAAAGAACACAACTGTAAAACCACACTCTTTTCCAGGAAAACTGTCTATTAAAATTGAAGGAGATAAAAATCTTTCCATGTTAAAAATACTCTAAAGAATGGCTGGAGAGATTGCTCAATCATTTTTTTTTTTTTTTTTTTTGGTTTTTCGAGACAGGGTTTCTCTGAATATCTCTGGCTGTCCTGGACTCGCTTTGTAGACCAGGCTGGCCTCGAACTCACAGTGATCCGCCTGCCTCTGCCTCCCAAGTGCTGGGATTAAAGGCGTGCGCCACCACCGCCCGGCTAGATTGCTCAATCATTAAGAGCACAGGCTGCTCTTCCAAAGGACCCAGGTTCAAATGCCAGCACCCACATGGCAGTTCACAGCTGTCTGTAATTGCCAGGCGTGGTAGCACACGCCTTTAGCCCCAGCACTCAGGAGGCAGAGGCAGGCGGATCTCTGTAAGTTTAAGGCCAGCTTGGTCTACAAATAGAGTCCAGGACAGCCAGGGCTATATAGAGAAACTCTGTCTTGAAAAACACAAAACAAACAAAAAAACTCTAAAATTTATGACAATTAAGGCAGCTCCACAGAAGATACTGGAAAAAAAGCTTTGGTCTCAAGAGAAGTATAAAAATGACAAAGATGTCATAGGACTATCACAAGATGTAAAAGCAAACACAAAATCGACAGAACAAATCAATATATTGTCAATAATAACTGAATATTAGTGGTCTCAACTCTTCAATAAAAAGATATAGATTGGCTTAGAAGATAGGATTCATCTTTTTGCTGCCTTCCACAAATAACATCTCACCAAAGACAGACACCATCTTAGTGTAAAAAGGGTGGGAAAAGGTGTTCCAAGCAATGGAACTAAGAAACAAGCAGGCATAGCTATCTTAGTATCTGACAAAATAGACTCAAACCAAAAATAGAAGAGATAAGGAACATCATTCCATACTCAGCAATAGAACAATTCATCAAGAGGACACTATAACTGGGCATAGTGCTGCACCCCTTTAATGCTAGTACTCAGGAAGCAGAGGCAAGCAGATCTCTGTGAATTTGGAGGCCAGCCTGGGGCTACATAGAGAGACCCTATCTCAGAATATACATATGCATATATATATGCAAACCAAATATGGGCAACCATACTTTCATAAAACACTATTAGATGTAAAGCCACAGAGTAAGCCTTATACAGTGATGCTAGGTGACTTCAGTACCTTACTCTCACCACCAGACTGGACAAAACTAAACAGAGAAACACTGAAGCTAAGTACTACCATAAATACAATGGATGTAATATATTTATAGATCATTCCCCAAAACTATCACATATTAAGATACAAACCAGTCTCAACAAGTATAAGAAAATTTAAACAATATCCTATATTTTATCTGACCAAAATGGAACAGCAGGCCGGGCAGTGGTGGCGCACGCCTTTAATCCCAGCACTTGGGAGGCAGAGGCAGGCGGATCTTTGCGAGTTCGAGGCCAGCCTGGTCTACAAAGTGAGTCCAGGACAGCCAGGGCTACACAGAGAAACCCTGTCTCGAAAAAACCAAAAAAAAAAAAAATGGAACAGCAATAGAAAGTATACAAACTTATGGAAATTAAATAATACAGTACTGAATGATGATGGGTCAATGATGGAATCAAGAAAGAAATTCAAAAAGTTCCTTAAATTGAGTGAAAATGAAGACACAACATATCAAAATCGATGGGACACAATAAATAGTCCCTAAAGTGACAGTTTATAGTGGTAAATGTCTATATCAAAACATTTTGAGAACTCTTACATTGGTAGACCTTAGAAGCCTTAGAAAAACAAGAAACCAAATCCCCAAGAGTAGAAGGGAAGAAATAATCAAAAGCAGTGCAAAAATCAATGAAACAGAAACAAATTTTTAAAATTACAGAGTCGATGAAATGAAGAGGGTGTTCTTTGAAAAGATAAAATTGACAAACCCTTTAAAAATTAACCAAAAGAGAAGACCTAAATTGAAGAGATGACTCAGTGGTTAAGAGCACTGGCTGCTCTTCCAAAGGATCAAGGTTCAAATCCCAGCACTCGGGGGGCAAAGGCAGGTGGATCTCTGTGAGTTCAAGGCTAGCCTGGTCTCCAAAGTGAATCCAGGAAAGCCAGGGCTGTTACACAGAGAAACCCTGTCTCCAAAAACAAACAAAAAAAAAAAAGGAAGGTGAAAAGGAAGATATTATAACAGATACCAATGAAATTCAGAAAACTATGAGGACATATCCTAAGAATCTATACTATTTTTTCTTTCTTTTTCCATTAGTTTTGTTTGGTTTGTGAGACAGGGTTTCTCTGTGTAGTTCTGGATGTCCTAGAACTCCTATGTAGACCAAGCTGACCTTCAACTCACAGAGATCCACTTGCCCTCTGCCTCCAGAGTGCTGGGATTATGCCATCATGGCTGGCATCTTCCAAACTTTTGATGAAGCTAGTTACTTTGATACTAAAATCAGGTAAATATCGTACATGCGCGTGCACATGTAAAAATTAGACTGATCTCCCTATTGAATATAAATACAAAAATCCTCAATAAAATACAAACACCACATTGAAAAGCATTTATCATGATCATTTTCACTATTCCAATGACGCAGGAAAGATTCACCATACATAAATCAATAAATATAATTTATAATATGAATGGACTAAAAACCAGAAATCACATGGAAGGCATAGAAAAAAAACTCTGAAAATACCTTTGAACATCCCTTCAAGATCAGAGTCATGGAAAGGCTAGACATGAAGGGAGCACAACTCAATATAATAAAGACTATAATAAACCAATAGCCACCATCATTCTAACTAGAGAAAGCCTCAGAGGATTCCTAGTAAGATCAGGAGTAAGACATGGGTTTCCATTCTTTCCATTTCTATTCCATACAGTGCTTGAAGACAGAATGATACAAAAAGAGAAGGGATATTAGCAGGAAAAGAAGTATCTCCTTTTGCAGATGATACCAACTCTATATCTAAGGTGTCCTAAAGAATCCACCAAAAAATTCTTTGAGCTGATAATCATGTTCAGCAAGGTGACACATAGAACTTGTGAAGGATATTAAATACCTCTAATAATGAAAGTTTTAAGGCACTCAAGAAATTCATATAGAAGATAGAAAGAGACCCCCATACTAATGGATCAGAAGACTGATTATTATGAAAATAACCACCCTACTTAAAGGTTAGGAAATGTATAGAGAGGCGCAAACAGAGATAGACAAAACAATACTTAGGGAAAAGAACACTGCAGAAAGTAGTATCACACACGATTTCAAATTATACCAGAGCAATAGTAATAAAAACAGTATTATACTGGCACAAAACAAGCATAGATCAATGGAATAGAAATGAGGATCAATATGTAAGTTCATGCAACTACAGTTAACCTGAATTTTTACAATGATACCAAAAATACAGACTGGAGAAAAGAAAGCATCTTTAAAATGATACCAGGAGGGCTGGAGAGGTGGCTCAGAGGTTAAGAGCACTGGCTGTTCTTCCCAAGGTCCTGAGTTCAATTCCCAGCAACCACATGGTGGCTCACAGCCATCTATCTACATTGAGATCAGCCTGGGCATATATGTAGAGCAAATACTGCATACATAATAAATAAATAAATAAATGTTTTTTAAAAATGCTACCAGGAAAACTGACACAGAAATGAAATGAGATCCTTTTCCTTTACCATGCACAAAACTCAATCCAAGTGGATCAAAAACCTCAATGTAAGGCCTGAATGTGCTAGAGGAAAAAGAGATCATGTTTCAACTCATAGGCACATGAAAGGCCTTCCTGAGTAAGAATCTGATCAAACAGGAAGATCAACAACTGTCAAATGGGATCTCATCAAACTAAGAAACTGGGGGGTATAGACAGCCTATACCATGACAGAAAATCTTTGCCAGCTATTCATCTAGCATAGAATTATTGTGTAGAATACATGAAAAACTAGAAAAGCTAAACATGCCTGGTGGTGGTGGCACATGCTTTTAATTCCAGCACTTGGGAGGCAAAGGCATGCAGATCTCCGAGTTCAAGGCCAGCATGGTCTACACAATAAGTTCCAGGACAACCAGGACTATATAGTGAGAGTCTGTCTAAAAAACAATGAATACAGTTTTTAAAAAGCTAAATACTGCCAGGTGTGGTGGCGCAAGCCTTTAATCTCAGCACTCAGGAGGCAGAGGCAGGCGGATCTCTGTGAGTTCTGGCATCTCTGAGTTTGATGCCAGCCTGGTCTACAGAGCTAGTTCCAGGACAGTCAGGGCTACACAGAGAAACCCTATCTTGAAAAACCAAAACAACAAAAATGGCCAGTCCCAGAAAGCAACTTATGTTGTATTTACTACTCAAGTAGCCAAAGTAAAGGGATGGTTGCCTGTGCACCCACACAAGGGCCCCATGTAAACAGGCCCTGAGATAAGGTCAAGCAACTTCCTGATTGACTGCTCTAAAGAACATCTACTTCCTCCTACTGGCTTGACTGGAAACTTGCCTGCTGCTTTCTAATTGTATTTATATTTTTGTCTGGCCATACCTTTGAAATGTTTTACTACTTGTCACCAGCCTTCTGTACACCACTATGCATGGGACTTCACATTACAGTGTCTTCTTACTGTTTAAGGGAAATGCTGAAAAAAATCTTGCTGTTTTCTGGTGACTCACTGCCTGGATTCATGGAACATGTTCAAGTGATTTAGCTCATGCCTTGGTGGCTCTTAGCTTGTCTCATCTTCACAACCTCTGCCATAGTAGCCTCTCTCTATCCATCCATGGAATCCAGGTTGATTTTCTACAATTCTGAGATCTGAAAACTGCCTTCAGGCAGAAACTATGCTCTCCAAGGACTCACCAAGTTTCCTTGTCTTCTGTCAGTCATGTGCTGCCCATATGAAAATACTGTATGGCAAGGAGGAGTCTCTGCAAGTTGGTGCCCACCTAGGGCCACTGTTCAGTGTATTTAAGAGCATGTATCAGCAAGTAGCCACTTTTCTCATTTATCTCTAATACCACATTCACCATGGAGGCAGATTCAGAAAAAAAAGATAGTCTGGGACTGCAATGAAATCAAGGCATTTTCAGTTCACAACTGGGGACAACTTATGAGGCTTCATGTTTAAAACAGACAAACTTTAAGCATGACTGCTTCTGCTTCTTATTGCCACAAATACACTGCCAAGCATGCTGTCAAAACCTATAGTGCCAACCCAGAAGCTATTCAGCCCAGACAACAGAAATGCATTCAATCTTAAAACAAGCAAAAGAACAATAAAAACCCTTGTGGGCTGATAGTGTGGTAGATGTTGCTGCTAATTTCACTGTCTTCTCTCCCTCTCTGTGTACCAAGCCCTGGCTGTCCTGGACTCATTGTAGACCAGGCTGGCCTCAAACTTAGAGATCCACCTGCCTCTGCCTCCTGAGTGCTGGGATTAAAGGCATGTGCCACCATGCCTGGCAAGTTTTGTTTTTTCAGTCTTTTTGGAAAACAAAATTTGCTGTCATGTTTTGTGGAGTAAGGAACCACTGAGGAACCTGTTGCTACTTGGACTTGAGGTTTGTCACATGCTCACCATAGACAATCACTGTCTTAGCAGGAAATTTCCAAAACTACATACCTCAAAAGATCCCAACGTAGCAGTGATACTGCTATTCAGAGATGCTTTCTGAATGCATAGCCTCAAACCATGAAGTGCAGATACTGTCACTTGCCATCTAAATAAAAGCCTTATAACTGCTCAGGAGATTTAAAAAAGAGCAAGATGGATTCAATGGTATCAGAAAAGAAGCAATCCATGAATTTTCACTTAATTTGTTTTGGTGTTTGGTTCACTTTAGTGGCATGGGTATATGCAGTAGTTTGAATGAGAATGGTTCCCCAATGGGTTCCTGTTTGAGTACTGGAAGTCTTCCAAGAGGATTAGGAAGTATGGCCTTGTTGGATGGGTGTGTCATGGGGGAGGGCTTTGAGGTTTCAAAAGATGAGCACCATTCCTAGGGTCTCTTCAGCTCTAGTGCCTTCCCTTACCTGCCTGCTACCATGCTCCTCGCCATGACAGTCATATAGTCTAAACCTCTCAAACTGTGAGCCCCAAATTAAACACATTTTTCTGTAAGTTGCCTCAGTAGTGGTGTCTTATAACAATAGAAAAGTAAGATGGTATCTAAAGTTCAATGAAAAAATTTTCAGTTACTGTTTCTTTCCAGCTGTTGCCTTATTTTAGATTTATATCGAGTAAAGGAAATAGTCAAACTTGCCTTCCCCCAGGCTCTGGCAGAAAGTCTTTGGCCTCCCTTAGCCAGTACCCACTTTGGGCTTTGGTTCCCCATCTAAAAGTGCAATGACCACTCTGCTGAGCTGCAGGCATCCTGGCAGCCTTTACAGCCACAGAAAGGGTTGCCTTCAGAGCTCCCTCACCACCTCTTCTTCCCTTTCCATCAATGAGGACCAGAGGCTTCTGTCTTCTACTTTTTTGTTCCTCAAACTGACAAGTTATGCACCCTTGATGACAAGGCCACAGAAACTTGAGATTTCTAGGGAAACAGGAAGCTCATTCCTGGCAGTGAACAGCATATAGCAAGGAAGCACAAGTAACTGACCTGCAGCACACCACTGTGGATCTATATGTGCTCAAGAGCTGAAGGCCGGGTTCTGATTATCTCTGGGCCCCAACAAGATACTTACCGTTAAGGCACCCAGGTTTTCCCATCACCATTATAGTGCCAACAATTCCTGCTGTTGCTACAGCAAGAGACCCTGAGCCGGGCGGTGGTGGCGCACGCCTTTAATCCCAGCACTCGGGAGGCAGAGGCAGGTGGATCATTGTGAGTTCGAGGCCAACCTGGTCTACAAAGTGAGTCCAGGACAGCCAGAGCTGTTACACAGAGAAACCCTGTCTCGAAAAACCAAAAAAAAAAAAAAAGAGAGACCCTGAGTTCCTCTTGGCAGGTAGCTTGGCTCCAGTGGAAGAAGTGGAGGCCCAGAGAGGCAGTGTCTAGGGTCTCCTGGAAGGCAAGACCAATGCTGGGCCTATCTAGCCATTTCCCCAACCAGGAGATAATGCCAGTATCTCTGGGAATAAAACCAGAACCTCTGCCCTTTCAAGAGCACACTGTTCATGCAAGGTCACAGCCCTGCCTGCATTGCTGAACTATCCCAGGAACACAGGGATGTGCTGCTTTCTCACCTGGAAAACAAAAGAAGGCAACCTATTCCATACCTCTTCTAGGTACTGATTTTTTTCTTGTACACTGGTACAAAATCTTCAGAAGGCTTCGACCTACTGTCCCCTCCCTCCCACAACTGGTCCACTGGCTTGTCAGTGTCACCCTGGGCCTGATGATCTTCCCACCTCAGGTCTCAGTCATCTTCTCCTAGGTGCTGGATGTTTTAATGTTGGAAAAATATGAGCCATGTAGTGTGCTGAGGTGAGTAGAACCTAGATGACAACCCTGAGGCAACTGTGTGAGCTTTCTGTTACCTGCCTGAAGGGACAAAGATGGGACTAACCAAGCCAGGATTACTCTTTCACTTTTCGATACCATTTACTATGTTCCTAATTTAAACCCAATTTAACATTTCTAATTTATCATTTTACCTCAGATCAGAACCCCTCTCTTCCCCAAAATGTGGATAGGAACCTGCTTACAAGGTCCTCTGCTCTATGTTCCAAAGGCTCAGTCTCTATTCCATGTCCCAGTGACCTGGGTATAACCCACAACTTCATCTTGCAGCTTCCTGGTACTTCTTGGCATGAGCAAGTGAAGCCTAATCATTTGGTTGGTTGTTGTATCCTGCTGTATTATGGCACCTGTACCAGCCTAGTGTCCAGAAAACAACTGAGGGCACCAGGAACCCTGAGACCTAGGGACACCAGAAAGTGACTTTGGGGTAGGTGGCCTTGGCTCCCTGGGAACAAGTATCACCCATTTGATACCTCCCACCACACCCATCATCCCCAGCAGAAAGCAAGCAGACTGGGTCTCCTGCTGTACTAATGTATTCCATCTTTCAAAAAGAAAGACATGATTTTAATATTACTTAACAATATGTTAAAAAAGTAGCCAGGCAGGCCTCCGTGTTAATACGGTTGTACGCTCTAGAACAGACTTGATGGTGTGAGTACTGGGTGGGTTTCTTGTTTTTAACGTTCTCATTCTGCAAGGGGTCTTACACAAGCTGGCTACAAGTCAGGGGATCAAACACAAACAGCGCAACATGTACACTCGGAAACAGTAGATTGTGAAAGAGGACAAAGGAGGCCTGCCCGCCCAGCCCGCCTTGGGTGGGACAAAGGGCATATGGGAGTCAAAGGATGGCTGACACCCCGGCGGGAACAGATGACAGGACAGAGCGAGATGCAGAGGTGACAGAGCCACGTTGATGATGCAAACTCGCCTCTGGCCACGGCCCAGGCCTCTGAGGCCGCGGAGTTGGAGGGATTGGCGGGAACTACTGCTCCATTCCGACAGCACAGAGCTACAATCAAAGAAGTCTCACTCACAGACTACACGCACACAAGCTAACAACGCAGGTCGAGCAGCAAGTTCTCGGTCTGGGGGTCTCAGGCCACGGCATCCGGCCCTACACACCCGGGGTGGGTCCCGAAGCTCTGGGGAGCCAGTGAGGGGCTTGGCTCTTGAGTGGCGCAGCCCAGCTGCCTCCCACATATCCCTTTCCAGGCAGTCCTCATTCAGTGGGCAGCAAAGGTGGCTTTCTTCAAGCTAAAGTTAGACCAATTGATGGATAGTCTTTGTCGGTTCTGTCTAGCAGAGTCCAAGCAGAACCTGCCAAAACAAAAAGGGAAACTGTCACAGGACAGAGCTGGCAACCACCATGTCAGCCTCTGATTCTTGCTAGCAATTCATTGGAGAGGCACAGTAAGGTTTGAGATCAAAAGTCTCCACACTTGGAGGAGAGGTTCCACCTTCAGGATTCTGGCCAAGTAAGTGGCTTGTGTATCTTCTGGTGCTGTCATCTGATACTATGTTTAGGGAACAGCCAAGATAGTGTAAGAAGAGCAGTATTTAGTGGAGAGGGACAGAGTGTACCAAATGTCATTGAAGGGCTCAAGAAAACCTCTTTTCATTTGACCATCTGAGAGCAGCTGACATTCAGTCACTGTTCTGCCCGAAAAAGGGGTTAGGGGCCTGCTACTTCCCTATCTCAGAGGCTCCTAGGGATTGATGTAAATTCTGATGCTCTGTCTTAGCCACTACCTAAGTCATAGTGTGATTCCCAGCAGGAGTGTGGAACTGCTGGGCAGCATCAGGCCAGAGGCCACCAAACAAAGGCAGGATTCCAGGACAGTCCTACAGCAGGTATTCCTGTGATACATACCTCAGAGTCTTGTTCAATAACATGAGCTCATTCAAACAACAAATGTGTTCATGGTAAGAAGCCACCAGCTGGTTCAGCTTCCACAGTAACCATGAGTCTCAGGAAGGAAGGCACATTGTGGTCACTGTGGCTGGAATTGCAGGAGAGCCACAACTAGGGTCACAGGCAGATACCCACTTGACAAGGACCTTGTGCCACAGGAGCTGCTACCAAGAGCAGGCTGCTAAGCATAAGGTTGCCAGGAGGCAGCACAAAACTTGTGTAACTGACCGGAAAGTGCTATGAGCTTTGTAGGTCTTATAGTCTATGGCAATCTCACACCCTGCCTCAATGACACACAGGCAACAATGGTCATACAGACTCAGCTGATGTTTCTGATTTCATGTGAAATAGCATTTAGAGAGTGAAATCCAAAGTTTGTATAATTTTTGTGTGTACAACAAACTTTCCCAACTGTTTCAATGTACACATTCTCTTAGCTCAGGAGCAAGGGCAGGCTGGTCCACAGCCTGCAGCAAGCAGACTGCATCAAGGGAAACAGCTAAGCTTATGTGTAAACTGAAAAGGTTTTGGCCTGTCTTAAACTTATTCACAAAATAAAAACTTGCTATGCTGAGAAATGTTACATTATTCTGCCTTCTACTCCATCCAAGGATGCATGTCTTCTCTATATATGAAGGCAGGCGGATCTCTGTGAGTTCGAGGCCAGCCTGGTCTACAAAGCAAGTCCAGGACAGCCAGGGCTGTTACACAGAGAAACCCTGTCTCAAAAAAACCAAAAAAAACAAAACAAAACAAAAAAAAGGACCAGCCTTTTTCCTGTTTCTTAGGCAACAATGGTCAATTTGTGCATTAATAATGGAAAGAGTGTACACACACACACACACACACACACACACACACACACACACACACACA